>QKWP01000112.1:274807-299590 GCA_003550325.1 Gigaspora rosea
AAAAATAAAAAATAAAAAAAATATAAAATAAAAAAAAATAAAAAATAAAAAAAATATAAAATAAAAAATAAAAAAAAAATAAAAATAAAAAAATAATAAATAACAAAATAATAAATAAAAAAAAAAATAAAAAATAAATAATAAATAATAAATAAATAAATACATTAATAATAAAAATGATAAAAATAATTAAAAAAATAAAAGAAACTTTATAAAATTAAAAAAAAAACCAATAAAATTATTTAAGTTTTTAGTTTCAATTTTACAATATTACACTTAATTTTATGATCTGTAGCAGGTGCAACAACATTCATGTGTAATGTATAAATTATTTCATATTTTAAAATATTTTTGAAAGTGAATTCAAAATAGTTTTTGAGAAGACTGGCTGGATCAGTAAATATGTAACCTGGATCATACTAAGAACACATTGGACTATATTTTTGAAATACTTTGAATATATCAAAATTAATCTACAAATCTGTATAACAAGATTAATTAGATCTTTTTGTTTATAAATTAGATCTTCTATTTACATTGTTTTTTCATTTCATTTTGTTTTTGCTTTTTTTTGCTTTTGTTTTATTTTCTTTTTTTTTATTTATTTATTTTTAATTTTTTTTTTATACTTTACAAGAACACCAGCCCTTTGCAAGAAAACCAACAACTTTTCAGCACTTTGCAAGAACACCAATTTGATTTTGAATGCCAACTCAGACTTTTGACACTTTGCAAAACACACAATTAATCTCCCTAGCAATTTCTAAATTTCTGAAAATGCTTTTTTAAAGAAATTATTTAGTTAGGCACAAGGTTTCACAAGTTTTTACAAGTTTTTGCAAGTTTTTGCAAGGTTTTGCTTCATTTATTTTTTTGTTGAATATTTTTGTTGTTGTTTTTTTGTTTTATTTTTAAAAGTTTTTTATTAATTTATTTTATTTCAGCACTTTGTGAGAACTGAACATTTACTTTCTGTCACTTTGCAAGAAATCCAACCTAGACTTTTTGGCACTTAATGACTTTTTTAGCATTTTGCAAAAATATTAATCCAGCTTTTACAATTTTTGAATTTGCAAAAACACAAACTTTTACTTCAGAAAAATGGAGATTTGGTTTGTTTATTGTTTGCTTACATTTTTTGTTTTTTTGTTTGTTTTATTTTACTTATTTTTTTAATTTTTATTTTATTTTATTTATTTCTGACTTTGCACTTTCAGCACTTTATAAGAACACTAGCTTTAACCTTTTTGCTATTTTGCAAGAGTATACTAGATTTCTTTGCAATTTGCAAGAACACCAACACTTCTGAGAAATGGTTTTTTATTTTTTTCACTTCTTTACTATTTTTAGAAAATATTTAGAAAAGGAGTGTGAAACGAAGATTATAGCCAAAATAAAAGAAATAGCCAAAGTGAAGACAATAGAAAACAAAGAAGTGAAGATAATAGCTAACTGTGGAGTAAGCAAAAATAAGTGTATAGGGCTAGTTTTTTGTATATAGTAATAGAATTAGATGCGACAAAGTACGAAAGTAGTTAAAATAATATGTAATAATATAAAAATAATACTATAATGAATGTATAATAATTAAAATATAATATATAATAAAATATTAATATTGATTAAAAATATTTAAAATATAATAAATAAATAATATAAATTTGATAATATGAAAATTTTAAAAATTTTGAAAATATGCGAAATATTGCAAAATATTGTGAAAAACTACAGATTTATATAATAATATGTAAAATATTACCTCTTGCAACTTCAGAAATGAGATAATTAGATAAGTATGCATTGTTTTATTTGGTATATTTTGCAAAATTTCACAATATATTTTAAAATATTTTACAATATATTTCAAAATATTTCGAAAGAAATGTATAGTCAACTCTCTCTAATCTGAACTGCCGGGACTGCTTTTTTTTACTATGTAAAAAATTTGAAAAAGTTCAGTTTTCAAAAGTTATATATGGCTTATCTGAACTTTATAATAAAATTTACAAATGTTCTAGGAGATTTTGTTTAGTTTATAGAGAGTTTAATAGTGTTCAGTTTAGAGAGGTTCAGATTAGAGAGAGGTGACTGTATACCAAAATCTTTTGAAAGATTGCAGTTTTTTCAAAAGATTTCACATTAATCACAATTCTTACAAAAGATTTCGGCATGCAATTTTTTTTGAAAGATTTCATATATTTATTATACTAATATAAATTTCTATTGGCTCACAACTCTATATCATCTTGGAATACTGCCATTATTCTTTTCCATTTTTCATCCTTTAATATCAAATCCATTAGCTGTTAGAACATTTCACTAGCATTTTCAAATCCATACACATCACTATATATTGTAAAACTCCTAGAATCATTGAAATGGCTACCTTGTCACAGTTCTTTTCTTATATTCATATTTGCTAGTACTCTTTAAATGTATCCATACTCGAGTACTATTCATGCCTTGATACTTGTTCTAGTATGTCCTGTATAATTAGCAAGAAGTAGCTGTCCTTTATTATATACTTGTTTAATAGTTGCATATTTCTAACCACTCGTATACGATCTGTTCTACCTTATTTTTTGTCTACTAAAAAATATTGATATGCATACAGTCCATTTTTTTACTCTAACAACTGGTATTTTATTATTTCTTATATTTCTGCTTTTATAATAACTCAAAATAAATTAGAATAATTTTGATTTCTAATTTAGACTGAATAGCAAGAAGTTTCAATAATTCAAATACAAATTGATTCAACCTTAACCAATAGAGAGAGTCACTAAAAGAGCAAGTTCCATAACAGAATTTTTGCAGTAACTCATGATAATAATCAATACAAACCAACTAAACCTTATACTAGAATAGCATTTAAGTTTTGTTACAAAAATTTTTGCAATAACCTACAATTGTGATAATTTAACAAAAAGACTAATTCAATCTTAAAACTAATTCAATCTTAACAGACTTAGATATCAAAGAAATTCATAATAATAATGTCTCGGGTCATTGGACATTAGTGGATTGATCCTTGACAGTAACATGACTGATACTGATCAGCTGCGTAAGCAGCTGACCAGTATCAGTTATGTATTTCCGTTATTGCTGTCAAGGTTCAATCCACTAATGCGAGTGACCAAAGATATTAAATGAACAAATATCTTTTTCTTTTACACATAATAGCACTATTGTAATACAGTCAAACCTCTATATAATCACACCCTCGGGATACAAAAAAGTGGTGATTATATAGAGATGTGACTAATATAGAGGAATTCTATATAATCACTAATAATAAAATTGCATATAAAAAAAAATTGTGATTATATAGAAGTTTTAATAAATATAAATTTTTATTTTTTAAATAATCGATTATCTTTTCTACATATAAAAGTTAAAATTATACTAAGTGTTCAGGAGACAAAATTACATATATCCTGAAATTTTCAAATAATTTGAATAACATTTTATTATTACACTTTTACAATTTACGTTTAGGCGAAAAAAATTAAAAAAATTAAAATTTTTTTAACTTAATCGTAAATTATAAAAGTGTATTAATAAAATTTAACCAAATTATCACAAAATTTCAGAGTATATGTAATTTTGTATCCCGAACAACTTTACTTAGATCATTTTTATCGATTTACTTTAGATAATTTTAACTTTTATATGTAGCTACGATATACGATTATTTTAAAAAAAATTTTTAAAATTTTTTTTAAAATAATCGTATATCGTAGCTACATATAAAAGTTAAAATTATCTAAAGTAAATCGATAAAAATGATCTAAGTAAAGTTATTCGGGATACAAAATTACATATACTCTGAAATTTTGAGATAATTTGGTTAAAATTTTATTAATACACTTTTATAATTTACGATTAAGTTAAAAAAATTTTAATTTTTTTAATTTTTTTCGCCTAAACGTAAATTGTAAAAGTGTAATAATAAAATGTTATTCAAATTATTTGAAAATTTCAGGATATATGTAATTTTGTCTCCTGAACAATGTTACTTATAGCATTTTTTTCGATTTGCTGAGTATAATTTTAGCTTTATATATAGAAAAGATAATCAATTATTAAAAAAAACAAATTTAAAAATTTTTACTTGTTAAAAAATAATAATTAATAACTTAAAAAAATATTTATAACAATAAAATAATTAATTCAAAATATTATAATAATAATGTGATTATGTAGGGTAGTTTTATATAGATGGTAAATAAAAAATTGTGATGGTGATTATAATGCAAATGTGCTTATATAGAGGTGAAAATTATAGTAAAAAGATTGGTAAACTTACAAAAGTGATTATATTGGTTTTGTGACTATATAGAGGGTGACTATATGGAGGTTTGACTGTATTTGTGAAAATAATAAAATCGGGGCATTTTACTTAATAAAATCTTTGTGGTAAAAAAGAGTTATTTGTTCTAGTATGCTGAAGTTCATTTTGTTCATGTTAAATATCTGTGCATCTCTGAATCTAATAGTCACCACATGGCTGATCGTACTGGTCCTGCGCCGCGCCACGCGCTGCGCAGCTACCTTATTGTTAACTGATAAAACTATTGATTCGAATATGGAATCGAAGGTTATTTGTACAGTTGGTTATATAGGTTATGTTCGATCTGTTAAATAAAGTTATTAATTATATACTAGCATCACCCGGTGTAAAACTTGTCTACATCATAAATTAATGCATTTTAAATAAGAACATGATTTTAATATTTCGTTTGTTTATTATATTATTTAATAGGACGATATAAATAAATTACACTTCAAACTTATACTGGCTTTTAGTTTTTTGTAAGTATATGCTGTAATAATTATTATTATATTATATATATGAATACATACTTGTACAGTAAGCACTTATTTTATTTTTCTATTACATACTTTATGCAGTTTTTACAATAAGAAAAGCGCAAATTGAATGCTGCGTGATAAAAGGATTATTCTATACTATTATTGTTCCGAGTCATTTCTGAATTTACTTCCATTCTGAATTGAACCATGTTCTTTCTCGAGTTTCACAGATTATGAGACTATAGAATAATTACTTATTAATAATTACATTTATATTTGCAATGATCTTTTTCATTGATATTTATAAAAATAATTCTTTTATTGTTTCATCTTTTTTTTTATAGACTTTATTGAGCAAGGATGTGACTTCGTGACTCATGAAATTCATTATAATGAATATTTAAATACTAGAAAATTCTGATCTTTAGTGTAACCCGAAATTCAAGCTAAATATAACACATGCCAATTGAGAATCAACGTAAATTCAGAAATGATGCGGAACATCATAATAATAAGGGGTTTCAGAATTAAAATTCGTAAATCTTATTTTGATAAAACAAGAAGACGTATTTATTATCAAATAAGAGATGTACAAATCTTATTTATTTTTTTAATTAAAATTCAAATACACTTATTCATTATTATAAATTTATTGTTAATCGATACTGTTCTAATATCATTTTATTATTATTTAATAGTTTGTTGATCTGCATAATAAAAAAATTTTTACTTATTTCGTCAAATGGGAGTCTCTAAACACCCCCATTTTATTATCCGATTTCAAAATTTTGATATACCAATAAGATTTTTTAAACTCTTATTTATTTCCGAAATACGCCTAGATCTCTTTGTCTGGCCACTAATGACACCTGACGAATACGTAAGTTAGAATAGAATGTACAAAGTACAAACTTCATGCATAAATCATTTTTTATATTAACAATATAGAGTTACTTTATTTGATTGATGAATTATAATATAAATATCTTATCCGGATATAACCGTTATTCTTTTATTTGAATAGGATCCGGTTATTAGATTTTGTTAAAGGTTACAACCTTTCGGATAAAGAGTTATCCAGGTACGAGCACTAACTCCAATAAGATAATCACAAGTATGGTATTATAATGATCGGCAATTTATATATATTTCAGTAAACAAGAAATACTATGTTGAATTTTCTGATTGGTCGATAGCATGATGGAAGACGTTTATGCTTTTTTTTTTTTTTTTTTAATATAAACCCTACTATGGGGACGCCGGATGGCGTACTACGTTTGTGCTTTAATATAATAGATGATATAGTAATGATAAATAGTATATAAGATTTGGAAATAAATAATTAAGTATAATAGCTCTATTAGAACTACATGAATTGCGTGTATTCATGGCATTTGATTTTATTATCTATCTATCGTTACTGTTATGAGATTTATAGTTACCCACTGATTCATGAGACTCTTCCGGCTATTAGGTATTTAGGTGAATTTTCGGGTCTAATAACATCCCATTGACCGTGTAAATTTTTTTTAGATTACACAAGCACATAACCTGACACGATTTGATCGGTAGATTGATGGTGAAATCGAACTTATAGAAAGAAAGGCTTTATAAAAAGTTCATATATTGTAGATGTCGTGCCTTAAATAACTATAAATACGTATCTTTTATGATCATGCTCATAAATTTTCGACATATTTTTATTAAAATCCAATAAGAGATATAACTTACTATATACTGTATATTCAATTATGAAAAACATTTATATTTATCTAAAAATATTATTAATTCCATTCGCTTTTATACTGCAAAATTATTCAATTATTAATGCACAAATTTGTTCAAAAACTAATCCAATAAATTGTTTACAATTCAAGCCTTTGGCAAGGCTTTGGAATGTATCAAATGAAGAAGTACCAAAGTTATTGGATTTGGAGAAAAGTTTAATCTCAATAGACAGTAAATTACAACCGTTATTAAATGAATTAGATTTTGGAGGAACATATATAGATATGAAAGCGGGAAAAATCAATGTTAATACAGTAAACCAATCTAAAGTCAACGAAATAAGAAACAAAATGAAAAATGATCAAGATTTTTTAAATTTTATAGCTGCAAATAATACCTTGTCTCAATTAAATTCCACATTTAACCAAACATTTATATTAGCACAACAATTTAATATAACTAATTACGAGATTAGCATCGAACCCGAATTTAATAACATAGTTATATATTTAAACATGAATGATGGAAAAAACAAAAGGTTTATTGAAAATGTTGAAACTTTTAATCCGAGTCCGATAATAAAACTTTTGCCAAATGAAGAAAAAGAAGAAATACTATTTAATTCATCCATTTTAGTTGAAAAGAGAAATCTTAATATACTTGTAAATGGTGGAAGTCGTATTGTTAGTCTTGGTCACAATGGTATTAAAGCTTGTACTGCTGGTTTTTGGATGAAAAAAAATAATGAGGATTTTATAGTAACTGCAAGACATTGCCTTGAGATTTTTCCACCATTATTTTATGTATATAGTTTTCAGGATGATCATTTAATTGGTCCTATGAATTCGCGTTTGATCGGATCATATGATATGGGTTTTATCAAAAAAACAAACACAAATATCATGTTAAGGCCGGTCATACGGCGATTCTTACAATTCCTTATTGTAGGTAGTTCAGAAATAACTAGTTGTGGCATTCATATATGTAAAGCTGGTCAGAGAACAGGTATTAGTTGCGGTTTTGTTAGTGCAATTAATTCAATTTATAACTTTGTCGATGGTGTATTAATACGTGCTATTGTTGTAGCAAACATGCATGGTAATTATGGTGATAGTAGTGGATCTATGTTTCTATACAATGGTCTCAATGGTCAATCAAATCTCGCAGATGCAGTTGGTATATTTAATAGGTGGAGAATCCGGCATACGGGCAATAGGTACGCCAATAAACATAGCTTTTGAGCATGGTTATTCTCTTGTTACAACATAATATTAAACCAGTCATACTATTGTGTTACGAATTATTTTCATCTTATTTAATTTTGTTATTTATTAATATTAATACTGTAAGAAGTTGCTATTAGCATTCCCATTTTGCTATTTATACCTCTATTCCATGTTAAAAAAAATTTTTTTATCCAATTATTACATAATATATAACTAATTAGGGTGGCTGAGCGACGTAGTCGCGCTTTAACCAGGAACGTAATAAATATTTTCTTGAGTTTTTTTTTAAAAAAAAATCAAATTGTATTTACTACGTAATGTTTCAATTTGATTTTTTCAATTTTTATTTTATTTTTTCTTAATTGTAGTTATTTTACTATTGTTGTTATTCTTTGTGATTTATGTCCATTTTCGTATCCACCTTAAGAGTCAGACGTCGTTGTTATTTTCCTATAAACACAAAAAGCTATGAATTCTTTTTTAAATGAAATAGAGATTTTAACCTTATTTGTATTTTAGATTGGAGATTTTTATCAATCTAATTCGATATTTGAGACCCTGTAGCAAAACGGGGCAGTGAACCAACTAATCAGGTTTTGATATTTTATAATAATAACCTGCTTGTAATTTTTTATCTATTTTTTTTTATCAAATATATTAATAAAAAAAATGAGAAATTTAAATTTTTTCATAATAATTATAGTAAAATTAATGTGATGATTTTCACTGCACTGTTTTGCATGATCCCATTTATCAATAATAGATTAATCTGATGCATGTATGCGTGTATATTGTTCATTGATTTTATTTTTTGTAAATTTTGTTGAACAACATTAGTAAGTAATAACCCTACCAATAAATGAAGAATCTGTAGTTTGTTTAAGGAGTTTGTGTATAGATTCATTATAAGAAAGGTTATATATATTATCATTTTTAGCTGCAGCTTTAAGATGTTCATTAAAGTATGAATAAAAGTAGAATGTATTTCGTTTGATATTTGATTCAGTGTTATTATTGAGCTTATAGAAGTTATCAGCTTCATTTGCAAAATCTGAGAAAGTTTGAGCTGGGAATGGTTTAGAGAAGGTAGCAGGACAAGTTCCATTTTTTTCAAAGATTGCATAGTCCAGAGTAGGGTAAATAATAGATTTAAATTGTTTGAGAGAACTAGGGGATGGTGTGGTGCTGGATATAGGTTGAGAGATTCCTTATAGTAGTGTTGATAAATATTTTGATAGGTGTATTGGTTGGCAAATTCTGGGTTTGATATATTAATATTAAAAATTTTATATGGCCACTGCTTCTCTTCATTCACTAAGTAAGTAATTTCAGAAAAATTAAAAGAGGCTGGTAGAAGTCTTTTACATTCAGTAGCTAGTGTTATAGTAACTTCAAGCTTGATGTGATTGTATATTTTTTCATTGTAGTTTCTGATAAGTTAGTAAATTGTCTTGTATAAGTTGGAATGAAAGAATCAAACCATTTATTAAGATCTTGTATAAAGGGTTTAAGGGAAGGAATTCTAAAGTTTTGAGAAAATTGTTGTTTAGGAATATTAAGGGCTACATTAATATTATATTGGCATCATTTTGGATTTGAAAAAGAGATTTGTTAGTTGTATTCTCACTAAAAGCATAGTGAATTTTGAAGCGAATAGGTTTAATATTAAGTTCATCAATAAACTTTTGGGCATGAATAGTTTGAAATTTATTTTGAAGAAATAAGTGTATATGAGCAAGGTTCAAAGCAACTTGGTTACAGTTACGGATACTATAAGAGGAATAGAGATTAAAGATGATAATATTTTTTTGTAATTAAGTTGAGTAAAGAGTTCAGTAGTAAACTAAAGAAATAGAGATTTAAAAGTATCAAGAATAATGCAAAAAGAAATTATAGAATTTTTGTCAAGTGATGGATTTGCTTCATGAATTAGATCAAAAAGAAATTTAGGCCATTTTCCAGCTAGTGATGCCATTAAGTATTTAATAGTATATCTGAATTCTTTTTGATTTTGGTTATTATTATTTTGAAAAGAAGATTTAACAATTTTGCCAGGAGCAAAATCAATTAAAAGGGGTTTAATGAAGTTGAAAAATTGATGTTCAAGAGTGTTAAGTGTTGTATTGTTTTCTATTTTACTAGTGATTGGATAATGTTTGAACCAATCAAAATCATTAGATGTATCACGTTTAGGTTGAATTGGTTCTTCTGTATCAGTTGAATTACTAGTATTATTGTTAAAAGTAGTGTCAGTAGGGTTACTAAAGGTATTATCTATATCCATTGAAGAGTCTTGTAAATCTTCAGTTGAAGTAAGTGAACCAAGAGTTGAAAAAAGAGGATTAGTTAGAGATTTTAATTTACTAGAATAAGTGTGTTTGGCAGATGGTTGGGTTTGAGAAGTTTGAAAAGTTTTATTTGTATTAATATTAGAGAGTGACTTTGCTGAAGATTGGGTAGAAAGAACAGTAGGTTGGGTTGAGGAAGTGGATGTTAATATATTTGAAGCAGTAGTATAGATTGGTGAATTGAAGGTTGTTGTTTGGGAATCTCCTTGGAATGATTGTAAGTTTATTGTAAATTTTGAAAAATTGGAGTCAAGTTGTTTCTAGAATCTTCAAGATGAGAAATAGTAAATAAAATATTTAAAGAAGAAGTAGTTGAGAGAGAAGAAGTGAATTGGTAATAAAGTAGCACAATTTGTACGGTAAACTTTTTTGTTAACAAGAACATAGCTTTCATTTGGATAGTATTTATTGTTATAAACTCTACAGGTAATTGATTTAGAACATTTAGGGCATGTAAGTTGGCATAGTTGAGGTGTAGGTGAAGGTAGAATATTGTCAAAAGTTTGAGAAATTTGGTTAATAAGTTCAACAGTTTTGCTATTTTGTTTTTTTTTCCATTGCAATTTGAGTAAATTCTTTGTGAGGTTGATAGGTATTGTTTTGGACTAAAATAAATTTTGCATGATCTTCACGACATAAGCATGTAACTACTGATATTGTTGAAGGGGCACAAAAAAAGTGTGTTGCTTTATTAGTTCTAGTAGTTCTAGTGTAACAAGTAGTTGGTTCCTGGTTTGGGGAATTGCTTTTAAGTTGTCTTCTTGTTCATCTTCAAAGAGAGCAATACCAAAGCTTTGTACATGATGAGTATAAAAGTAATCAAGATCAGCGTTATCTGGGTCTTGTTGAGTTAATATTGGCATATTGAAATAAGTTTTGTAGTAAAAAAAGTATATAGAATATAAGCTTGTAAAATGTGGGTTATGCAGTAGAAAATTACACAAAAATGAGTTTAAGTAGTTTTTAGGAGTAAAAAGTAAAAAAGAGATAAAGTAAAAGTTAAATAGAGTTGAGACAAATTTTAAAATAACTTTGTTAATTTTAAAGCTATAGTAATCTATTATAACTTGTTTTGAAGAGAAATTTTGGTCTAAATCTTTTTCTAAGTTTGTAAATAAAGGTTAAAAGATGGTTTTAGAAAAACTTAAGAAAAACCAGTTTAGAAAGCCCAAAGGCCAACAAGTAAATTTTCTTGTTAAGTTTAGCTATTATTTGTTTGAAACTTAGCTATTATATGTAAAATTGTGTGTAGATCAAAATTTTTTGAAAATAAAAATAGGTTTACTTAATAAATTTCTAAGTTATAGAAATTTTTTGAGCAGAAGAGTTGGATAAAGTTTGTGTACAAGTGATAAACAGAAAGAGTTTTTATTGCTCTACATAATATAATATATATAATATATAAATTTATATTTATATATATAATATTATATATATATGATTTTTAATATTGAATAACTTTTTATCCACTGGTCCATTTTTAATGATTTAACTACCAAAATGTTTGCCTTAGTAAGACGATTCTAACAAGCCAAAAATAATTAAATTCTAATTGCTGGACCCCAAGATCGACAAAGATTTGTATTTACAAATAAATTAAAGTTTATATCATATAGGCCGATTTAAGGAATTGCTAATAACTTTTGATCTAACAGTCCATTTTGGATGATTTAACTATCAAATGTTCAGCTCAATGAGATGATTCTAACAAGCACAAAATCGCTAAAATCCAATTACAGAATCCAGAGATCGATCAAATTTTGTGAGATTTAATAGTTTTTTACGTAAATATCTTTAATAGTAAATAACTCTTGAACCACTAGTCTGCTCTGAACGATTTAACCAACAAAATGTTCATCTCAATGAGATGATTCTACTGAGCCCAAAATCATTAAGATCAATCATAGGATCACAAGTTGTTAAAATTAGTGTAATGGCTTATCAACAAATCTAATGAGTTTTTTATATTGTGGTACTGTAAAAAACCAGATAAGCCATTACACTAATTTTTAACGATCTTGTGATCCTGTAATTAGATTTTAATGATTTTGGGCTCATTAGTCTCATTGAGACGAACATATTGGTAATTAAATCATTCAGAATGGACTAGTAGTAGGAATGTTACGGTTTGTCTTTGTTTGGTCTCAGTTTAAAAGACTGGGTCTGAGCAGCGGACCACAGACCATACTAAATTTCATAAACTGAACCATAGACCGGTCCTCATTTAATTCAGTTAAAGTACTGGTCTACCTGCAGCCAATAGGATTGGAGAATTTTGACTATCATAACACATGAATTGAGAACTATATTATTTTACAGTATAATGTTATTTTTTATATAAATAAAAATGTAAAAGTATAATTACTTGTAATAAAAGAACAATCATAAAGCAGAAATGGATATCCTGTTTGGGTTGTTAGGAACCAGTAAATTTGTTAACCTTAATTCAGTTTTTAGCAATTAAAGATCATATACAAAAACCAATTCCAGTAAATTGATTTCGACTGAATAATGTGCTTGCAATATTATTTTAGAACAAGTTAGATTTGGCCTCATTCTCATAGTTATGTATTTAAAGTAATGTATAAAATATATATTATGGACAGACTGATCTGGACTGGTCCCAATTTATGGACCGTGGACCGCTTAGACCAGTTCAACAGACTGGTTCAGACAACGGTCCTTGCTGGACCGTAACATCCCTAACTAGTGGTTCAAGAGTTATTCATGTTAAAAATATTTAATTCTAAAAACACTATTAAAATCTTACAAAATCTGATTGATCTCTGGATCCTGTAATTGGATTTTAGCGATTTTGGGCATTTTAGAATCATATCATTAAACTGAACATTTTAGTAGTTAAATCATCTAAAATGGGCTAGTAGATCAAATGTTATTAGCAATTCCTTAAATTGGCCCATATGTACTATATATGATTGTATATGATACAAATTTTTGTCGATCTTAGGAGAGCACCTTTTATTGACTGATTAGGGTTTCACTAAGTAGCTGACCCCCTACCCCCACCTGATAATTTTTCCAAGCATTTGATTGGATAAAATTTAATAAAAAATATATAAGGTAAACAGGGGTAATTTGGCGGATATGGGTAATTTGGCGGATTTCAGATATCTAGTGATATCCGGCGATCACGTGATCATAATCGGACAATTTTACCACCATTCGAATCCTCTCGCCGAGAGGATTCGAATGGTGGTAAAATTGTTCGATTCTGATCATGAAAACACAAGATATCTAAAATTTGTCAAATTATTCTATTTATTATAATATTTTTCTCGCATGGATCACACCGTGTAGATAAATAATATGCTCAACAGATGCTTTTTGTGCAACAAAAACAATTGCTTTACTGATTTATGAATCTATATAAAAATAAATTTATTGTTTCCTGAAACCTTGTCACGTTATTTTTTGCAAAATTCGTCACGTGTAGTCACGTTATTTTTTAACTTTTATCATACCGATACTCTTATATTAATCTGTAATTACTATTAAAAAACTAAAATAAATATGCCAGAAGTATCTTATATTGAACGAGGTGAGGCTATTTGTGCTGCACTTAAAAAATTAGAAAATTGCCCTGCTGGTTCAAAGCCTCCAAGCATAAGTAGTTTGGCGAAAGACTTTGGCCTTGCAGAAACTACCCTTCGACGTGCCATTAAAAATGGTGGCCCCCCTAATCGTCCAGGTGCACCCAATGTTTTGACTGCCCATGAAGAAAACCAACTTGTAGGCTATTGCATTAACATGCAAAAGCTTGGGTTTGGTTTAACGAGGTCTGGGGTTAATCATTGTGTAATGGAAATTATGCGTTTAAATCAGCGATCGCATCCTTTTGGAGAAAATGGGCCGGGTCAGGATTGGTGGACACGATTCATGAGGGACCATCCAGAATTATCATTTCGTGTCCCTCAAGCATTGTCAGAAGCGCGTGCGCAGAAAGCCAATAAAACTATAGTTAAAGATCATTTTCAAAAACTTGAACGAATTATAAATGAAAATTCTCTTACCGCAACACAAATATGGAATATGGATGAAACGGGATTCGTTATTGTCCCTAAATTAGAAAAAGTTATCGCCCGAAAAGGTGCACGTCAAGTCCATAAAATTGCACATGGAAATTCCCATGACCATATTTCCGTTGCACCAACTATTTCGGCAGCTGGATCCTATATTCCACCATTAATTATTTATAAAGGCATCCGTATGATTCCCGGTTTGTTAGAAGGTGCACCTCCGGGAACCGTAATGGGTTTTACAGACACGGGGTACATGCGTGAAGAACTCTTTCAGATGTACCTTGACCATTTTATTAATTCAATTCCGCCTGCCCGACCTGTTTTATTAATGTTAGATGGCCACAAAAGTCATATTAGTTATACAACTGTTGACTTTTGTCGCGATCATGGCATCCTTCTTTATGCGCTTCCACCACATACGACACATGTTTTACAACCGTCAGAAATTCCTTTTGCTAAATTGAAAAAATTATATGGTAAAGCATGTGACAAGTATCACAATGACAATGACGGAATGATAGTAACAAAATACACGTTCGCGAAAGTTTTTGGCCCAGCCTTTATTGAAACTTACACACCACAGGCTATTTGCAATGCTTACAGATCAACAGGGATATGGCCCTTTAACCCAAATGCTATCACTTCTGATCGTTTAGACCCATCATTAACGACCGAACAACTTAATCTTTCAATTTTGTGTACCCAACCTTCTGTTCAACCATCTTCAGTACACCAAAAACTAACTAATTCGAATCATCTTCGCTCTACTCGTTTAAATAAATTAATTGAAGAAAATGAAGCGCTTAAAAATGAGAATGACTTGCTAAAATCTCAAATTTCAGCAGCAAAGGAGGAACTGGATACTTACAAAAATCCTGGAACATGCGATTTGCGTTTGGCCCTTAAGTATCCGGTTTCACGCCTTCCGCCTCCTAAAAATCCACAGGTAGTTGCTGAGAATCAGACAGAGTCTGAAGTACCTCCTCCACAAAAGAGAAGAAAGACGTTTCCGTTTGCAAGGCTCTTGACCAGTGAGGAAAGTTGGCAGCAACTGCAAGAGTCAACCAGGGAAGCAGAACAAAAAACCGAAGAAAAACGTCAAAAAAAAGAAATAGCAGCCCGAAAAAAAGCCGAACGGGAACTACTTTCAGCTCAAAAAAAGGAAAAGCGAGCCCAGAAAGTTCAGAAGAAATAAAAGGCCGTTAGAAAATTAGAAAAAAATTAAAAAAAAATTTTTTCAAATAAAGTTTGAGAATCCACCAAATTACCCTTGTCAATCAAATTTTCACTTTTTTAATGTCATATGCAAAGTGACGATTTTTATACTAATCCGATCTGTCACATGATTCTTTTTTTTATCAGGCTTATTCTTGTATATGGTATTATTCTGTGATTTAAATATTGTAAAATCTGCATGGGTTAAATAAAAGTTTACCCAATAGCAATGTTAACTTCGCCAAATTACCCCTGTCTACCTTATATATTAA
The DNA here is from genome assembly GCA_003550325.1 of Gigaspora rosea. NCBI lineage: Eukaryota > Fungi > Glomeromycota > Glomeromycetes > Diversisporales > Gigasporaceae > Gigaspora > Gigaspora rosea. The sequence goes on from QKWP01000112.1 coordinate 290,452, forward strand.
ATATTGAATAACTTCTGATCTATTAGTCTGTTTTGAATAATTCAACTACCAAAATGTTCGTCTCAATGAGATGATTCTAAAAAGCCCAAAATTATCAAAATCCAATACAGAATCCCAAGATCGTGTAATTTTAATAGTAATTTTTAAAATTACTAAGTAAATTTTTTTAATATTAAATAACTTTTGATCCACAAGTCCATTTTGAATGTTTTAACTACCAAAATGTTTGTCTTAAGGAGATGATTCTAATGAGCCCGAAATTATTAAATTCTATTTACAAGATCCTAAGGGGAGCGCCATTTATCACCTGATTTTTAGGTGAGTAAGGGGTAAAGAAATCATCAGGTCCTATATATAATATAATATATATAATATATATAAATATATATTTATATATATTATTATATATATATATAATTTTTAATATTGAATAACTTTGATCCACCAGTCCATTTTGATGATTAACTACCAAAATGTTCACCTCAGTGAGATGATTCTAACAAGTTCAAAATCATTAAATTCTAATCACAAAATCCTAAGATCGACAAAGATTTGTATTCTATAAACAATTAATAATTATATATTTCTAATTCAGGTTCAACTGGGTTTGGGTCAAAATCCCGACAAACAAAATCCCGACAGGTCATAATTCTGACAAAAAAATCCCGACAATCAAAAATCCTAACAATTAAAAAAAGTTTTTCTTGAGCAACTCTACTATAAAATCAACTAAACCAAACCCTAGCCCAGGCGCTCACCCTAACCCTAATCTAGGCACTCACCTAACTCTAACCCTAACTTAAATAAATTTAATGATTTTTTTGTTGTCGGGATTGTCGGGATTTTTATTGTCGGGATTTTTTTGTCAGGATTATGACCTGTCGGGATTCTGTTTGTCGGGATTTTGACCCGCTCCCGTCCAACTAAGTTTTACGATGAATACCAGATGCTATATCAATCAGAATCAGATGATTCTGGTACCATTCGATTCGTCTCATTGTGATGAATTAAATGAAACCAAAATTACCCGAATCTGATTATTTGACCATGCAATATCACATTTTAATGATTATTTTAAAACATAGTCCAATTTTGGCACAGTACCTAATTTGGTGCACTAAAGATCTCTAATAATATTTGTGAACTATTGATCCAAATTATATGGTTTTGGTACTATTCGATTCGTCATGATGAGACGAGTCGGATGGTACTAAAATTATGCGATTATAATTGATAGTTCATTATTTGGGGCATCAAAGAAACCAGACAAATCATTTTTAGTAATTTTTTTTAAACTTTAAATTAAAATATTTTAACAACATTTAAACCAATCTTGATAAAAATTTTTTTATTTTAATTCTATAACTACATAAAATTAAAATAAAAAAAATTTTATCAAGATTTGTTTAGTAGTTGCTAAGATAGTTTAATCTAAAGTTTAAAAAAAATTTACTTAAAAACTATTTGCCTGGTTTCTATTAACACCCCCTATTTAATCAAAATAACCTGTATAAAGCAAAATTTGAAATTAAAATAAAATCATTGATAACCTTTAATAGACTGTTCTGTATTTGATGATTTTACCACCAAAATAACTGCCTTGAAGAGACGATTCCAACATGCCTAAAATTGTTAAAATCTAAGTTTCTTATTATTTTAATGAAATTAGATTAATTGATAATCTGCTTGTCAACTAAAGAGTAATCCTATAGCAAAATATGGCATGCTTCCATCTAAATTTTTTTACTAAGTTAATGATACATGTCCACTAATTGAAAGCTGTAGAGCTCATTGAAACGCATCTAATGGTAGTTAAATCATCCAAATCGGCCTAGTGGATGGTGAGATATCATCAAAAAACGATTGGCCGACTATGTAACAGAAATCACATAGGCAAAATGTGATGTGCTTCCATCTAAAACATTTTTCTTACTAAGTAACAATACATGTCCACTAATTGAAAGTTGCAAAGCTCATCGAGACGCATCTAATGGTGGCTAGATTATCCAAATCAGCCCAGTGGATGGCAAGATATCATCAAAAAACTATTGGTTGACTATATAAAATCTCCTGTAAAACAAACATTGTAATAGAGATTTAATATAGTCAGCCAATCGTTTTTCGATAATATCTCGCCATCTACTAGACCGATTTGGATGACCTAACCACTGTTAGATGCGTCTCAACAAGCTCTACAACTTTTAATTAGTGGACATGTATCGTTAACTTATAAGAAAAAATGTTTTAGATAGAAGCATGCCACATTTCGCCTATAGTAATTTTCATATGTAATTTCTGTCACGGATTTTTATATAGTTGCTAATAGTTTTTCAATGATATTTTGTCATCTAGTAGGCCGATTTGGATGATCTAACCACTGTTAAATGCGACTTAACGGGCTCTACAACTTTCAATTAGTGGATATGTATCGTTAACTTAGGCCAGACCAATTTGATTTTCTGTTTAACATATTCCCCCCTCTATTTTTTAAAATTTTAGGTGAAAAAAATATCATATTAGCCAATCAGATTGTAGAATTTGCTTTTTATAAATTTAAATTTTTTGTAGCCAATAGAATTACTATATTTTTTATTAATTTGTTTATTTTTTATACCCTCCCTTCCTCTTACAAGCTATTTTATTTTATGTTAAACAGAAAATTAAATTGGAGTGGCCTTAGTAAGAAAAAAATTTTAAATGGAAGCATGACACATTTCGCCTATTCTAGGCAGATTATTAATTAAATTTACACAAAAATTGAACGATCTGGATCCTGTGATTAGATTTTGATGGATTTGGGCTTTTTAGAATTGTCTTACTGAGACAAACATTTTGGTAGTTGAATTATCCAAAACAGACTAGTAGATCAAAAGTTATCCAATTTTTAATATATATATATATATATTATTCAATTTTAACCAATCAAATGCTTAGAAAAATTATCAGGTGGGGGGTAGGGGGGTCTACTACTTAGTGAAACCCTAAGCAGGTGATTTCTGGTCTCCCCTTATGGGATCCAGAGATCATTATAGATTTGTGTTATTTTAATTTAATCTATTAAAAATAATACAAATCTATAATGATCTCTGGAACCTGTAATCAGAATTTAATAATTTTAGGTTCATTAGAATCATATCATTGAGACAAGCATTTTGGTAGTAAAATCATCCAAATCGGATTACTAATTCAAGAGTTATTTAATATTAAATTTTATAAGATTTACAAAAATAATTTCAATATATATAAAAATAATATAATTAAAGCAGTACAAAAAATCTATAATGATCTTGGGATCGGTAATTGGATTTTGGTGTTTTTAGGCTTATTAGAATTGTCCCATTGAAGTGAATATATTGGAGTAAAATCATCCAAAACAGATCACTAGTTCAAGAATTATTTAATATTAAAGTTTAAAAATTTTTAAAATTTTAATAATTTTAGCCAATCAAATCGTGGTATTTGATGATCAGATGGGAGGCAAGGTAGCCTCTTAGTAGCAAAAAATCAGATAATAAATGGCACTCCACTTAGTAGGATATTAACTATATATAAAATGACCTAATAAACAAATAGCCTAGTTATTTGGAAATAACTATAGTTATTTGGTTATGAATTATTTCGAAATGATCCAAAATTTGAATAATTCCAATAACTGGTTTTTTGAGACCATTTGAGATTATTTGAAACATTGGCAAATAACCAGATTATTTACTATCCCTATATAAATAAGCTAATTTGTATTATACTATATAATAATTCTAACTCTAATGCTAATATATAGTACTAGATTAGTATAGTAAAGATTTTAAAAATTTAAAATGTACTATACTAGCATGCTTACCTATACCATATGGATTTGTAAAAATACAAATCGATACTATACTAGTACTATACTGTAATTTTCTAGACTATACAATTCTAATTATTTGTACAAAAACTTTTTATAATAAATTACTACAATAATTAGCAAGCTTTGCAACAAAATTTTACAATAAATTTAATATTAATAAAAGAGTATGTAGATTTTAGTATGTATTATAGATTTAAATAGAGATCCCAGATTGCAGTATAAGCCAATTTCAGTATAAGCCACCACAATTAATAATAGTGCAAATGTTGTAGCAGCTAGAAGATTGATTATGCAAAAAATTTTTTATCTAATAAATATATTCAGTATAGCCCATTGGCTAAATTTTATCTATATAGATATTATAAAAGAACCATTTGCAAAATATATTTTATTTCAAGCAACATTAGTTGCTCAATTTTTTAAATTATTTTAAATAGCTAATTCAGCACTTGACATAAAATTCAAGTTAATAATATTGTAAATAGAGGTATTAAATATTATATAACAACTTATCGGTCAAGTTATTATGATATAATTTATTTATTCCTATGCTTAAAAGTTGTATTTATTCAAGTAAGTTAATTAAATAAACTTTATAATTTTTTTATTAGTTTAATAATTTTTTTAAGGTGTCTGCATAACAAAGACATATTTTATTAAAAATGTGATATTTATTGCATAGATGAAGGTATAACTAGCTATATATGCACTTTTGGTGCCTAATTTAAGTAGTTTGCTAAAAGGTTCTACACTAGCTGCTATACCTGCAACCAAAATATAAAAATTGCCTATCTATATTTTATCTATTATTAAATCTAAGCTATTATCTATGTATAGATTGGTTCTTCTAATTTTTGGTCAAACTGCTCTCTGGGCTACTTTACTCTGCAAAATGTTTTTACCATATATATATATGTTATATATATATAACTGGCTTTTTGGTAGTATAATTATCTATTTCAGCCCTTACAAAATTCATTCTAATCTCTAGTACTCATATTCAACCTTTCCTCTAACCTTCACTAATCTCTTCCAAACTACAAACTATATAGTCCAAATAGATCAATTTACTTCAGCTCTAAGTATTTTCAGATTTTCTTTCTTTAGTTCCTATTTCTATAGCTAGGATTCTACAAAGTTGAATTAAATTAAAGAAGTTTAATATGCTTCGCATGGGTGTAATGTGCTTGTATATTGCACCTAATTTGATTGGCTAAATTTGCAGATCATTATTTTAAAAAAATAACCAATTTTTGTTAAAATTCTTTAAACTAAAAATTAGTTTAAGAAATTTTAAAAAAAATCTTAAAATTTTTTGCGCCTATATGCAAAATTTAGCACTAAACAAGTTTACTTAGTCGACTTAGAAAGGTTGTCTTAATAAAATTTAGAGAAATCATCAAAAAATGAGTTGAAAAAATGAAAAATTGCAAATATCTCTAAATTTTGATAAAACAACCTTTCTAATTCGACTAAGTAAACTTGATCAGCACATATATATGCAAAGAAATTTAAGAATTTCCTAGTAATCCTTCTATACTAACCCTAACCTAAAAGTTTTTACAATGATTTGTTTATTTTTTTTAAATAATGATCTACAAATTTAGCCAATCAAATTAAGGCGCGATATATAAGCACATCACAGGGTGCAATATATGCATTTATTCTAAATTAAATATCGGGCATATTTGAATTTGATTAAATTGAATAAACCCTTAATTTGAATTTGATTTGATCTGATCAAATCAAATCAAATTTATTTGCAATTTTTAAATTTTGGTTGCTTTTTAAAATTTTCAATTTATACAAAATTTTACTAAATTATTTGATTTTTTGTATTAAGTAAAAAAAGTTCTTTATTAGCAAATTTATAATAGTATAATCTTATATAAGGTCTTACAAACTGTAATATAAGCAAATATTTATAATATATTTCAAAATATTTTAAAATATTTTTTTTTTACAAATTACAGACTCTTCTTAATGACTTGATCATGTAATAAGCTATTTGATGTATAATTTGTAAGAAAAAACAGTATAAATCTATAGCAGGACTTTCATGACATGAAAATGCCAAGTATAGTAATTATAATACACCACCTGTTCAATACTATACCCTACCAGAAAATCAATTAATGAATAAAAAGAAAAGCTAGTATATTCTATTCACAAATGATTTCCTTTTTCTGTTCGAAAAACTAGAAAACAAGTAATTAAATTTTTATGTATAGAGGGTCAATATTTAGGTTTTTTCAAACAATATTTAACATGAATATATTAACAAAAGAGCATATAAGTGTGTCTTTTCAGGGTCTTATACATATGGGTGACTAATGTTGGTATTACAGTCTAACCTCCCTAAGTGCACACTCCTAGAACCAGGAACAAGTATGCATTTAGAGAGAATGTGCATTTAGTGAGTTTTATTATAAGCTATCAAGTAATGGCTAACCAATCAAATCACTTATTTTTATCACTTTAATTTGACCACTTTTAATATTTATTACCATAAATTCTTGAAATAATTGGCATGGGCATTATTTTGAATTTTGGCTCAATTTAGACCAAAATTCAAAATAGCGCCCATGCATGCTATTTCATAAATTTATGGGAACATACTTAGCCCAAGTCATTTTATTATCATGAGCATAAGTACAAAGTGCAGTCTTTTGAGCTTTAGTTAATGTAATTTTTTTTAGGAGGTCATTTTTTTTTTAATTTACTTTGGTATAAATTATATATGATAAGTGTATATAGTCATGGGATATGAACTGTATAGCAAGCTTTGAATAATTAATTTGTATATTTACACTGTATACAATATAAAGTTCTTGTTCCATACTTGATAAACTTTTGATTATTGGTTATGAAGTCATAAAACGAAAAAATTATAGTAGTTGTTTAAATGTTAGTTGACCAAATTCTTTAGATAATGTTAATTTAAATATTTTTTTCTTTAATTACATTGTGACAAGTTAAAATTTAATAAGTATAATTTTTTATTTTTCTGTATGAAAAAATTTACAGCAAGAGATTCTAATAGGTGTCTACTGCATTATCCTTTTATTTATAAGAATTACACCATTCTATTATCATTAGAAATTTAATGAAAATTTATTATGTAACAAATTTTATTGTTATTAAAATTAACAATAATTGTTAGAAATGCTATTGTTAAGAATAGAGATGGGTTTGGTTGGTTATAGTTGGTTTCAGTCATTTTATTAACTAATAGCATATAGCAGCTAAGTGTGATCAGTCATACCGGCTAATAGCTAACTATAGTCAATCAATTATTTTACTATGTAAAGGTTCTTTGATCCTTTAATTAAAGTTGTAGAGCCAATGCTTCTGACTCTAACAGCAGTTAGATTATTAAAATAGGTTTAGTCATTCTTGAGATAATTGAGATTAAGATTAGTTTAGGCCAATTTTGTTAGTGCAAGTAAACAAATAACGTATTCATTATTTCACATGATGTGATGATTATTGGGTTGTGTATAGTCTTTACAGGATCTTCCATTTATCAAACTAATTCATGTTAATCTGTTTTTAAATCTGGTATTACTACAATTTAGTCAGTTAGCTAAGCCCTCTAACTGACTGGAATCGGCTATGGCTATAGCTAGTCACAAATAGCTATAACTATACCTATTCCTAGTTAAGTAGTTAAGAATCCTTCATTATGATTGGTCAAATATCACATGCATGTATTTATGAAGGTGCATGCTATAGGTCTGGGATCCAGAATCTCTTGCATATGCAGAATATAAAGAGCATGCACTTAGTTCTAAGTCCTGATGTTGGAACCAAGATAAGGTGTGCATTTAGAGAGGATGTGCATTTACAAAGAGTATGCTTAGAAAGTTTAGACTGTACTTATAATTATATTTTTGAAAATTAATTTATTTTTTGTTATCTCATGCAGAATGTTTTACCAGGAACTAAAAAGGATGTGCACAAGCTATTCATTTTTTATCAAATATGACATCGTGAAAGTTTTTCTAATTGAATATTTCACGGTAGTGTTCATCATTATAATAGGTTTATTATTAATTCTCAAAGATCTGTAGAGATATACTATTCTTTTGGAATGAATATAATTGCTCTAAGAATTAAAAAAGGTAGGCATAAGGCACTTATTTATTTCAAAAATATGCTTAGATAGGATCTGTTTATAAATATATTAAAATGGAATTAGAATTGCTAGCCAAATGGCAACAATTATATTCATCTTGTCTTTTTATATGATGTAATATCCAAGTGTATTTGAATTGTTCAAAAATACTATGAATTATTAAACTTTTAAGTATTTATAATCAATAGCTTATTAATAATTAATATTAAAATTTATATAAATATATTTAGAATTATACTTTTATTATATAATTTATTTTATATATATATACATGGTTTAATTTAAAAGATATTTCAAGTAAAAACTTATAAACCTAGTTCTGAGTTTGTTACCCTAACTATACTATTAGAATATTCAAATAATAGTAAGAATCTAGCAATATATAATTGCTTGGTTCTAATTATCGGGTTATATAATTTTTTCAAGAGATATCTGTTCAAAAATTATGTATTATAAAATTCTTATATATAAGTAGCTCAGAAGTTTAATGCTTCTTACTAGCTAAAATATTATATCATGAAAAAATATTTGAATGAATCCAAATTTAGAAGAGACAAATGCGATAAAACATTTTTTCTTTAATAACTAAAAAATATATTAAATAGTATTAATATCATCTCAACTAGCTAGAATAATAATATATAATAAAAGTGAATTAGTAGAGCTGTAACTTTGGAGATTTTAACATTCATCTGATCTTGTTTTAATTAATATTAGAAACATAATTTAGCTTCACATATATTAGATTGTTAATTGCAATAATTGAGCATAAATATATAATTTAGTTTTTTTAATAATAAAAGAACAGCTATAAAATTTCTTTTAATTAATTACTTACCTTTGTCTATTTTGATATTCAAAAAAAAAAGAGATCTTAGTAAACATGTTATTTTTAAAAAAAATAATAATCTAGCTTTGGCTAGTCGAACATAATATATATAAATTTTAGGGCATTATTTTATAGCGACCCATCGCCATGGCAACCCTGTGATCGACCATCAAATTCGATCGCATGAGTCACGTGCCAACCGATTTGCGAAGAGCAAATCGACGAATACATAACTCACGGGACCAATTTTGATCGATCGATCATCCAAAAATATACTAAGTTACAGTAAAAAAAAAAAAAAAAAAAAAAAAAAAAAAAAAAA
>QKWP01000112.1:299875-382718 GCA_003550325.1 Gigaspora rosea
GAGAAGATAGTACCCGTACCCGTAACAAAAAAAAAAAAAGACTAGTAAAAAAAACCACTTAACAGACAAAGATCTTGACTCCCACTACTATGACGATTCCAAGAACAGCGACCCAAAGAATGACTCCAAGAAAAGAAACACCTAAAAAAAAGAGAGAAGTTAGTACCTGTATACAAAAAAAAAACCTTAACACTGATGAAAATCTCGCCTCCCACTACGATTTCAAGAATGATGACTCCAAAAATGCTGACTCCAAGAATGACGACGACTCCAAGAACGACAACTCCAAGAACAATGACTCCAAGAACGACGACTCCAAGAACGACGACTCCAAGAACAACGACTCCAAGAACAACGACTCCAAAAATGACGACTCCAAGGACGACTTCAAAAAAAGAGGCAACTACAAAACTAAAAAAAGAAAGTTAATACCCGTAATAAAAAAAAAAACAAAAAACGAAGAAAAAAAAATTTTACTTATCTAAAGAAAAGAAAATCCAAAAAAGCATTAGATCGTGAATGAAAAAAAAACAAAATAAAAAAAAATTTAGATTTACCTGTAGATTGATCTAAATTCAGATCGAATCTAGTATTCTGGAAATATATGATCACCAATCTTAAATATGATTGGCTGATCATATGGAGTCGCCATGGCGATGGGTCGCTATCTATAATTTTCCTTGAAAATATATAGAATTTAAATAAAAAAAAATATTAAATTTATTAAGGTAGTTGTTAAAATACTTAAGCTTAAAATCAAAAAAACTTTTATTTAGAAAAAATTTGACCTTTTTCTACTAACTTACCCCTATATATTATATTATTATATAGTATTATTTTTATATTAAACTACTTTCACACTTTGATGTATCTAATTCTATTACTATATACAAAAAAACTAGCTTTACACACTTATTTTTATTCACCCCACAGTTAGATATTATTTTTACTTTTTTGTTTTCTATTATCTTCGCTTTGGCTATTTCTTTTGTTTTGGCTATAACCTTCATTTCACTCTCTTTTTCTAAATACCTCAAAAAAGTAAAAAAATAAAAAAAAACATTTTTTAGAAGTGTTAGTGTTCTTGCAAATTGCTAAAGAAATTTAGTATGTTCTTGCAAAGTGCTAGAGAAGTTAAAGCTAGTGTTATTGTAAAGTGCCAGAAAGTCACAAAGTGTCAAAAAAATTAGGAATAAATAAAATAAGAATAAAAAAATAAGTAAAAAAAACTAAAAAAACATAAAGTGTACACAAACTAATAAAAAAAATAAACAAAGTCACAAATCTTTATTTCTCTGAAGTAAAAGTTTGCATTCTTGCAAATTCAGAATTGCAAAAGCTGAGTTAATGTTCTTGCAAAATGCCAAAAAAGTCAAAGTGCTGAAAAAGTCTGGGTTGGTTTTCTTGCAAAGTGCCAGGAAGTAAGAGTTCTTTTCTCACAAAGTCTGAAATAAAATAAAAATAATTTAATAAAACAAATTTAAAAAAAAAAACAAAAAAAACCAAAAATAAATTATGTCAAATGAAAAAATAAATTGAGTCCTAACTAAACCTTTATTTTTTTAAAAAAGTATCTTTGAAAATTTAGAAATTGCTAGAGATATCAGCATATCTACTAGTTTGATTTTTTATAATAAATTTGTAATATTTTTAATTATTTTTATAATAATAATTTTTGACCTATTAGTTTATTTTAAATAATTTTATTACTAAAATGTTCTTCATAATAAGATGATTCTAACAAGCCCAAAATCATCCAAATCCAATCACCAGATCTTGAAATATCTGCGTGTCAAATAATAACACACCCCTATAGTGGAAGGAATTATTTTACACGCAAATATTTCAAGATCCTGTGATTGGATTTGGATGATTTTGGGCTTGTTAGAATCATCTTATTATGAAGAACATTTTAGTAATAAAATTATTTAAAATAGACTAATAGGTCAAAAATTATTACATATTTATTATAAAAATCAAACTGGTGTATATGGTTGTGAATTCTTGCAAAGTGTTAGAAATTTGGATTGGTTTGTACAAGGTTTTGAAAAGTTAGTCGTTTTCTTGCAAAGATAAATAAAAAAAATAAAAAAAAACAAAATGAAAACAAAAAAAACAAAATGGAACCAAAAAAAACAAAATGAAAACAAAAAGAAATGAAAATAATAAATAAAATAAAAAAGTAAAAAAACAAAATAGAAGATCTAATTATAAGGGGTATTCTTAAATAACATTATACAGAAGGGTCAGATAAAGATAATGTTTTTCAATAAGTAGAGGGATTAAAAAAATACAATGTAATTTTTTTAGAAAAAATTGTCTAAAAACAGATTCAGTGGCCCAAATTTAATGCTTTTGGTACTATTCGATTCATCTCAGTGAGAGGAGTCGAATAGTACCAATTTTATTTCATTTGGATCACTAGATCGGAAGTTATTAGCCAAATACTATTGGTTATATCTTTTCTTATAAAATTACTATATAACCAACAGTTTTTTGTGAATATTTTATGATCTAGTAATCTAAATAACATGATTTTCATATCATTGGATTCATCTCACTGAGATGGATCGAATGGTATCTAAATCATTCAAATCGGATCACTATATTACAAGATATTCAAGTTTTTGTAAAAATTTATATACAAAATACAGATTTGAAAAATTTTTTTATATAGTCTAGAGGTCAAGTGCTACTATGTGGGTATTTTATAGATACCCCTAAACAAAAGATCTAATCTGATCTTGTAGTACCCAGGGTTAGTATAATTATAGAGCAACTCAATATTATACAAGTTTAATTGTAATACAATTTTATATAAAAATCATATAAAATTTAGGAAAATTATAGATAGTGACCCATCACCACGGCGACCCCATATGATCAGCCAATCATATTTAAGATTGGTGATCATATATTTCCGGAGTACTAGATTCGATCTGGATTTAGATCGATCTACAGGTAAATCTAGATTTTTTTATTTTGTTTTTTTTTCATTCGCGATCTAATGCTTCTTTGGATTTTCTTTTCTTTAGATAAGTCAAAATTTTTTTTCTTCTTTTTTTTGTTTTTTTTATTACGGGTATTAACTTTCTTTTTTTAGTCTTGTAGTTGCTTCTTTTCTTGGAGTGGTCCTTGGAGTCGTTGTTTTTGGAGTCGTCGTTCTTGGAGTCGTCATTCTTGAAGTTGTCATTCTTGGAGTTGTTGTTCTTGGAGTCATTGTTCTTGGAGTCGTTGTTCTTGGAGTCGTCATCATTCTTGGAGTCAGCATTTTTGGAGTCATCGTTCTTGAAATCGTAGTGGGAGGTGAGATCTTTGTCAGTGTTAAGTTTTTTTTTACTAGTTTGTTTTTTTTTTTTTGTATACGGGTACTAACTTCTCCCTTTTTTTAGGTGTTTCTTTTCTTGGAGACATTCTTCGAGTCCCCGTTCTTGGAATTATCATAGTAGTGGGAGTCAAGATCTTCATCGGTTAAGTAGTTTTTTTTACTAGTCTTTTTTTTTTGTTACGGGTACGGGTACTAACTTCTTTCTTTTTTAGATGCTTTTTTTCATCGTTTTTGGAGTCGTCGTTTTTGGAGTCGTCGTTCTTGGAGTCGTCATTCTTGAAGTCATCATTTTTGGAGTTATCGTTTTTGGAGTCTCGTGTGTTTCTGGCGTCTTTGTTTTGTCTCTGTAGGAAATCGGCCGAGTTGGCTCTGTTATGAGTGTGTGAGTGGGCGAAGTGCATGGGTGGGCGAAGTATTTNGTTGTCAAGATATTTTAATTTAAAAATTAAAAAAATTTTACTAAAATGATTTGTCCCTTTTCTACTGACTTACTCCATATAATAAAGTATGTGATATTAGTTAAAAATATATATTTAATAAATGTAAATATAATGTATAATAATAATAAATAAAAAAAATATAAAATTTTATATTAAATTGCGAGATCTTGTGAAATATTGCAAAAACCTGTAAAAATATGATTACAGTCAACCCTCCATAAATACAACTTGTAGAGACAAGCCTACAACGTGCATTTAGGGAGGTTTGCATTTAGAGTGAGCCAATTAAATTGCAGCTTTAAAAATTTGATCATCAAGTTGGTGTAACTTCTACCAAAACTATATAACCTATTTTAAATACTAAAATTTGATTGGCTACATGCATTTAAAGAGGTTAGTGTAATATAAAATGTTATTCAAGAAAACGTGCATTTACAGAATATAGAACATGCATTTAGCACTAATAACATCTTACGGAATAGAAAAAATGTGCATTTAGGGAGGTATTGCATTTATGGAGGTTGCATTTATAGAGGTCCGACTGTATAAAAATATATATAGGAGTCATCAATAGAAAGGAACAAATCTTTTCTAAGTAAAAGTTTTTTCAACTTTAAGTTAAAATAACTTAACAACTACTTAACCAAATTTGATCAAAATGTTTTTATTTTAATTTTTTATAATTATAGATTTAAAAAGCAAAAAAAATTATTAAATTTGATTTGGTAGTTGTCAAGATATTTTAATTTAAAATTTTAAACAAAGTTACTAAAAATGATTTGTCCCTTTTCTATTGATGTCCCCCATCATTGATCCTATTTTTTACTTGTAAAAGATCTAAAAAAATGTGTTTTAACCTCAAACTGAATAGAAATACCTGCTGAACAAGTTTACTTAGAGGCCCAAAGCAGGTTATCTTGATAAAAAAAAGAGGGTTTATATTACAAACCAAAAATTTTTAATTTAGTATATAAATAACCTATTTTTCTTACAAGGTAACCTTCTTTGGTTGTCTAAGTAAAGTTGTTTAGAGCACGATTTTATACATAATTGCTAATTTAAAATTGAAAAAGTGCAAAATTAACAATTCTTTTCTTATTCTATATATTTGTAAAATTTAATTTTAAGTTAATTAGTTAAGCCAAGAAGGATCTTTAGCTCAAAGTTTATAGTAAAATCATATGTTTTTATTATAATTTTCATTATAAACTTATTTCAAAGAGACATGTTCTACAACTGTTAACGGTGATAATTTGACTTATTTCTTTAACTGGGTTATACAAATGGAATTCAAAGCACAGGTTACAAAGTCACAACTAATGACACAATTTAGAGTAACAAATATTCTACAGATGAAAGATAAGTTTAATAAGTGATTTATTACAACAATTTTGGGTTAAAGAAGAACTTTCTTAGAGCTAATACTTCTACTCATATTTCGATACAAATTAATTCAACCTTACCCAAATACTATTAATAATATCATTGTTTCAAATTTGCAGATCAAATTGGGTGACACTAGTTTAGAGTGTTTCAACATATAGGCAAAACTAAAATTCCTTGGTGCGAAATGGTTAATATTTGAAAGTTAGTTTCACCCGAAATACTGAAACATATATAAATCATATTAATTCAATGCAAACTAACTCATCAACAAACTCTGGTTACTACAATAGTAAGTTCTATTTCTGCTTTATAATAACTCAAAATAAATTAGAATAACTTTGATTTCTAATTTAGACTGAATAGCATAGAAGTTTCGATAATTCAAATACAAATTGATTCAACCTTAACCAATAAAGAGAGTCACTAAAAGAGCAAGTTCCATAACAGAATTTTTACAGTAACTAATGATAATAATCAATACGAACCAACTTAACCTTATACTGGAAATAGCATGTAAGTTTTGTAACAAAAATTCTTGCAATAACCTACAATTGTGATAATTTAACAAAAGCTAAACTAATCAATCTTAACAGACATAGATATCAAAGAAATTCATAATAATAATGTCTCGGGTCGTTGGACATTAGTGGATTGTAGAGATGTTAAGTCATTCAAATAAACCGGGTCCAAACCTGGTTCAAACTACTCTTTTTAGTCATTTATTCAAAGAAAAATTGACAACAAGTTCTTGAACTAGTTTTATAATCTAGTTTATAAACCTGATTTATAAACCCAGTTTATAAACTTAGCTTATAAAACTGGTTTGAAAACTCAGCTTATATGAACCCGGTTATAACAATGTATGATAAAGAAATTATCAGTAATTAAATATAATTTGTAATCTCTTTAAAAAGTACATATATACATATTATGCATGCTTAGAAAGACATTTTGTCAACCAAAGTTACAGCAAAGTCATATGATTCTATTGTACAGCAAGTTATGAGCAATCTTAATTTGCTAGTACGTATGTAGTTTTGTTAGCGTGAAACTTCGAGGTTTCATCTAACTATAAATCTAACATTTATCTTGACTAAATAGAAAATAATTATCCAGGCAGGTTAGACAATATCTGACCTGCCTAGATAATTATTTTCTTACTGGATAATAGCTCTAGTGAACTTAGGTTCATGAACTAGAGTTTGAACTTCAAAGTTAACCTTAAGTTCACACTTTAAGTTTATGAACTCAAGTTTAAACTTTAAAATTGAACTGAAGTTTATGAACTTCAGTTCAATTCATTTTTTTCTTTGAACTTTATGGGACTGGACCGGAACTGAACTGAACGAACCACTTAACATCCCTAGTGGATTGATCCTTGACAGTAACATGACTAATACTGAACGGCTGCATAAGTGGCTGACCAGTATCAATTATGTATTTCCGTTATTGCTGTCAAAGTTCAATCCACTAATACGAGTGACCAAAGAAATTAAATATTCAAAAATCTTTTTCTTTTAAACATAATAGCACTATTGTAATATTTGTGAAAATAATAAAATCAGGGCATTTTACTTAATAAAATCTTTGTGGTAAAAAAGAGTTATTTGTTCTAGTGTGCTGAAGTTCATTTTGTTCATGTTAAATATCAGTGCATCTCTGAATCTAATCGTCACCACATGTCTGATTGTACTGGTCCTGCGCCGCATGACGCGCTGCGCAGCTACCTTATTGTTAACTGATAAAACTATTGATTCGAATATGGAATCGAAGGTTATTTGTACATTTTGTTATATAGGTCGTGCTCGATCAGTTAAATAAAGTTATTAATTATATACTAGCATCACCCGGTGTAAAACTTGTCTACATCATAAATTTAATGCATTTTAAATAAGAACATGATTTTAATATTTCATTTGTTTATTATATTATTTAATAGGTCGATATAAATAAATTACACTTTAAACTTATACTAGCTTTCAGTTTTTTGTAAGTATATACTGTAATAATTATTATTATATTATATATATGAATACATGCTTGTACAGTAAGCACTTTATTTTATTTTCCTATTACATACTTTACACAGTTTTTACAATAAGAAAAGCGCAAGTTCAACGCTGCGTGATAAAAGGATTATTCTATACTATTATTGTTCCGAGTCATTTCTGAATTTACTTCCATTCTGAATTGAAACGTGTTCTTTCTCGATTTTCACAGATCATGAGACCATAGAATAATTACTTATTAATAATTACATTTAAATTTGCAATGATCTTTTTCATTGATATTTATAAAGATAATTCTTTTATTGTTTCATCTTTTTTTTTTATACACTTTATTGAGCAAGGATATGACTTCGTGACTCGTGAAATTCGTTATAATGAATGTTTAAATACTAAAAAATTCTGATCTTCAGCTGTAACCAGAAATTCAAGCTAAATATAACACATGCCAATTGAGAATCAACATAAATTCAGAAATGATGCGGAACATTATAATAATAAGGGGTTTCATTCGTAAATCTTATTTTGATAAAACAAGAAGACGTATTTATTATCAAATAAGAGTTGTAAAAATCTTATTTATTTTTTAATTAAAATTTGAATATACTTATTCATTATTATAAATTTATTGTTAATCGATACTGTTCTAATATCGTTTTATTATTATTTAATAGTTTGTTGATCTGAATAATAAAAAATTTTTTACTTATTTCGTCAAATGGGAGTCTCTAACCACCCCATTTCATTATTGATTTCAAAATTTTGATACACAAATAAGATTTTTTAAACTCTTATTTATTTCCGAAATACGCCTAGATCTCTTTGTCTGGCCACTAATGACACCTGACGAATACGTAAGTTAGAATAGAATGTACAAAGTACAAACTTCATGCATAAATCATTTTTTATATTAACAATATAGAGTTACTTTATTTGATTGATGAATTATAATATAAATATCTTATCCTGATATAACCGTTATTCTTTTATTTGAATATGATCCGGTTATTAGATATTGTTAAAGGTTACAACCTTTCGGATAAAGAGTTATCCGGGTACGAGCACTAACTCCAATAAGATAATCACAAGTATGGAATTATAATGATCGGCAATTTATATATATTTCAGTAAACAGTGATTGGTCGATAGCGTGACGGAAGGCGTTTGTGCTTTAATATAATAGATGATATAGTAATGATAAATGGTATATAAGATTTGGAAATAAATAATTAAGAATAATAGCTCTATTAGAACTACATGAATTGCGTGCATTCATGGCATTTGATTATCTATCTATTGTTACTGTTATGAGATTTATAGTTACCCACTGATTTCATGAGACTCTTCCGGCTATTAGGTATTTAGGTGAATTTGCGGATCTAATAACATCATCGGCCGTGTATTTTTTTTCGAGTTACAGAAGCACATAATCTGACACGATTTGATCGGTAGATTGATGGTGAAATCGAACTTATAGAAAGAAAGGCTTCATAAAAAGTTCACATATTGTAGATGTCGTGCCTTAAATAACTACTAGGAAAATGAAAGTCCGGAGCATAATAGTCATTCAGATAATTTTTTACGGGATCACCCGCCATATCGGGCTGATCCGTGTTGATCTGTTTATATTTTTGAAATGCTGATTGGCTTTAATATCACATGAGCGGAACCCGACACACATCTTACCCACGTGATAAATACCAAAATTCTTTTAAGTTCGTTTATGTTAGGTTAGGGTTAGGGTGAGTGCCCAGATAGGGTTTGGGTTTAGGATATTATATAGTAAAATCGCTCAAGGAAAACTTTTTGTTAGTTCAAAAAAGTGGTTTCTTATGCAAACTTTAGAGAAATAAGCTTTTTTTGACAAAAGAAACGTTTCGAGACGTTTGTTTTGAATTTTTCCTGATCGTGTTACGTTACACTAAATTATGATCATTTATTGGTCAATAATCACGTGGGGGCGAAATTTTTATGGCGATACTGGGGTAAATCCCGACACACACAACAAATTTTGGTCTATTGCTCTCTCAGTAAGTCCTCCGGACAATAAATACGTATCTTTTATGATCATGCTCATAAATTTTCGTCAAATTTTTATTAAAATCCAATAAGAGATATAACGTACTATATACTGTATTATCCAATAATGAAAAACATTTATATTTATCTAAAAATATTATTAATTCCATTCGCTTTTATATTGCAAAATTGTTCAATAGTTAATGCACAAATTTGTTCAAAAACTAATCCAATAAATTGTTTACAATTCGAGCCTTTGGCAAGGCTTTGGAATGTATCAAATGAAGAAGTACCAAAGTTATTGGATTTGGAGAAAAATTTAATTTCAATAGACAGTAAATTACAACCTTTATTAAATGAATTAGATTTTGGAGGAACATATATAGATATAAAAGCGGGAAGAATCAATGTTAATACGGTAAACCAATCTAAAGTCAACGAAATAAGAAAAAAAAATGAAAAATGATCAAGATTTTTTAAATTTTATAGCTGCAAATAATACCTTGTCTCAATTAAATTCCACATTTAACCAAACATTTATATTAGCACAACAATTTAATATAACTAATTACGAGATTAGCATCGAACCCGAATTTAATAACGTAGTTATATATTTAAACATGAAAGATGGAAAAAACAAAAAGTTTATTGAAAATGTTGAAACTTTTAATCCGAGTCCGATAATAAAACCTTTGTCGAATAAACAAAAAGAAGAAATACTATTTAATTCATCCACTTTAGTTGAAAAGAGAAATCTTTATATACTTGTAGAGGCGGAAATAAAATTGTTAGTCTTAATGTTCACGCTAATGGTACTCGAGAATGTACTGCAGGTTTTTGGATGAAAAAAAATAATGAGGATTTTATAGTAACTGCAGGACATTGTCCTAGTAATTTTCCATCATTATTTTATGTATCTAGTTTTCAGGATGAACATTTAATTGGTCCTATGAATTCGCGTTTCATCGGATCATATGATATGGGTTTTATCAAAAAAACAAACACAAATATCATGTTAAGGCCGGTCATACGGCAATTCGATACGATAAGTTTACGATTCTTACAATTCCTTATTGTAGGTAGTTCAGAAATAACTAATTGTGGCATTCATATATGTAAAGCTGGTCAGAGAACAGGTATTAGTTGCGGTTTTGTTAGTGCAATTAATTCAATTAGTTACTTTTACGATCGTGTATTAATACGTACTATTGTTGTAGCAAACATGCCTATTAATGATAGTGATAGTGGTGGATCTATGTTTCGATACAATGGTCTCAATGGTCAATCAAATCTCGCAGATGCAGTTGGTATATTTATAGGTGGAATTCCCGGCATACAGGCAGTAGGTATGCCAATAAACATAGCTTTTGAGTTTGGTTATTCTCTTGTTACAACATATTATTAAACCAGTCATACTATGGTGTTACGAATTATTTTCAATCTTATTTAATTTTGCTATTTATTAATATTAATACTGTAAGAAATTGCTATTAGTATTCCCATTTTGCTATTTATACCTCTATCCCATGTTAAAAAAAAAAATTTTTTTTATCCAATTATTACATAATATATAAATAATTAGGGTGACTGAGCGACGTAGTCACGTTTTAACCAGGAACGTAATAAATATTTTCTTGAGTTTTTTTTTTAAATAAAAATCAAATTGTATTTACTACGTAATGTTTCAATTTGATTTTTTTTCAATTTTTATTTTATTTTTTCTTAATTGTAGTTATTTTACTATTGTTGTTATTCTTTGTGATTTATGTCCATTTTCGTATCCACCTTAAGAGTTAGATAATGTTGTTATTTTCCTATAAACACAAAAAAGTTATGAATTCTTTTTTAAATGAAATAGAAATTTTAACCTTATTTGTATTCAGATTGGAGTTTTTTGTCAATCTAATTCGATATTTGAGACCCTGTAGCAAAACGGGGCAGTGAGCCAACTAATCAGGTTTTGATATATTATAATAATAACCTGCTTGTAATTTTTTATTTATTTATTTTTTTTTTATTAAATATATTAGAAATTTAATGCGTGTTGACAAGGGTCAACAGATCGAAAAGAAAGGGAAGAAATGGTTAGGGGTTACACGCCATGTGCTACAACCCCAACCCGATCAGGCACGGGTCATAGGGCATGGGTCGGGATCAGAGATCAATCAACCGAACTACAACGCATGAATTTACTCACGATACGTAAGGAAAAGCCACCGGCCACATTCAATATATAAAGAACCAACGTGAAAGGATTAATTCGACACTCTTTTCACTTCAGAAAATAGTCTGGTGCAAAGATTTTTTCGACCCTGCCCTTCCCACCACGCTCAGTGGAACAGTCTCCTGATTCTGCCATTTTCCTATTTAACAGCCGGCTTGCTTCGAGCAGGCGGGAAACCACCGGCTGATGCTGCCTCTCGCTCGTTCTACTGTTACGATGGTACCTGGCGCAATCTCACTTGATCATCGTTTCAGTTCGAATTACTTAGCTAAATTACTCATATTGTATTCTGCGGACTTCAAGTCCTTTAATTGAATTTATTTCTGGCACCTTTGGCTAGCCGGCATTCTTCCAATCACTTGACCAGTCGTACCTATGCTTTTCGATTTTTTTCATAATAATGATAGTAAAATTAATGTGATGATTTTCATTGCACTGTTTTGCTACGATCCCATTTATCAATAATAAATTAATCTTACGCATGTATGCGTGTATATTGTTCATTAATTTTATTTTTTGTGAATTTTGTTAAACAACATTAGTAAGTAATATCGATTTCAAACCTTGATATAATAATGAAAAACTAGTCTGTACTTTTTTGCCCATTTCCACATGCTATAAAAGTAGTATTAGGCCACGCAAAGTTAATTTTTCGTTTTGCATAACCCGCCGACCCAATTTTTTCAAAAAAAAAAATTTTTTTAAAATTCCTATTGTGCCAATTATTCCATTTTTGGGATCGCTAAAACGGGGTAAGCTACGTGATACAGTGTTTTTCATTAACATTAGTGTTAGGGCCCACCTTAGGTTAGGTTAGAGAGAATTATATAGGTAAAGTTACCTCTCCAACATTTTTTGGTAATGTTCCAAGGCGAATTTTGACTACCGTTTCTTCTATTTTTTTGCAATTTGCTCTTTTTTTTCTCTTGTTTTGCTTCAACGGGTTCATCAAATTTTAACGATTTGATTGGTTGATTATAACATAATTTATCCCGCTTTAGCGGACCACCACTTATACGTCATCATGTAGGGTTAGAATTAACATTTGTTTGTATGCAGTATATATTTTAGCAAATTATAAACCTATGTGATATCAAGTAGGGGAAATAACTTTCGGGGAATCCTGCCCGAGATACTGTACGTATATAATTAGATTTTATTAAAGAGTCCAATCTTTGATATTAAAAAAATTTAAAAAAAAGAATAATCGACAATATTTGAATTTTGTTGATGTCAGCTAATTTATTTGTTATTATTTGTTTAATTTAAAAATTTTCATAACTATTAGTGCAACATAAAACCAATATTTAATTAGAATTGTCATGATTAGGATATTTATTAATTCAGAGATTTTTATCATTTTTAGGATTTTTTTTTGTAGTTTGCTCAGAATGTCTTGTTTTGACTTATTTGATCAGAAGAAGCAGAGGATACTCAATTTCTATGCAAAGTAAAAAATATATATGTATATATTTGTTTATTTGTCCATCCGCATAATGTGATATCAAACTAATTAATATAACGAACCTCTCTACAACGAACTTAAATTTTTAATGTTTTATAATGATTCAGTATAAAAAGAGCCATGTTTTCTTAAGAAATCATAGTAATTTTTTATAATGAACTTTTTCATCAAGAACTATCAGTTCGTTATAGGAAGAATAGATAGTAAATCACATTAATCGAATATACAGTAATATCATATTAAAATTGTTCAATAAAAAATTATAATTAATTCATTAGCTCCGGACAGCTAATGATATGCATTTACCTATTTTATTTATTAAGTTATAAATGAAAAGATTTAAAAAGTGAAAAGTCTAAAAAACAAACATGGGAAAGTATGATGAATGATTACATGGAAATATGGTAGACTAAATCTATGAATAGAACATGATACAATAATTTGATATTGTTTTCGAATATCAAAATTTTCGAATTACTTGAACAAAAAAAAAAATTACTGAATTATAAAGAATTACATTAAAGAGGTGATGGACTGAATTTATATATAGAAACATAATACAATAATTTGGTATAACTTCGAATATTAATATTTTCGAATTAGACAATTTGACATCTTTTAACGGCATCACCATTAGCGATACCGACTTGGGTGCATGTAAAACCGGAACAACATTGATTATTAGCATTGCAGACAGCACCTTGTCTAAGACAATCTGCCGCACCATTTAATACACCGCCTCCTTGAGTATTTTGCACTTGATAAAAAGAAAATGCAAATTAGTAAATTTATTTAAAAAATGAAATCAGATATCAAATAAATGATAATAAGATTTTACCTTTGTCGGTTGCAACTTCTACAAGGGGAGCAGAAAAAATAGGTGTAGCAATAATGGCGATTAAGGCCAAAACGAAAAATAAGAATTTTGATACCATTGTGATAGTTGTCGAAGAAGTTGAAAAAGTAAAGATAGGGTGAGATGGATTGAGATTGGTAAAAATATAATGAATGTTTATTTTTTTTTTTTTGTTGTTGTTGTTTTTAGGGAGATGAGAACGGATTGCGATGAGTAGATGGGTAAGAATTAACGAATATTTATATTTTTTGTTAGAAGTACAAGTGAAATTAATTGCATCGTTAAATTAATTTGTAAGTTAAAGAATTTAGATTCATAATTGTTTTTTTTTTATCGTATTTCCGCGAAACAACACTTATTCTGTTCTCTAAAAACGGTAATAATCATTTCGAAATGACGTTGATGCGCGCCCAGAAACAATATGCATTCTATACAAGGACATTTTGAATTGTTTTATTTGATTGGCTAATAGTCTTTTATATTGATGTAATTAGCCAATCAAATTAATAAATTTCAACTTTGTAAAAAATTGACTTTTATCTCATAATGAACATGCGTAAAGATTTTTTTTTTTTTTTTTTTTTTTTTTTTTTTTTTTTTTGATTAAGCCATTGTAATAGTAAATCCCTTAAAATTCAAATTGCAGTTTTCTCTTGAACCAGTGAATATTATTAGTTTCCTATTAATATTTTCCTTTATCGAAAGACAAAGCCATTTTTCTTTATATCAAATAAATAAAAAAAAAAAAAGCTTTGTAAAAATCTAGGGTTGTAAAAGATTATTACCGTAACTTTGAGTAATTTTAGTAATTTTAGTAATTTGACTGTTAAGTTTTAGTAATTTGTAAATCACATGAATTGTAATTTTTAAGATGAAAAATTTTCAGTGATTGAGGAGTTATAAATCAAAATAATGCAATAAATCTGGTCGAACTTTTGTAAAGTCGGTACTTTATGAAAATTACATGAAATTTTATTTACTGAAAATGTATTGTAGGATTGAACTTTTGTAACACAACTCTATAAAAATCTAACAAATATAATTTCACCTGGTTTAACTTTGTATATAATTCACTGACTGGTTCAAAAGAAATTACGAATCGAATTTTATATAACTTTACTATTAAATCGCTGATTGTAAAAATCCTTTTTAGTGATAATTATGTAAATTAATGTCTGTACTATGTTTGTAGTCACATAGATCGATGTGTAACTAACTATTTATGTAGATCAAATATATGCATAAAATTTCTCGATCATTTAAATAAAAATAAAACTAGCCAATAATTTTACTCATAGTGATGCAGTGGTAAGAGGTAATAAATCAAAATCCATTATTACAGTTATACTGCATTAAATAATAAGTGATCTTCTGCATTAATAATAAGTGATGTAACTTTAATCAATTACGTAACTTTAAATAATCATAAACTTTAATATAATCGTACGAACAGTATGTACCCCCTCAAGACCTTTGTAAAAACATGTACATTTAAAGGGGCATGCATTTAAAGAGATTAACATTTACAATTATTATATGATTTGGAACCAAACAGAGGTTTGCATTTAGAGAGGTTTTTCATATATTATGCACTTAGGGGGTACAACTGTATAGCTAACTTTAAACTATAAATTATATGTAAATAGTTATTGCTATAGCTACGTCATAAAAATATTATTACGAAATGTAAAGGACACTCGTGACGGACTATAATTTTGTAATAAGAGAAAATATTATTTTTTTAATAAGATCTTCTAATAATGAAAATAATGAATGCATTCAAAGAAACAATTGTTCAGCTCGTTGAAATAAATGGTGATAATTTATTAAAAGAATCTCTATTTCCACTGCGGTAATTTATTATCATTATTATTAGCAAATGTTAGTTATTTCATTGTTGAAATAGCAAATTATAATACCGTGGTAGAAATAGTAATTCTCATTATTAATTGAAGAAATTGTCGATCTTTCAAATTCAGTTTTCATTGGTAATAACAATTCATTTATTGAAGAACAAAGCCAGATTTAAATAAATAACGTGACATAACGTGACTCAACGGTTGCCTTCAGGAAATCATTATTATAATCCAACAAGTTTAGTAGCGCGAATGTTTCATGAAAAAGGAGAATAATTACTTAACAGGGAGTTTCAGAATTAACTTATTACGAAAATAAGTGGGAGTTTAAAAGATCCTGTTTTAAGATTTCGGATCGGAAAATTAATTTTTGATAAACATTCACCGTCAAGAGGTTATGTTAAATTAGTATATCTGATATGCTTTAAAAAAAAAAAAAAAATAGAATTAGTACGTCACATAAATACGTCAATTTATTTTATCTGAAATTGGATTTCGAATCATTAATTTTGAAACCTTAATGTAAAAAGTATTATAAAGGATAGCATATCATGAGTTACGATATACCGGGGACTGTATAGAAATTAAGTTACGCGCATACAACAGTGGTTGTCTTTCAATTCCCCGAAAACTATTCCCCGAAAGTTAATCCCCGATAGACACTTACTTGACATTACATAGGGTTAGGGTTAGCATTTGATTAGTTGTGGCTATACATTTTTAGCAGATTGTCACCCTGTGTGATGTCGTATAAGTAGCCTTTCGGGGAAATAACTTTCGGGGAATCGTACCGTAACTTACTGTACATACGCATATTTCGACATGCTGCGACCTAAAATAAAAAGTTACGATATGACTTCTCCTAATGTCTTGAGATTCTACTAATCACAAATGATAGAAAATAACTTATAAGGCTGTGTTATTGTCATGCTTGAAGATGCCAATTTGGGTGCCTGAAGTTGCATTTGGCTAAAGTTAATCCCTGGATCTTGCACGCGTTAGCGGTAATTTTAGACAAGTGTAACTTTTATACCCAAATTAGCAACTTCACGACATTTTCATGAGAATTATACGTATTGCATATTAATTGTCATAATAAACATTTTACAATAAGAAAAAGTTTATTGACAAATTTTAAAGACTGAATAAATTTTATTGCAATGTATCTCTTAAGTTACTATCATTGATCCGTTTTCTGCCACAAAATTTTATAAAATGATTAAAATAAGATAAATAACTTTATTAAATTACCAAAAGTTTAAATTAGTGCGAATAAAAAATTAAATGAAAAATAAAAATAAATTAAGATAATCGAGCTCATTATTATGTTAGCAATTAAAATATCCGAGTGATAAGAAATTGAATTGAATATAAATAGTTTATTTATCATAAAAATTTTGATTGATACCGGTATACTATACGATTATCATTCTTGTCTAACGAAATTTTACAAAGAATGTATACCTTATATTAAACTTTTTGATTTATAAATGACCATTATTAAACACTAGTTATACTTATTAAATTAACGTGAAAAATGATGTATTTGAAAATTCACTCAATCATTCTAATTGCAAATAATTAATAAATAGTTGAAGATGAAACTGCTGAAGCCGAAAATGAAATCTATGAACAAAATCTAACTTCAATGTAAGAAAGGTTTAAATTAATTATTGAATAGATAAAGTATAATTTAAATTTTATATTATAAATTGAAAATTTCTAACTAAACAACGGGTATTAATTAATTGATTTACAAATCCGTGTAACATGTAAATAGAATAGGTTTATATCAGGATTTTGAGATATCATGTTTCATACACTAGTGTACAAATAGAAATTGTCTCAAAAATCATATTAAACATAATCATATTTATTACCTTTTTTTTAACATATTTTTAAATTTGTCAATAAATTTAAAATAATAATCAAAATTTTGTATGTTATTTCAACCAAATAATTACTGTATAAAAAATTCGTTTAGCTCAATACGGAAAGCTTAGCACCAAAATAATAAAGGAAAAGGATATTGTTGATTTAAAAAAAAATATAATAAATCATTAAAGCAGTAAAATATTTTCTATCTCAATACTATGTCAGCGTATATTTATACTTTTTCATCGCAGAGCAATTCTTCGTGAAATTTTAATATCAGTACAACGAACCTAATCCAAACTAGCCTTAAAAAACTGTAGAATGATTTTATATGACGACTTATCCTAACATTAACCATAAAGAGTTGTATAATGATTTTATAATATGATCTTTCTCATCCTAACATTAACCATAAAGAGTTGTTAGAATGATGATCTATTTGATTGTTTGATTTTCATTTGATAATTGGTTAAAACTCATATAACTGCCGTTCACGTCTATGTTGTGGATGAAATCCAAAAATTGACCACTATTACAAAAGATTATTATACATTGTAAAATTAATTTTTAAAAAAAAAATGTTTAACTCACCATTTAAACATAACTGATAATGTATTGATTTCAAAAGGTCATGAATAATACATTTTATTGTACACTATGGGTAAGTGCTGTATTAACAGAATTATATAATGTAAATTTTATCCTGAAAAAGCTTATATAATTGAAACGTATATTATTAAAAATAATATTGAATAACAAAATTGAACAAAGTTAGAAAAGAATTGATTTTTTTAAGATTTTTTTTTCACCAATCAAATTAAAGAATTCTCTAACACTATTACCATAGTATGTACCGTCGATCAATCAAGGGACCGAGAACTTTCCGCGACATGATTAGATGACTATCATTCTTAGTTATGTAGATTAAGGTTAGTAACAAATAAAAAATTTTCATACATCCATTTTGACGTCATTCTATTTATACAAATTTCCTAAATAAATTTTTATAATTTACTTATCCAAAGTGTAAGATTAACTAAAAAAAGTAAATATTAGCAGGCCATTGTGTTCTTTATTTTTATAAGGCATAAATTTTTGTGTAAGCAAACAATATACATCCGTTAATCTGCAGTCGCTGTGTAAAAAATATCATTTTTTTTAAAGAAATTACAAATAATGAATTGAATTTTGAAATATGCAGTCAACTCTCTCTATAACGAACTTTGAGAATTTGGTGGTTCTTAAGAAAATATAGTAACTCAAATATATCGAATTATTTTTTTTTCTTATAGAACCATTAGCTCGTTATAGAGAGAGTTGACTTTAATAAAAGAATTCTTACAAAAATGTTATTTATCATGTACTTAAACGGGATTCGTAGGATCTTGCTATCATTTCTCGTAATAATTTTTGTAAAATTTGGCTTCGGTCAAATAGTGCTAACTACTCCAATAACTTTTACAGGTACAGAAACGTTAACAATAATGTCATCTACACATATAAAAACACATGCTTATTCATCTCCTGAACCTGCAGTTCCTACATGTCTTACAACTTCTAGAAATTCTGGAATTTCTAAAACTTCTGTAACTTCTATGGCTTCTGTAGTTGCAACAACAACAGCATGTAAAGAGACAACAAAACAAAAATCTGCAATACAGACAGCGATACCCAATCCTAAAATACCGAAATGGTTTACAAGTTCATCTTACAGTCTAACTAACGGAAGACCGCCAATAATCATACTACCAACTGAAACAATAACGTTTATTAATAAATGTACAAATATAAAAGAATGTCATACAGAGTATGTTTTTTATCATTTGTCGTAAACTGCCGTATAAAAGATCCGGGTCTCTTACGCCCCACCAAAATTAAAACCTAATATTATCTAGTACTTGGTGGAGATTAGAAAAAAAAATTAAAAAAAGCACGCATATTTTTCATTCATAGTGGGTAGCCTAAATGTTTAAAAATAACCGCATTTGGTTATTGTAAATTTTGAAATTCACATCCGGGTCTAGTACATAGGGGGTCTGATATCTTGGGGTCTTATATACGGCAGTTTACGTACTTTATTTTTTTAATATAGCACATAAAATTAAAATTTTTTAAATTTTTTTATCAATTTTTTTTATAACAGTACTGAAATAAAAGCTATTGGAAAAATATTTACAAGTACAGATAGGAACGAAAAGACTTCTCTAACATCTTCTAATAAAACAATTACAAAATTCAAATCTACAACTTTTATAAAAGCTATTACTCAAATATATCAAGGATATACAACGACTAAATCTACTTTAATTTATGGGAAGTTAACGATATTTGAAACTTATTATCCACCAAGTACTATCGTTGTGATCCAAACAGTGACTGCTTATATACCTATAATCGATAATACGGAAACGTTTAATAATAATGCTGGCATTAATTTCATAGATTATGGATTAATAAATATTATTTGGAGTTTATGGGTTATAATTTGGGGTTTAGTGTATATGATTTTAACTTGAACTTTATTTTCAAATTTTTTAGTTAGCATTTTTGTTGTTACAGCATAAATGAATTTTTTTTTTTTTTTATTCTTTAAAATTTTAATAGTAATTATTAATTCAAGTCTTTGCATAGAAGATAAAAAAGACTTTGGATTCTTAAGTTCCTTAATCAATGGGGCAAAAAAGTAAATTTTACTTTGCGGAAAATATTTTAATCGGGTCAAATATGTCTATCATTATAAATATTTAAAATAATAATCGTAATTTAATAAAGTTTATTACGTAAATAAAACAATATTATTATTAAAGTGAGGTTGTTATTTCAATTTACAAATCTTTTTTTTTTTACACTTGGCTTGACAAAATTTACTATTAATTGAGTATTCAAAGAGGAGAAATTCTATTTTCACCCTGTTAAAGTCACCCGATATATAATTTTCATTATATTATATAATATAAACTACTAAAACAAACTTAAAGATTTTATAAATTGGTTGGTTAGTGGTTAGGACAGATGGATTTTTAATAATATTATATGAATTTGTATTATATAATATAATAAAAATTATAATTATGGTGACTTAACCCGGGTGAAAATAGAATTTCTCTTTAAAGAGACTAAAAATTTCGCGCACTAAAATTTATCATAACAAGGTTTTTAGTACAATAAAATCAGTGTTGCCAATTGAACAATTTTGGTTTTTGGACACCATGTCCATAACGTGTCCAAAACTTTGTCCAAAATCAAACCTATATTTAATTGGTTTTGGACAAATATATATATATAATAAGGTCAATATTTACTTAATATTTAGTATTTGTATCTCTTGATAAAATAAAAATATTTAAATTTTATATTAAAATAATTTAACAATTATCTGAGTAAAACTCAATAAATTTTTTTGTTAAATTCTATAGATTTAAATAAAAAAATTTTTTATTAAATTTAATTACCATAAACTGCTAGATACAAGACCCTTGGTATTTCTCATTTCACCGATTTTAGAACCTATAATTAGACCCACGGGTCTCTTATATGGGAGTGGGTCTGATAACTGGGAGGTTTATTCTATTTTATTTGTTTTTTCTATTTATACACCCCAGGTCTTTACATTTACCAAAACTTTATCCCATGCTGTAGACTCAGGTATAGTACATAGAAGATTTGATATCTTGGAGGATCTTGTATCCGGGAGTTTACAGTAAGTAATTTTCAATATTTTTTTTTTATTAAACTAGATTAAATAATTATTTAAATATGTTGGTTTAAACTTCTAAAAATTTAAATATATTTTTTTTTTAAATTAGAGTAAGGATATTTGTTAACCAAATTTTTATTTATAAATTAAATAAAAAATTGTTATTAAGTTTATATAGTTTTATTTAAATAGATATTTTGATTCTTTTAAAATTTTAATAAAATTGTTTTATAAATTATTAATATTTTTATAAATTTATTAAATATAAATAAAAAGATTTATTAAATAAGGCCATATAAAGTTAATTTTTTGGTTCTCATAACATGAGACAAAAAAAAATGACCCGCCCGCCCGAACTTTTATTTAAAACTTTTATATATAAAATTTTATAAAATTTTTATAAAAATTTTTTGAAATCCCACCTGACTATTTAAACATATAAAAAAATTTTTTCAGAAATTTTCCAAAATTTGACCCGGCCGGGTTATGAAATCCAAAAAATTAACTTTATGTGGCCTAACTACAAAAATATATTAAAAAATAATATATTATATATGTTTATTAATAAAATTTTTTAATTAATACAGTATAACTTGTATAAAAAATAAAATCATATAAAATTCTTTATAAATATAATAATAGTTTAATTATAGTTTTTACATGTTTATTTAATTTTGTTAAAAATTTTAAAATTTAATATATAAATTAAAATATATATAACTGATAAATTTATTAACCAATAAAATTAATTTTAGCTTAGTTAACTAATTAAAATATAAAATTTATATTATATAGCAAATAAAAATTTAATATTTATATTTAGCTTTAAGTATTTCTTCTATATTTTATTAATTTAAAGTTGAGTTAATAAATTTGTAACCATAGTTACTATCAAATTTTAATATCAGGTGTAATATAAAATCAAAACAAAATTGTTTTTTTTTTAAGATAACTCAAAACTTTGACTATAAAACCATCTACTTTGTTCTAACAAAAAATTTCTTGCTAAATTTTGGTATAAACTAAGCTTGCCTAATCCTAACCTCATACTAATCTAGCCTTAGTTACAAGATTTTATTTTTATAGACAAGTTGTTTTGATAGTCATATTACACCTGATCTTAGTTATGGATGGTTTCAAAATCATTAATTCTTTAAAAGTTTAAAATTTTTTTTAGATAGTTTTGGAAATTTTGGACAGTTTTGGACAGTTTTGAACATGCCCAAAACTGTCCAATTAAAAAATTGGAT
Organism: Gigaspora rosea; assembly: GCA_003550325.1. NCBI lineage: Eukaryota > Fungi > Glomeromycota > Glomeromycetes > Diversisporales > Gigasporaceae > Gigaspora > Gigaspora rosea. The sequence continues at coordinate 322,278 of QKWP01000112.1, forward strand.
TGGACATGTCAAATAAACTATTTTGGTTCATACTTTAACCATATGTACTACTACATGCTAAACAAAACAACAAATTTGTTATTGATCTAAACTAAACGATATCAACAAAATATTAAAAAGCTCATAAAACAATTACGGGTGCTTACCATCTTTTAGCATTTACTCATATGGCAACAAATTCAACTATTTCGCTGATAATTCTTCACTTGGTACAATAACCGAATATCAATGAAGACCTAAAATTAGTAGATTCTGAGTAATATTACAAATCAAAAATCGACTAATCGATTAGTTTATCGATTTGGCAACTAAACTAATCGACTAGTTGTTTTATACGTTACATACTGTTGTGCTTGAAGTTAAAAATCGCCAATTTGGATGCCTGAAGTTGTACAAGACTGAAGTTAGCACCGAATCTTGCACGCGTTGACGGTAATTTTAGGTAAGTGTAACTTTTATACTCAAATTAGCAAATTTTCACCTTCAAGCACGACAATACTTTGATCTTGCAATTAGTAGTTACGCAACATATTCAAGCCATATTGATATACGATTAGTCAATTAATTAACTAATCGATTAATCGATTAGTTGACTTTAATCGATTTTAAAAAATTTTTGCCCAACTAATCGATTGCATTTTTTGGTTCGGTTTGTAACACTAAATTCTGGGTTGAAGTTTTCCATATTTAACTATATAATGATAAAGGATATAATTCTTTCTGGAGACACTTTCGAAACATTTATTATTGCAGCCTTTATTATCAAAAATAATCTAAGTATTTATCTATCCTTATTCAAGCACTTTCATATTCATGGTGCAATATCATTAAAAGATTTGAAATTTAGAATTAAATATACGTTTAAACTTAACTGTCATAAAGAACTCTCTCCTGTACACCATCAAAAATTGGAAATAAACAAACAGTAGAGATAAAACACAAAACTCGTACTACAAGCCTAACTGTTACAGCGATATTTGGGCCTTGCCACCTTACACAACATAAACTCTAACTATATTAAGGAAAAGGAATTACTCCGCAGCCTTCGCAATACCAACTTCCTTCAAAAACCTGTTGTCGACTATGTCGGCAACAACACCATTACATGAACCTGTCAACAACGACACAAGAGAAAACCGGATACCAATGGAAACTGATATAGAAGACGACCAATACTCCAACGAACAACCTAACAAAAAAAATTGTAACCGTCATACCACCCACTCGATAGAAACTTCCAATAACCTATATGCGACTTTACTCTCAGACCCATCACTCGAAAAAATTCACCCAGAAAGTGGCAATCCCAGTTTACCCCCATCAACCCCAGAAATGACGTCACATGACAATCACTCATCAAAACAACCCACTTTAGTCAAACCCCCAACCCAGAACCCGATCCCACCACCCCAATTTGTACTCCAACAAAATATTCCCACGCAGAATGATTCCGACACCTCAAAACAACCCATTCTAGTCAAGCCCCCGACCCAGGACCTGATCCCACCATCCCAAATTGTATCCCAACAAAATACTCCCACGCAGGTTGAATCCGGCACCTCCAATACTATGGAAATCGACTTAGATCAGGACCCCGACCTCGGAAAGGACACCTCATCGACCGGAACTATTACAGAATCTGAAGATATCCCAAAAACCTATAGTCAAGCACTCATAGGACCGGGCACCTCTACCACCACCCGACGCATCCAACACCCTGATCTCATTAGAACTATCAAAACTTGGACCGAATCGATCCGGCTTACTTTATCCGACATGAAGACAGATCTCTTCGATCAAAACCTTTGGACCAAAGACAAGATCATCGAGGCCTTTGCAACGCCCCCACTCCTTGAACAACTTATTAAACATAAACTGCAAACCAAACCAACCTTAGAAACTATCCCTCCTGCCATAGAAGCTAAACTATTCCACAAAGACCGGGCCTTTTTCCGGACCTTTACCAGGCGACACGACACCCGTCCCCCACATCAACGGCAATTCATCACCCTGCTGAATGATGCTACAGAAAAATTTAGAAAACAAAACGAAGCTTACGTTATTAACAAAATCAACCGAGACCAAATCTTTGACCTACTCAGAAAGAAACTAGCAATTGACTTCTGGACAAACGAGGAATTCACCAACTTAGACCCATATGAAATTGCCCGTTACACACTATATCTAGCGGGCTTCGCAAAAATCAAAATCTGTCTAGAATTCGATGCCCTACGAAAATTAATAGCCAACATCAAAACGAATTTGCTACAAAAATTGCCAGACACACCTGACGGGATGGACAAACAACTCAAAGATGCTCTACCTTTCTCACTTCCACTTGAAGACCGTAGACAAATTCGAGCTGTCGCTATTACCTTACACCAAGCCTTCACCTTCGACCTCCTCCCCGAAACATACATCGCTGATAACAGGACTTCCCTACCAGCACACCCAGCCGACCTGAATGAAGCAACCAAAAGCATCTTTCCAATCACTACACAAGATGAACTAAAAAAGTTAGGACAACACAAACGGAGTCTTCAGGAGTACTACATTTTTAGTCGTATACCCTCTACATACTTCGCCCTACCGCCGAAAAAACCTCCCTTACCACTAACCCCCCAAGACCTCACCCCTCAACTACAAAGGCTATTTCCTTTCTATCCTACAAGTGGTGACCACTTTCGAGAAAATGTTAGACGCCTAAGGGCGGTATACACTTTCCACACCCTACCTAATGACTACTTAATTAGCAAAAAAAGACTACCGGCGAACCCGGAACAACTCGGCCTAAAGGAATTCTCCTATCCTATCAATAATATGGAAACTCTACTAAACTTCTTCCAAATACTTCCTAAATTCTATGCGAGACCAGACCCTCTTCCAAAAGCTTACGTCTCTTTTAATTACTCAGAAAAACCGGATCTCCCACTTGACCCAACCCAGGTGACAAAAGTAAACTTGACGCTACCTATTAAAACGCCGAAAGAGCTGACAATTGCTGCCCGAGCCTTGAGACAACATTACTTCTTCCAATCGATCCCCAGTGAATGAATCGAAATACCTCCCCCGGAGGTCTCCTCAGATAACCTTCCCAAACTACCATTCAACAATGACCAAATTAACAAACACATAAAAGAAAGGGTCACTTCCCCTTCCATAACCTTTCCTATTACTAAACAACCCGATGTCCCAAAGGCAATTGAACTTCTGAGAGAGTTCTTCACTTTCGACTTTCTCCCTGACATATTATTCAATGTCTCCACTTTAACTCCTCCAAGTTGGAACCTCTTTGGAAAGCACCCTCCACCGACAGAAGACATCGACATGACTCCATCAGAGTCAAACGAAAACAACTCTACCCTTATCAATGAGTGATCAACTAACACCACAATCTCAGAACACTCCTACCCATTTACAAACACCATCACCAAACCAAAACGACTTGCATGACTTCAAAGAAAAAATAAACATAGCCACCCATAACATTAGAGGAATTAATAATCTTACTAAATTCCATCTCTGGATAGACTTCGCTTACAAGAAAAACTACATATTGTTAGCCTTACGGAAACCAAATTAAAAGACAACCCCAACGCTACTACCAACCCACACTACAAAATCTTTACCTCCAACTACTATCCCACTTCAACACAAAGTAGAGAAACCAGTTGGGGCACGGCAATACTCGTCTATAATACTATACAGCCTTATATACACAACATAAATACCCTCCCGGGTACAGATATATACATCAACTTCTTTTTCCCTGGCAATAAAACTTGGGTCATATCGATATACCTACCTTCCAATAACAACGAACTGTACACTCGTACACAAAAACAAGTATCGCTCTGGACCGTGGAAGCTAAAAAGAGAAATTGGCATATTCTCCTTCTGGGAGACTTCAACGCCAACCCTGATACCCACAAAAAGAATAAACTACCGCTCTTCTCTGATCTGTTTTCAAACAACCTTACTAGTCTATTAAACTTTCACAAAATTTTAGAACCAACCTGGCAAGGTCGGGGCCTTAACTCCCAAATCGACGATATCTGGACCTCATCCCAAATCCTTCTAGACTTCGACCCTCCACAATTGACTGACCCAACAGGCATATCCGATAGTGACCATAAAATACTGACCACGACCTGGTATACAAACTTCACCCCAATAGTACCTCGAAACAAAAAGAAGAAGCGGAAAACCTTCTGCTATAAAAAGGCAACGACCGAAGACTGGAAAAATTTCCGTAACAAGACATCTACTCTACTAAGAAATGCCAATTTCATACCCAACATAACCAATCCAGAACAACTAAACAAAAGATAGAATTTGTAGTCAAATGCAATTAAACAAGCAGCAAATCGTCACATCCCCAAGACCATTATTACTACAAAAACCTTTCACTCTCTCTCCCTAAAGGCTACAAAACTACATAACGCATTAAAACACATAAACAAATGCATTCACTCCATTACAATCTTTGCCAAACCTAATCTCCCTCCAGATGCACTACACCCACTTTCGACCATTAACAAACACCTGACTAAGGCCTTACAATTGGCACAACTTCCTCCTTTCTCCCTAACTCCCCTAGCTTTATCCGCCTTACCTCTCAACTCACAAGACACCTACTACGCAGCAACTCTCAAACACATCAAAGAAACTAAATCGACTATATGGAAAAGTAGAAATGCCGAAGTATACCTACAACAATCAGAAAAAATCAAATTCTACACCAACCGTCGCTATAATGACTTTAAAGATAATACTAGTAGAATGATAAACAGTATTCTAAAAAAAGGGAAAGATCATATTAGTTTTGACAAAATCGTCACTCCGGACTCTGTAATTACGGACCCATCAGAAATAAAAGACGCTACACGAACACATTTCAAAAACTGGACAAAACATAACCCGATGAACGAAGAATACTGGGAAGAATGGAAACCCCATTACGCACCGAAAAAAGAAATCCGCCCGATGATATATGAAAACCTATTACTACCGCTCACAATAGAGGAACTCAATGACGTCATCACAAAAGCGCCAGAACATAAAGCCACTGGACCAAATGGCATATCAAATGAATTGCTCAAGCATCTTTCACCTTCCGCTTTAGAACAACTACTAAAAATCTTCAACGCATGTATACGGTTAGAGGAAGTCCCACAAGCCTGGCTAATGTCTAACATTTGGGCCATACCAAAGAAAGCACACTACAATTTTGATCTTAAAACCACTCGACCTATAACCCTAATCGATCACTCAAGAAAGATATTCACAAAACTCCTCACCAACAAACTTTCCGACACACTTTCGCGATACCAGGTTCTCTCGCCACTGAACTATGCAGCTCTACCCTTCCAGTGTACCATCCAACCAATCACTCAACTCTCTTCAATTATCGAAATTGCCACTACTCAAAAACAAGAACTTTGGCTCTTATTACAGGACATGTCAAAAGCCTTTGACTCAATCCATATTCCTACCCTTAGGAAAGCCATGGAAAGGATCAAACTACCCACACCCTTTATAAATTTATTAACCTTTACACTTTCTAACCGCTCCAACCAAGTACTAACTAGCCTTGGTCATACTAACCCCTACGCCGTAGAGGACGGAATAGACCAAGGGGAAACAATCTCTCCAATCCTCTGGATCATTTACTATGACCCACTCATAACCCGCATCTCTACCGAACATACCGGATTCAAAAGAACCCTCACCACAACTACCCAATCTAAAGAAATATACACATCCATAATGGCCTACATGGACGACTCCATCTGGATCGCCCCAGACAAAACAGCTCTAGAAAATATCCTCACCACTGCTAACTCCTTTTACAAGCTAACAAACATAACCGTCAACCCCTCGAAATCGATCCTAACGACGAATTCCAAATCAAACGATAAAACAATAATATTTGACAACCAACCTATCTCAGCAATCCCTAACTCAAAACCGTTCAAATATCTCGGCGCATGGTTTTCACTCAATCCCAACCCTTCTTCATCTCAAAAAATCATCATGGCAGAATTCAAACAATGTATCGAAATGATGAAAAGAGCAATCATCACAGAAAAACAAGCCATCTACCTAATCAACAACGTACTGACCCCAAGACTCGAATATAGATTGCACAGTTCCTTTCTTACCCCTAACCAATTAACCATCCTGACCAACTGCAGCACCAACCTGGTCAAATCCAAAGCAAAGCTATCAAGAGGAGTACCCAACTCCTTCCTCTTCCACCCGAACATCTACGGCCTAAAAAACATTTCTATGCATCAACCAACCATACTAGCGAAAAACCTCCTAAAAAATATTAATCACCCCCAATTTGAGAACTCTTTCCTCAAAATCAGACTACAGGACCTACAGGACTCGACTAAAACACAATCACATATCTTTCACGAGACACCACTCTTCCCTAGAAACCAACTTTATACACACACCGCTCAATCAATCCTGGCAATTCACACCACCGATATTCAATTTATCCGCAACATTACAACTGACTGGCCAAAACCATTACCGAGGAATAGCACACCAATCAACGATATAATAATACACCACCCGAAATCCCACCATTTAAAAGAAAAGTTAAACCACCATGACATCAGATATATTGAACAATTTCTAAACTTCAACAACACAGAACTCCTTAACTGGCAGAATTTCCATCACAACATTGGAAAAATACCACCAGGAAGAACCCCTCAGTGGTCCACCGAAATCCAAGATCTCATCTCAAACAACTCTAACCCCACAACACAATACATAAACCCCTTTACCTTAACAAAATGGGGACTGGGAAAAACCCCATGGGTAATTACTTCTGACCTAACGATTGGGAAAATTAGCCGTACTACAAATCAATCCGTTCATATTCGTCACTATACAAAAAGCAATAACAATAGGGCAACCCCTTGCCCAGGTTGCGAATTAAAAGACCCAACCCTCAAAACGAAAAACTGTTAATTCACGCATAAACAAAACTTAGTATACACAATACGAGTATCTTCTTGTAAAATCATTCACACAGACCTCAACGATATAAAATCAGCACTTACCACCAAACCCACCCAGAACCCGTCCGAAATCCTAACGACACCCACAAACACATCAGCCACAACATAACGAAACACACACGCCCACTTACTGCCTTTTCAGACTTCCCAATAGAAACATGGGAAAAATTAACTAAACTTAACAACAAATCCCAACGAGCAGAAATCTACATCTTTACTACAACGCACGATAAGGATACCAATCAACTACTCGCAATATGCTCATTCCGAGACTCACTGACCACCTGGGACTGCACAAACAAACACTGGCCTAGTACTGAAAACGCAGCACTTACCCTATTCGCCTTTATATCTACAAGTTTCTTCCCCGGAACCAACATCTCAGTTTCTTCCAACAACCGTAAATTCATAACCCTAATAGAACAGGCATATAACAACCCACTCTACCGGCTTCTATTCCTAGAAAAAAACCAATACGCTCTAACGCTAATTACCATCAGAGCAATTGTCTCGAATTTAAAACTAGAATTCCAATTTGATCGAGATTTATCCCGTCCTCAGAAAATAGACAACTTCTTAAAATTGGACATTACTCCCCAATATTATCTTCACAATAAATACATTCCTACCCTCTACAACATACCGTGCACCTACAACCTTAAAATAATTCTAAAAGACACCACGAGTCTTACTAATCACGCACAATGGATAAACCAAAACAGAATTAGATACTGGGTTCACAACTACCCAGACATTCAAATTCGAGCTACTCTATCATACCTATCCTTCGAAGAAAGACCATTATCACTATCTACTAACCCAACTTTCTCCCAACTAAAGAATTTTAAAGTTAAATTGCTAGCTAACGAACTCCCTACATTCGAAACACTTCACTATCGAAACCCAACAAAACATCAAGACTTCAGATGCCCACGATGCCGCTCTGCCCCAGAAACAATCGCACATCTAATTTCTTGCCTCTCTAACTCTTCCACTCTAACCTCACTCCTTAAAGATATTATCAAAACCTTGGCCACCGAACTCGAACTAAATCTATACCAACCAACAGACTTCATTGCCGCCTTCAAAAACCTCCATGTGAATAGAAACCTACCTCTTGGATTCATCACAACTGCCACCCTGGCACCATTCATAAGACGTCAAGACAGACTCAAATACGCACCTGCCTTACACCACCTAATAACAAAAATGATCTACCACGAAATTTGGCTGCCCTCTAGGCAACACCGACATGATGTAACAATTCTTCCAATGCCCCCTCCTCTAGATAGACAACTTCACTTCCATAATGAGACTAGCATACCCCACATACCCATTAACAATTACATAGACAAATACATCGCCCGTGGGCGATCCTTCTTATATTCTTTCGAAGACTGAGGTCTAGCGATCTTAGCACAGCTTAGGTCGAGAGTAAATCAGCTCTTACCCCTATTTCCCTAAAATTCTCTTTTGATGTATACGATGTATAATCCTATAAATTGAATTAATAAAGAATTAGAGGATAGACCTCGTTGTATAAAAAAAAAATATATATATATACGTTTAAACTTAAACACCAAAAAATAAAAAACATTTTACTAATGTTGTGAATGAAAATTTTCAAAATCCTTTAAGAAGAAATAATTTCACTAGGAAAAACCATTTTTGGAATATATTTTGCGGAAAACGTTACTTTTCAAAATTCAGATACTGTATTTCGTTTTAGCTCTGAAACATTTCGGTTTTAACCTGTAATAACAAAAATTTCATATAAATTTGTAAAACCCGTGGCTGATGTAAACTTTACTTATTGGCAGCTTCGCATTCAATAACTATATATTATTTAGTTTGCTGTAGATATATTTTGTAGATTCGTTTCAAATATCAAACTGTAAGTTCTGAATTCATTTTAGAAATTATGTTAATGATATGGATAAAATATTACGTAACTTCACGTTAAATTTAAACCACAAAATTTAGTTATATGAACTTTAAAGTGTTTAGAAACTTAAATTTTTTCACCGTTAATTTGTATGATTTTAATACATAAAAATTAAATCGTGGATTATTTCATTCGTAAGCATACAATATTAAATATTTATGTTATTTGGCCTTTAAAAAGAGTAACCGTTTTATAACTATGCTTACTAGTGATGCAAACGGTTTGAACTGGGCCGCGAGTCAAATGACTAAGCCGAGCCGATTAATGGCTCGGCTCTAGACCTTGAAGCCGAGTATGGAGCCGCGAACCGATAGATCTATCATTATCCAATAGTAAACGATTAAGAATACTCACCGTGATTTATTTATTTAATTGTTCGGGTAATGCAGTGTTAGTTGTATTGAATTTAAACTCATATTTCGCTAAAAAAAAAAAAAAAAAAACAAAAAACAACATCGCTACTTTCGAGCTATCCAGTATATATATAGTAGGCGATTGGATCAAGTTGATATTAATTAAAGTGAGAGTAGATTCTTTCGTATTTGAGACTAAACTTTTTACTTTTTACATGTTAAATAATTTTTAATAGGACAGTTCATGTCTGATTGAATAGTTTCCTTATCAGTTATACAGTAGTAGTGGTGGCTCAGCTCGGCTTAAGGTTAATCAGTTCACAAACGGTTCGGCTAGGCTTAGTCAATGCAAGCTGTGAGCCGAGCCGAGCCGAGTCAATAATGTCAACTATACTACTGCTGGCCATATAATATTTCAATTTAGTTAATATCAGATATATGGGTATATGTTATATTATTTTTATCGACAAAATTTAATCAAAAAGAAGTACATATAAATTATTACAAAAATTTTATTAATTTACATGACCAGATTACCTATAACGTAAAAAACGAATCAAATCCATCTTAGTTGTAACAGCTAAGGCCCATTTCCTTTCACTATCTGTAACAATGGCAAAACTGTGTTTTTCAAAAAATTTTGCCAATTCATATAATGGTGTATCAGGTGTGATTATTTGATATATTTGACGACGTCTATGATTCGGAGAATTTCTACTTCCAAAGGTAAACATCCATTTAGAAACTTCATCAGTTAGAGTCGCATCACCAGAGTCCAATTTATCTTGAAGAGATGTTAATGACACATAACCAAGAAGTTTACGATGCGAATCAGTCACTGGTAACTGTGAAAATTCTCTTTCAACCATTAGATCGAGCGCTTGGGCTATTGTTACATTAGGTAACACGGTAACAGCCGCTGGTAATTGTAGGTCTTCTACACTTGCCTAGAGGTAATAAATACTCTTGTTATCAAAAACATCGAGATAATAATTAAGTAATAGCATAAAGTCATGATATAAATGTCTCTGGTTACCGCTCTATATTTTTCAATCCTCTGGTACTCAAGTCTCTGAATAGTTTGCTCATCCATCAGATCATTTTCTAAAAGCCAATCTTCTGATAACAATGTACTAGAATAATTTCGTGCGGTATCATTCAAAATACAAAGTATACGTGCCTTGTTATTTGGAGGGATATTCTTCTGTATGTAAGACAAAGCTGCATTAACAACAGATCCTGATGATGGTCCTATTCAAAAACATTTACTATTTGTATTAATTATTATTTAAAAAAAAAAAAGCATGCATATACCAAGATTAAGTAAACGTACCAGCCATAAATCCCTCACTAATCAATTTTCTTGCTGCAGCAAATGATTCCTTATCACTGACTTTTATCCATGCATCAATAAGAGAAACATCCAAAATAGAAGGTGTGAAATTATTGCCAATGTCTTCAACTTTTTGGTCCTTTTTAAATATAAAAAATTCATTAAGATTGTCTGAAGCAATTTTATCAAAACAATATTTAAACTATTATACTAAATACCTTTGTGGTTGATGAATCTGTCAACTTATTTTCTTTTATCCTTGAATATTGAGGTTCCACTGCCAGAACCTACATACAAATTAAGGTGTATTATATCACTTTACAGATTTATAAACTTATATGTGTATTAAATTTGACGTTTGATGAATCATCAACGTTTAAAATAATCCCTTTTAAGTACCTTTAACCCTGGTATCCGTCCCTTAAGGTTTTTAGCGAGTCCAGTGATGGTACCTGCATAACAAAGTTAATTAATAATTAATGGGCCTAATGGGTTTAACCATAGATAATATCTCACCTCCGGATTCAACTCCAACAACAAGAATATCAAGTTTCCCATTAACTTGTGTATAAATTTCTTCAGAAGTTTCTTCGTAGTGTGCTTGTACATTACTTTGATTTGTAAACTATAAATTTTTTAAATATTAGCTACGAATTAAATTCTTTAAAAATTTGTTTTAAAATTTTATTAAATTTTTACCTCATCGATTACAACAGAATTTGCAATTTCAGTTGATAATTTTATTGCTAAATCAAAATTACTTTCAGCATGTCCAGGTCTAGCTTCATTTGGAGTTCTTATAATTTCAACACCTAATGATTTTAAAATACGAATACGATCGATGCTTGTACGTTCCGGCACAAGTGCAATAGTTTTATAACCTTTTCTTTGAGCCAAAAGTGCAATACTTATACCTATTATTAAATAGATTTAACTTTATATAATAAAAATATCAAATTATTTTTTAGAAAAAAATTTTTTTTTTACTAACCAAGATTACCACTTGTAGGTATTAATAAAGTTGAATTTGGACCAATTTTATTAGATTTTTCCGCATCTATTTATTTTCAAGAAAAATCTGAGTATTACATTGGATTTTATTCATCAATTCTAATAATATTTAATAATAATCATTATATCATACCAGATAATATTTTTTTTGCAACACGATCTTTAATACTTCCTGACAGGCAATTTGTATACTCTAATTTAGCCAGTAACTCTATATCATTAGACGTTGATATAGATGTATCCGAATTAATATTGGAAATGTTTAAACGAACTATTGGAGTGTTGCCTATTATTTCAGATATGTCATTATATATTGGTGGTTGTGGAGGTCTCGACATTTTTTTTTTCAAAGGTGCGAAATTTAGCTAAGAAATTACCGTATAAATTCACAAAATATTAAGATTATTTATTTGATTTAATCTTTNCGGTTAATCGATATATATCGTTATTTTTTAATCGATATAAAACGATTAACAATTATATATCGATTAATATCTATACATAAATTTCCTGATGTTTGATTGATGCTGACTAAATCTTTTTTGCTTTGATTGTTTGTAAGATCAATATCTTTAAACTCTCATGGGCTTTCTTAGCAGTTGCAGTTGGTAGTTGAGTTGCTCAAGAGCACGTTTTCTTTTAATAATTAGAATATTTTATGTGTTCTAGCATATTTTATTAGATTCTTAGCTTCCAGTGCCAATTTCTAACGTAGTATTAGTAAGTTTTAATAGTCATGTAAATGACAATATAAGGCTGACTAATAGTTTATCCACAATCAACCCCTTAGAAAACGATACAAGGGTGGACAAGTGAAAATAAAGATAGTGATAATTGTATTAAAGAATTTCAACTTTAAGCCACATGAAGATGTAATCAAACAAATTCTTGTAATAAATTAGTTAATATCCAAAATGTTGATAATATGGAATATGATGGAATACATAATTGGGTAAGAAATTGTTTTTTTAATAGTTAAATTAAACAAGATGAGCATAAAGCATATCAAAAAACAGCAGAGATGAGTACGCAAATTGAACATCCAATGTTGGATATTAATATGACGAAAGGATTGAAGTTGAACCATAATCAAATAAGAAATTGTTATTTTAATAATGCGGTGAAATTATTCAAGAAAAGCTTTTTGTTGAAATACTAAAGGTGGTTTCTTATTTGTCATGACAGAAAAATGGCACAGTCTTATAATCACTGACTATTTCTGATCCTTTTGATAGTTTGAAATTAATATATATAGCATTTAATGTTATATAATGTAAATGCATTTCGGACTATCAGAAGAATCGAAAATATCAGTGATCATAAAACCATAACATTTTTATGCCATAACTAATCTTTATCAAAGCGAACGTTTTTGAAATTTTCTAATCATGTCATATTTCTTATAACTAATCTTGAAATCTTAGTTCAAGAAATCTGCACTACAAACTCAGCACATATTCAAACGCTTGTTAACTATTTTAAATATTATAAATGAGATGCTTGGATTAGGGCTGTTCTCAAGCACTTCCCTCTATATGATTTGCTAGTAATCAAAGTTCTGCTCAATTATTTCAGTTAATTAAGATTTTAATAGTAATTTGCCAAAAATTCATTGTGCAAAAATGTGGATTTTAAATTTTAGCCAATCAGCACAACTCTATAAAAAAAAATGTGTGACAGGTTCAGGTTTTTTGATTTAAATTATTAATTACTATATATTTTTTTAGTCAATTAGACCATTTTATTAATCATTTAGGGAGGCACTTAAGAACAGCCTAGATAGTTAAAAAAATTTGTTTTAGGTAGCTTTTTTGATAGGACACTTTGAAAATGTATTTATATGATCATTAAATAGTTGTATTTATGATTAATTAATAAAGAATACAATTATAATTCAAATTATTAAAATGAAATATACCAGTATATACTATAAAAAAATTAAAAAGGCATCGAAAAATGAAGTTTTTTAGAGAAGATTAGGGGGTTAAGATTAGTTAGTTTTCGAGTAGAGTTTATATTAAGCAAGTATATAGGTTTTAGAGGATTAAATAGAAACTCACATTTCATTTTAAACTGATTTCTTTACGATTCGCGAAATTAAGATATAAAATATAAAATAATTTTATTTTTTAAGATAGATTTTAAACTAGTGAATAGGTAGTGAGCTCTAAACTATCGAGTAGGCTAGGTTGGGTAGATTTTAAACATGCGGGTAGATTGAGTTACGCAGGCTCTAGTGAGTAGGTTAAATCTTAAAGAAAATAAAAATCGATTAGGACGGCCATCAAAAATACTGGTTATGTTCAGCATGTAAATATTCAATGCAGGGTCAAAATTTTCGTAGTGATAGCTTTAAAGATCTAGTACTAATTTGTCTGCTGCAATTGTTGTAAATAGTGCTAATTATATGACCTGTATTTTGATGACCGTCCTGGTCGATTTTGTTATATAAGACATGTTAGCCATTTTTATATTACTATGAGGCGATTAGCCAATCAACAATCTCTCGCCCACTAGTAGAAAATATGAAGAAAACAAATACAATGTTTTAACAAATAATTGTAAACACTTTGCTTACTAGATTACCTATAGCATAAAATGTTTTTCTCAGGTTCAACCGCGAATAGATTTTATAAGAGCAATGGTAAAAAGAGAAGAAGAAATAGGTTGTAATAACTCTATTCTGCTATCTACAAAACTTTCTTGTACCGCTTATAGAGAAGTGTATTTATAGAAAAAGAAATAGTAGTAGTCTTTTTTAATTTTTAATAGTTGCTCTACTTTGTTTAATGTATTAGGTGTAAATCGAGTTTGTATAAGAACAAAATAAAATTTTCAATTATGCTATATATTTGAAAATTTTACTTTGCATTCATAACGCAGGAATATGCTCTTCTTATGCAAATCTAATTTATCTTAATACTGTACATTAAGGTAGAGTAGCTATTTAAAATCGAAAAAAACAGAAAAATATATTACACGAAATTTATTAAACAGATCAAATAGTCGTACACTTACAGAGAGATGAAGAGAGAGCTTATGGAAAGTGTACTTATAAAGAGTCGATATTTTTTTCGAATATTATATAAACCACCAAGCTATTGTTTTTAAATAATGTGCACTTATAGAAAGTTACCGAAATAAACTAACCAAAGAAAAAAAACTATATACATATACTATAGTATATAAAAATCTTCACATTTACAAATTGGAATTTTCATTAATTAATTTGCGTTACAATTACTTAGTAAATGTAGATCATTTTCTCTGATTGACTTGCGGATTATCAATTAATAAATTAAAAAACAAATTAAATACAGTCAAATCTCTATATAATCACACCCTCGGGATACAAAAGTTGTAATTATATAGAGATGTGACTAATATAGAGGAATTCTATATAATTACTATTATAATAAAATTGCATATAAAAAAAATTGTGATTATATAGAAGTTTTAATAAATAAAAATTTTTATTTTTTAAATAATCGATTATCTTTTCTACTTATAAAAGCTAAAATTATACTAAGAAAATCGAAAAAAATGCTATAAGTAATATCGTTCAAGAGACAAAATTACATATATTCTAAAATTTTTAAATAATTTGAATAACATTTTATTATTACACTTTTACAATTTACGTTTAGGCAAAAAAATTTAAAAAAATTAAAATTTTTTTAACTTAATCGTAAATTATAAAAGTGTATTAATAAAATTTTAACCAAATTATCTCAAAATTTTAGAGTATATATAATTTTGTATCCCGAACAACTTTACTTAGATCATTTTTATCGATTTACTTTAGATAATTTTAACTTTAATATGTAGCTACGATATATGATTATTTTAAAAAAAATTTAAAAAATTTTTTTTAAAATAATCGTATATCGTAGCTACATATAAAAGTTAAAATTATCTAAAGTAAATTGCTAAAAATGATCTAAGTAAAGTTGTTCGTAATACAAAATTACATATACTCTGAAATTTTGAGATAATTTGGTTAAAATTTTATTAATACACTTTTAAAATTTACAATTAAGTTAAAAAAATTTTAATTTTTTAATTTTTTTCGCCTAAACGTAAATTGTAAAAGTGTAATAATACAGTCAAAATCATAAGTATTCCACCACCTCTAACTTTTTAAATTTAATTAATAAAAAATTAGGATTAAAATCAAAAATTTCAAAAACTTAGTATGTTAAAATTCAAGCATTTTTATAGTAGTGACAAAAAATTTGAGTCAATTTGATAAGATAGTTGTTGAAAAATTAATTTTTTAATTTTGAATTTAAGTATTAAAAGGTATCATAGAAAAAAGTTGTGCGACTAGGTTTTTATTAATTTTAATATAGAAAATAATTTATTTTTTATATTAATAAAATTAATAAAAACCTAGTTGCACAACTTTTTTTCTATGATACCTTTTAATATTTAAATTCGAAATTAAAAAATTAATTTTTCAACAACAATCTCATCAAATTGACTCAAATTTTTGTTACTACTATAAAAATGCTTGATTTTTAACATACTAAGTTTTTGAAATTGTTGATTTTAATCCTAATTTTTTATTAATTTTTGATTAATTTTAATTGTATTTTTTATTTTTTTAAAAAAAATTTAATCAAAAAGTTGGCTCCCATCTAACTTTTGTTGTAGTAATTAAAAAATTATAAAAAAAATCCACTGATCTATATTTATAGAGTACTATTTACTGTGCAAGTTTCAAAGCTGTATCTTTTAAATTTAAAAAGCTAGAGGGGTAGGATACTTATGATTTTGACTGTAAAATGCTATTCAAATTATTTGAAAATTTCAGGATATATGTAATTTTGTCTCCTGAACAATATTACTTATAGCATTTTTTCGATTTGCTTAGTATAATTTTAACTTTTATATGTAGAAAAGATAATTGATTATTAAAAAAAACAAATTTAAAAATTTTTATTTGTTAAAAAATAATAATTAATAACTTAAAAAATATTTATAATAATAAAATAATTAATTCAAAATATTATAATAATAATGTGATTATGTAGGGGTAGTTTTTATATAGATAGTAAATAAAAAATTGTGATAGTGATTATAATACAAATGTGCTTATATAGAGATAAAAATTATAGTAAAAAGGTTGGTAAACTTACAAAAGTGACTATATTGGTTTTGTGACTATATAGAGGGTAACTATATAGAGGTTTGACTGTAACTTTATTTTTAAAGCCTTTCTCTATATTTTTATAAAAAGAAAAACTGTTCTAGCTATACTAGTTATTTTTTATAACATTTTAAAAATAACCAATTTCGCTTGTTGATTTAAGGATTTTTGCACTGTAGTTCAAAAAAAAATTACTACTTATCTACTAGACTTTGTCTCTAATCTCTACTATCCGATTTTCTAGCGAAAAAAAACTTATACTAGTAATGCAAAAAAAACACAAATAAACCAAAAAAAAAACAAAAAAAAATACTATAATACGCATTTCTAGATCTGAACTAATTTAGATCTAAATCTAGATAGTAGAGATAGAGATCGGACTAAGAAGATGAACCGATCTCTAATCTGGCATCGATACTACTATTGGAAAATATATCTCCCAAGAAAATATATCTCATGTGAAAGATGCCTATAATTTTCCTTAGCTTAGCACAAAAAAATATTACCAAAAAAAAAACTTTTTAGAAAAAAAATCATATAAAATCAAAATAAGACTTAAAGTTATCAAACTTTTTATATATAATGCCCATATCTAACAAATTATAAAAAGTTATTTAAAATTATAATTAATTATTTAAATTATTAGATATTGTAGCTAAAAAGCTGTCTAAATTTAGTACAGATAAATCCAAACTATTAAAAAAAAACCAATAAAACCAATTTTATTTTCTAAAAAAATATTTTATTCTCTAAAAAAAAAAAATTTAATTTTTATTTTATATTTTTCATTAGCACATTTCAAATATAAGATTTATAAAAATTACTCTATTAGCATTTTTTTAAATATATTCTTTTTGTCTATTAGCTGTTTTCAAATATAATCTTTTTATCCAATACCTACTTTTTAAATATAACCTTTTTTTTTAAAAAAGGCCTCTATTAGCAATTTTTTAAATATGATCTTATTTAGATTGTTTAGAGTCCTGCTCGAATACATTATGAAATTTTGTTTAAAAACTTTCATAAAACTGTTTGGCAATATAAGTAATGATGAATTAGATCTTAGTTTAAAAAATCTTTGGAAGGCCATTTGTCAAAGTTAAAATGTGGGAATCTAATTTATATTGAAATTGATAAATAATATTTGAATACATCTATTAGCTAATTTTCAAGTTTTTATATACTTTTTTATAAGTACTCGATAATCATTTGCTATTTTAGTATTCCATTAACTATTCTTATAATCTTGTTTACAAATTAAACTATTTAAACAAATCCTGCATTTTTTGCTACAAACTTCTCACCAACTGGAGCACCAACTACTGCTTTTTTATCAACAATATCTTGATTTTTTAGATTTTCTATAAGCATAACTATTGTAAGTTTTGTTCTTTGATTGTTTGTTTAAATGTTATGTTCTCTTTAGAAGTATTATTAAATTATTGTCAATTTAAAAATAACTGAATCTTTTAGAAGAAAATAAAATGCTTTGGAGAAGTTTTTTTTTTGTAATATACAATATTAATAGTTACTGTACATAGTATAGTGGTGATTGGACTTATCAATTTGTTATGTTTTGGATTATATAATCTTTAACTTACAAGTCAAAATATATCACATATTTGTAAAGTAACTATTCTTTTATCTATTAGAATATAAAATATATTCATCTTTGTAATAGTAATTTAACTTTTAAAACAAAAATTAGTTTGAATAAAATTTAATTAAACTTAATTTTTATTCCTGATCTATACAGTGCCCGGAAGTGGATCACCGGAAATTTTATAGGTAAGATATAATACGATAATCTTTTTTTGTCGATTTTTTTTTATATACATATTCGTTGCACGTAATTTGTTTTTTTTTTGAAAGTACAACTATTTTTTTTTTTATGAGAAAAAAAAACCCCGCAAAGAGCTCAGTCAAGATCAACGAAGCCGTATTATCGGCGCTTACCTGTGTGGTTTTAAGCCACTTCATATTGCCCAAGCTCTCAGTTTCCCGAAGTCAACGATGTATAACACTGTTAAACGGTATGAAGAAACAGGTTCCGAACACCCAAACAAACGCCCTGGCCCCCACGAAGTTCTTTCTGAGCGTGATAAACGCGCTTTAGTCCGTATTGCAAATACAAATCGTGGAGCACCGCTGGCCGTCATCACTAATGAGCTAAATCTTCAACTCGGAACAACACTTACTGACAGAACCACCCGAAAGTATCTCCATGACTTAGGTTGGAAAAACTGTGTAGCCTGTAAAAAACCTTTTTTGAACGAAAGAAAAGCACAGGTACGAAAAAAGTGGTGTCGTGAGCATTTAAAATGGGCCAACGAATGGCAAATGGTCGTTTTTTCTGACGAGTCAAGATTTTGTCTTCACAAATCGGACGGTCATGCAAGAACTTGGCGTCGAGTTAATGAAAAATATCACAAAGAATGTGTAAATCCAACTGTGAAGTTTGGTGGTGGCTCCGTAATGTTTTGGGGATGTTTTTCTTGGTGGGGCGTTGGACCGTTGGTTGAAGTAAAAGGTAATATGAATTCGGATAGTTATATTAATGTACTCGCGAACCATTTTATTCCTTGGGCAAATTCTTTGTTAGAAAAATATCCAAATGAGATAGAATTAATATTCCAGCAAGATTTGGCTTCTGTCCATACGTCCGAATATTCAGAATGGTGGATGAAATCGCATGACTTTAACGTGTTAGATTGGGCGCCCTATAGTCCTGACCTAAATCCTATTGAAAATCTTGGGAACATCTTGATTCGGCGGTGCGTAACAAAAGACCAATGCCTGAAAAGCGAGAAGAATTAGTTAAATATATAACAGAAGAATGGAATAAGATTTCAATTGAATATCTTCGTTCACTAATCTATAGTATGCAAGGTCAAACGATGGCGGTTTATAAAGCCAAGGGATGGCATTCGAAATATTAAAACTTGCGGTTTTTTTTTTTAGAATATAATTCTAAAATGTTAATTTTATTTTTTATAATTCAATATAATTTCAAGATTAAAATAAAAAAATTTTTAGCAAATTTGATTAAATAGTTGTCAAGATATTTTAGTTTAAAAAATTAAAAAAATTTTACTAAAAATGATTTGTCCCTTTTCTACTGACTTACCCCTATATATAGAAATAGCCAAAATACTTCTTTTGTATAAATCTGCCTATACAATTAGCAAGTTAGAATAAAATTTAGTTAACAATTATAGATTTGAGCAAGAGAACAATAAAAAGTGCATTATAACAGTTTAGAGCCATATCATTAATCACCTGATTATTTTTTATCAGAGGCCTACTCCCCTCCCTCTTCCTTAATATATATATAGTCAGGTTCTTATATATAATTTCAACTTTTTTTACTCCACCCTCCTAAAAAATCACCTGATTTTTGTTACTCCTTTTGCTAATATTTAAGCATTTAGCAAATTTTTAAAAGCGAATATAAAAATGATTAATAGTAAAAATTATTTATTTTGTACTACAAATTGTAAGCTTATAAATTTTTTTAATTACAAACTCAAATATCAGACAATGTCCATGTCTAAATATGTTTGTGTTTAACAAATATTGCATAAACAATGTTTGGTAACAATTTATTTACTTAGACATAGTTTGAATACAGACATTAAACAATATCCGAAATTGTTTGAGTTTATCCAAAATAGCACTATATCCAGTGACTACACTGCTTATAGGCAATGAGATGATTAAACACTTTAGCCAGACTTGCATTACTTTATTTACTGTTTTATTTAATTAATACCTTTTTCAAAATTATATTTTTAAATTATAGAAGTATAAAGAAATCTTTATCTATTCCTAAAAATAATACATTTAATAGTAATCTAAATTTTACTTATCCTATTAGCCTTATTAAATATATCCAAAAATTATATACTAAAATTCTTACTAATTGACTCAATTAAGTATTCTTACAATATTCTATTCTATTATCTTACAATTATATAGCCCTTCTAAACAATAGTATTTCTATTTTTATACATATTCTAAACAACCTAATAGCAGATACTAACTGCAATTACAAAGAAATCTGAATTTTATCTCAAGATATGAGCAAAGCCTATGATTCTGTTAATTTTATTTTATTTGAACAAGCTTTTTATCAATTTGCTTTACTAATTATTATTATTAATATCTTTACTGATTTACTAGTTGATAAACAGAACCAAATTATTATAATTCTTGGTCTTAATTCATCCTATTAGGTTCAAAATAATATTGACCAAGTTAAAACTATTATATCTCTTTTATGGCAGATTTATTATAATCCTCTTATTATCTATATTCATACTGTTATATGAATATAATTTTAGTATAAATTTTAAATATTAGTATTAGGAAAATATTGTATAGATATTAAGAATAGTACAAATTTTATTGAATTAACAAAATTTGTAGTATTAGTTTCATTAGAGAAACTTTTTTCTGTTCTCAAAAAGGAGCTATTTTTACTACAATTCTTATAATAGTCTATTATCTTAGTTCACTATCATAGTCTGTTATTATAGTCCACTATTTTAGTCCATTATCTTAGTCCTCACTATCTTAGACCACTATCATAGTTCACTATCTTAGTTCACTATTGTGAAAATCCCAAGTTTTTACAGATATATAAACCCTGTCTTTTCTCCCAATGCAGAGCAGGTTCTGTTCTCTACTTTTTTCTTCTTAAAAATATTTGTACTTAGAAATATTATATCTAATAAATTAATATTATTCTTGAACTATAAATCTTTATTTTTATATTGTCTTTTTATTTTTTCTTGTTTATATTTTTTTTTATCTTCACATTCCTTACCCTCTTACATGTTAAGTTAAGTGATATAGTTACTTGCCTAAAAGTTACTATATTACAATACCAACTTATTTGGGTATACTACTAAAATCTTTTGAATAACAAATCTCAAAAGCTATACCAAATAAAAAATTAAACCATACTGCTTAGATATGGGTAATATTTTGTAGATTGCTCCTTTCTGTAATATGCTTGCCAATATAATTTCAATTGCTGAATTTTTTATACTATGATCAATATTTAGATTAATTCATTTAAATTAACTTTATAACTAATAGCAAGCCAAATAATTATTCACCTATAATTTTTAATAACCAAGCCATATCTCTTTGACCATCTAATCAACTTTTCAAATTTCTTGGATATTGGGGTTTACACTCAACAACAAGCAAACCCTACAAACACAACTAATACTTGCTGAGTCTTCTCAATTTATTAATATTACCAAAACAAATTACTGATACCCAAGCTAGATATATTATTGTCCGAAGCGTAGCAAGGACTTTACGGTGTAGCAATAAACCAGATTTTGTGTGTGTTTATGTCCGTCCTATTTTTAGATCAAATGATCATCATTATGCATACTATTAGCAATCCTTGTTTTTTTTTTATTTGCTTCAGACATTTAACAGTACCTGTTTTCTAGTTAATACTATTATTATTTTAACTATTGAATATTGACTACAAAATATAGTTCTTAACAAATCTATATGTAACAAAATTCTTAAGCATCATATAGGTTTAAAGCTAAACTTAGCCAAACTATTTTTACTAGTATACTACTTCATCCTCAAAATATACAATATTAAAAATATCTGGAATATTCAACTTTAGTACCATATATCTAACTTTATTAAATAATTAAACAATAATAATCTACTTGAAACTACAACCTACATTCAAATTTAGCAAATTTAAAACAATTTCTGGTTATTTACTAGTATCTTTTTATATTCCAATTCTATAATTAATAGATCCAATAGATATACTACAAATTTTAAAATTATTTTATTGTTTAAACATCTCAATTGTATAATTAGTTCTAATACAAACTAGAGTACTGGTATTCTTTTTACAATTAAAAAAGGATCTGTATCTTTAGAATCCATTTTATCCTCATACCCAAAATACTTAACTTTAAAAAGCAAATTCAAAACTATCATTATCTTTTTTTTTAAGACAATTTACTATTTTTGATAAAGGCACTGACATTTATTAGATAATATTTTAGGGGGTGAGAGGTCAAGAAAAATTACTTTGGTTAAATTTGATTGGCTAAAATTCTATTTATAGACCTTATCTGGGGTGGGGTAAGCTTCTATAGTAAATAGATATTAGGTAAAAAATGTCAGCACTCTAACTTATATTTATTTAACTGGAAACATATTTTATCTCAACTTAACAAAATTCCAAAAGAAAGAATTTTTTTATAGTTTACTTCATTGAAAGATAAAATTACTAGCCATTTATTTGAGCAAACTATATATATAGTTGCTTCTCTCTAATTTGAACCTTTCTAAACCAAACACTATTAAACACTCTCTAAACCAAACAAAACCTCCTAGAACATTTGTAAATTTTATTATAAAGTTCAGATAAGCTATATATAACTTTTTGAAAACTGAACTTTTCCAAATTTTTACATAGTAAAAAAAAAGCAGTCCCAGCAGTTTGGATTAGAAAGAGTTGACTGAGTGTTGACTGTACACTTTAATCTGCTCTAAACTAACTAATAGTTATACTATTAGACACTCTTTTAAACATACTAAACCATAGTTAATTACTATCTTGTATAATCAAATTATTTTAGATAAAGCATGTCAGAAGTTTACTACTTCAGATTATACTTTAATAACCCATTGTAGGACTCTAAACATCTAGTACAGAGGTTATACTTTATTTTTTTAGCAAAAATCCTAAAATTTAAGAAGCAAAAAACAGTTTTTGGCAATTATTTTGGCATTTAGTGGTCCAATTTGAATAAACTTTTTTAAAAAATGAAGCTCTCAATGAGATGCATCTAACAACAAAAGTTCATTCAATTCTGATTACTAGATTAGAAGTTATTTAAGTAAATATAGTTTTGTTATTTTTAGCAAATTAGATCAAAATTGGCCAAAAAACTAGTTATAGCCTATAAGAAATATCTGGGGTTCTTATTGCCAATGTTCTATTGAAAAACAATTTACAAGTTTATATCTATTAGTATCTATTACTATATTTCTATGCTCTAATTGCTCTTTTAACTCAAATACTATTGCAAACAAGTGCACTATTTTTATATCCACTAGCTATACTACAAAATTCTTTGACAAACTTAATTCTGACAAATCAATTAATTTAAATGCTAATTATTTAGATCTTGTTTACTCTATTGCAAACAGAAGTTCTATTCACATTCTACTTTCACCAAATATTATAATTTTTTTCTATATTTCAATTTAATATTGCACTTGATACTCTTCAATCTATTGCTAATCAAAACTACAATCTAACTGAACTTATATTCTATACTGATAGATCTGTTCTTAACCTTAGTAGCTCTCAATGCTCTATAAGCATAGGTTGAATACAGCTATTGTACACATCTATTATACATATTTTTAAGCACAAACTAAATTCTGATCTTGTTCTTTTAAAGCCGAACTTATAGCAATTCTGTTTGCAATCTGTACTGCGTCTAGAAACTGCAATATTCAAGTTTTTACAAATTTTCAATTTGTAATATCCAAATACAACAAATTATTAATGCTACTCCATTCTTTAAATTCTCAAATATCCTATTTGGACTATTGAAATATACTATTAAATTTTGCAAAATCATTCAATCTTAATATTATATTTTAAAGACCTGCAGGCCGATAGTGTAAATAGTTACGCTCCCAGGTCGCCAAACGTAAGGTTGTCGGTTCAACCCCTACTAGCGGACATGAAAAAACTATATGCGATCACGAGAAGGATGGGTTGAACTAGGATGCTAGGACCGCGGTTGGTTAATTTAACCATATTAGTGTGTTTGTGCTACCAAAATTTGGAAATAAAGAATACTTCCGGTGGAATTCCGGATGAATAATGTAGACTTCCGGTAGGATTCCGGTTAAATAGTAACATGATAAAAGTGGCAAAGTTGCACTAACCCAATAAAGAAAAGGATCTCAAATGAACTCAGGATGGGCTCAGCCCTAACCCGAAACGAAAGGGGACCAAAACTTTGGAAGGCTGAAGGAAGAAAGTACCGAGAATTTGTGATGCCCTAGCCCTGGTCGGTACGAACGACTTGAGGTTCTGGCTGAAGTTAGAAGCTGAAACTTCAGAAGGCTAAAGAAAGGAAGTACTAAGAAGTCCTTACCCCTATGCGCCCTGGTCAGTATAGATGACCTGAGGTTCCGGAAGAAGTTGGAAAACCGTAAGACAACGCCGGCAGACTGAGTAACCAGAATAAGGGATATTTATGTAACTGAGTACAGAATTAGGTGGTATAACTAGTCACTAAAAATGTATCATAAATAGAAATGTAATTAAAAATCATTTAACTTTAATAAATGAGCGCCTAACGTGCCCCAACAGCCAGTGAGCTAAAGGGTTTAAAAAAAAAAAAATTTATATTTTACAAAGTTACTATATACCAAAACAATGAATTTAACAATAAAGCTGATTAATTAGTACATAGTCACCAAATTGCACCTTATCTTATTTTTAATCCATATAATATATACAACCCTCACTATACTTTTTTTCTTGATAAGTTTTCTATAGAGCTTTCTATATGATGTAGCATAAAAGAACAATATGCTATGCATATATAATTGCACTCTAATCATTACAAAACCATTTTTAGCAGTAGATAGTTATATTTTAATATATTAATTGAAATGCCACTTGGCTCTATATTAATAATAACCAAAAAATCTGTAACTTTTTTTATAGTTTTTAATCTTCTACTATTAAATCTTTATAAATACAACTCATAGGAACAAATCTACAATGTGCATTTAGGGAGGTTTGTATTTAAAGGTAGAGGTTACGTAGATCATTTTTATATAGTTTTTATATGGTATTTTGAAATTTTCATATAAAATAGACATATGCTACTATACATGAGGACGAAAGCATTTCGGGTTCTAAATCCAAAATTAAAATTTGAAGACGAAATTGTTTTTAACCTATTTTACTTAAAAGACGAAATTATTTGATACTTTTTTTGAATAGACAAAATTATAAGGAACATATCTATATAAATTTTATTTGCTCTTCCTTATAAAAAATTTTAATTTTCTCTAATGAAGACGAAATAGGCCTTTTTCAAAAATCAATTTCTATGGCATCACTATATGCTACTAATAAAACTTTTTTAAATTACAACTAATTTTTATTAAAACTTTACAAAATATAAATAAAACAATTTATCTATTATGGTAAAATTTTGAACTATTATTATATTTTAAAAAAATATACTTGTATATATTATAAAGTTTTTCTGGGTTGGCCAAAAATTTTTTGGGTTGCACAAAATTGCTAATGCTAATTGGTCAAATTATGTAAATTTATAAGTTAGTTTTATTACTAAATTTTAATACCTAATTTTTAAAATTTCATATCTTACTGAGTTTTTGACCAATTTTAATGATTTTACTATTATTAGAATCAGAAAAACCTGCTCTACAAACTTGGTTTAAAATATAATTAGTTTATTTATTATAATTTTTCATAAAATTAAATATAAAAAAAATTTACCATTAAGTTTATATATAATTTTAAAATAGTACCCTCTACCTTTAAGAAGAGCCAATTAAATTGTAGCTTTAAAAATTAAATTATCAAATTTGTATAACTTCTGCTAAAAACTATATAACTTACCTTAAATACTAAAATTTGATTTGCTATATGCATTTAGAGAGGTTAGTATGATATAAAATATTATTTAAGAAATGTGCATTTACAGAATATAGAATGTGCATTTAGTACTAATAACATTTTATAAACAAGAAAAAACGTGCATTTCAAAAGGTATTGCATTTATGGAAGTTGCATTTATAGAGGTCTAACTGTACTTTTAAATCATTTAGAGTTAAAATACTTTTCTAGCTCTACATATTTTGCACAAAAGAAATCCTGTATACTTTAACATTTGTCACATATGTCATAATACAAGTACTATATTGGGCTATTTGTCCTACTTCTGACCCATTATTTAGAATTATAAAAAAATCAACATATACAATACTATTTTAAGCTCTAGCAAATTTGAGATTTCACAAGCTAATACTAAAATTTTTATACCCAAATTATAAATTTGAATAGGTTTCAAATTTATTACTTTTCAAATAGACCTTCTTTATTTTCTACTCTATTTGGTTTTGTTCTATTTGAAATTATACATGCAATACACAAATATACCTTATCTATTAATCTGCTAGTTCTTTTGCTATTAAATTATTTCTTAATATCAATCAACAAATTTATACAAATATTTGGATCTTTTATTGTATTTCTAGATCCCAAAACCAGCCTATATCTTTACAAACTTCCCAAGATAATACTTTACTGATATATACATTACCAAATACTCCTTCTAATAACAATGAACTTACTATACAAACTCCTATTCATAAAATTGAAACATGGCTTCCCAAATGGATTAAATACTTAACACACGTTTTTGATATTCTTTCATATAACCAAATCTAGGTGAGCTTTGGCTACTCTAGTAGGTTTAGGCTGCAGATAAATATTTAAAAATTTAAATATATGTCTAAGTTTTACTCTTAACAATAGATTTAAGCAATGAAAATTTTGTTTGTAAAAAGTTTCTATTAAATTTAATAAAGATAAAAGCATAGTCTTACCTTTAACATTAAAAAAAAAACAAAGTATATTTATTTATATCTATATATAATAAATTAGTATATTGTAAAATGCATTGTATATATTTATTTTAAAAAAAAATTATTATAAAAATTAAAATAATTTTGTAATATAGCTAAATCTAAGTCAATATTATTTTTATATACTGTATATACATGCTAAATATACAAATTCAATATGCTATACTAATTATTTAACAACGTATATTGGTAAAGACAAGCCATAATTATATTGTATTTTTTTTTTTAAAAAAAAAATAAATTTTTTATATAACTTTATAGCATTTTTTTTATATTAATTTTTAGTTATATTCTTATTCTTAGTAATACTGTAGTCATCATTAAATAGTATAAATAATATATAATAGATAAAAGTAATAACATTAAAAAAAAAATAATAATAATATATAAAATACCTGAAATATATCACAATATTGTTACACGAAAAATACCAGTGATCCAATTTGGACGATTTTAGCCGCCAGAATGATCGTCTCAATGAAAGCTTAAAATCACAAGTTCGTTCTAGATTTTTATTTTTTAAATATTTATTTAAAAATAAGAATTTAATTGAATGATTATAAGATCCAATTTGGTCGATTTTAGGCACATTGAAATCGTCTCATCAAAGACAATCATTTTGAAGTTAAATTGTTCAAATCAGATCGCTGGTTCAAAAGTTATTGTTATATATCAGATATATACATATTTTTAAAATTTTAATTTAATTGGTCAATATCATGTAATCGAACTAGATACTTAGGTTACTGTATATCCCAAAAATGGTTTGGAAAAAAGAAGGGATATAACTGACCATTAGAATGAGCTTTAAAACTTTAATTAGAAGTTTAAAAAAGAACGCATTTCTATACTATTGTATAGAAAAACTATAAAGTTTCGATATTTTTTTATGAAATAAATTATCAAATGTTTTTTGCGATTAATACTGTATTATCTTGATCCATTTATATATTTCGTGCCTTTTATAGTATTCTTTTTTGGCATGTTTATACTTTTGTTTATTAACAACACTGGGTCGGGCCAAGCCTTCAGGAATCAATTGGGTCAGGCTTGTGCCATGATACATCCGGATGCTCGGTCGACTGCTATTGTACCACACAAGTCATATGAAAAATGATCTACGCGCTGGTCAATGTTCAATTACGAAATTATTTAACATAAATTATAAGTATAAATGATATCCATCAAATTCTAAAGCTAAATAATTGGTCGTTTATGATGTTATAATGTAGTATGTATGAATTTTTACACGGGAGTACTTTTCTTATTACAGTATATTATAAGGGTGAACTGGCGAGAAGTGTAACCAAGAAAGATTACTAAATCTCACTATAACGCTAGTGCTACCTGCTCGTGATAAGTATGACATATGATCCAATAATATAATAAAGCAATCGATAAGCAAGAGAAAAACTTATCATACAGATAGCGAGTACTTGCATCGATTAAAAGGTTACCGTTTTACCACCGTTAATGACAAATACTACTACTACTTCGAATTCTGTGTCTTCTCGGAGCCGAGCCATTCCCTTGAATAGTGCAGTTGCTCCACACTTAGCAATAATGTCTAGTTCGTCTGCTTCACCATATCCTCCACTACCTGCAACAATGACCAATCCGCCCCCTATCGTGCAATATCCAACTTTATCAGCTGGTCAAGCTAGTTCAACGTATTTACGATCAAACATTAATCCGGTCAACGCGGCTTCAACCGCACACGCGATTGGTTCTTCTACACATTCAACTTATTATAACCATCCACTTGCTTCTTCTTCAGCTCTTCCCATGAACTTGTCTAACTCAAGCACACAATTGAAGTCAGCACCTCCAAAACCTAAACTTCCAGAATACCTTGCTAACACAAGCTTTGCAGAGCTGTATAATAAAGCACATGTGGAAAAGTTTTCAGGGGACAATAATGTAGCTGACAAAGATTCGCTCGATTATGTGGCATTACCAACTGCATGGAATGTCGACGATAAGTGTGCTCTCTTGAACGTAGATTCGGATAGACTTAGAATAAATTATATAGGTAAGACGAATCGAACAATATATTGACCCCATTTTTAAAAGTTCTATGAGATAGGATCGCTCATTCGATCCTAATATAAATGATTTGTCGAACATAAATGATCCAAAAGTCATGCATAAATTCTTGTCATTTGGCGATTTAAATTTAAATTCACTTGATCTTCATCTAAACAATTATCACGTAATTTGTTAACTTACGCGAATTCTCAAATGCAAAGGTTCTGGAAAAGCTGACACAGATGCTGCTGCGATCCGAGCAAATCATCCGATTCCACCACAATGTGGATTATTTTATTTTGAAGTCGACATTATAAGCAAAGGAAAGGATGGGTAATATAACAATATGCTGAATATAATTTTAGCATTGTATATATATTCAATATTCTTATATTTTATAATTCTTATTTTTTTCTGAAAGGCATATTGGGATCGGATTTTGTGCAAAGACAGTTCTCCTAAATAGATTACCCGGTAATAATAAAACTTTACTTCTTAACCATCAGTCATATGAATACATTTATTTATGATTTTTTGCAATACTCATAGGATGGGAGAATGATTCATGGGGCTATCATGGTGACGATGGACATTCTTTTTGTTGTTCAGGAACAGGCAAACCATACGGTCCAGTGTTTACAACTGGTGATACCATTGGGTGTTGTATAAATTTTAGAGATGGCACTGCATTTTATACAAAAAATGGAAAACATTTGGGTAATTGTTATTTATAGAGTCAAAATGCTGCAAATAATAATGGTAATTATAATCATAATAATTGAAATTTAATATTTTTTACAATATTTTCAAGGAATTGCATTCCGGGATTTGAAAGGCACCTTGTATCCGTCTATTGGAATGAGGACGCAAGGCGAGTCAGTTGAAGTAAATTTTGGACATAGAAAGTTCAAATACGCGATCGAACATTATATGAAGGTTGGTTTATCTTTATTTTGCTTTCCCATAAATTGTGTGATATGAATCATATTAAAAAAAAAAATTTTTTTTTTTTTGCATATAGGAAGAAAAGGCGCGATTATGGCATGTAATCAACGCAACGCCGATGCCACCAATTTCATCTCCTCTCACTTCTACACCCATCTCCCAGGCTGCATCAGAAGCAAACCTTACGGCCAATGCACATCAACTTATTTTATCCTACCTTATTCACCACGGATTTAGTGAAACTGCCAAGGCATTCTCTCGGGATGCTGTACGGATTTCTCAAACATACAACAATGAAATGAGTGAAATGGAGGGTGTAGAAAGTGAAAATCCGTCGGTAGATATGGATATGGATATGTTAAATAGGCAGAGTAGGCAATAGAGGGTTACTAGAATTAATCATTTTGTTGACTTTAAATAGAATTTAAATAACCAGTCAACTTATATTCTAGAAATTCGTGACGCTGTTCTTGCGGGGAACATTGACTATGCTATTACATTAACCAATAGCTTGTATCCTGGTGTTTTACCATCTAATGATGACATTCTTTTCCAACTTCGATGCCGTAAATTTATTGAAATGATAGGCGCTTGTGCTGGAACCAAAATAACGCTATCAGATAATGAAGATGTTAATATAAAGGGTGATAATAGTCATACAATGAGCGATGAAGATGATACTGACGATGATGAAGCTGTCAATGAAAGCACTGAGGAAGATGATGACGATGATGACGAGGAGGAAGATGAAGATGAGTATAAAGATGCAATGGATGTCGATGAGTTCACCGCCATTACTTCTCAAAGTGATTGTGAATCAGATGATGAGATAGATGGTCCATTGACTCCACATAAGAAGAGAAGAGTGCCTAAACGACGAAAAGTTACTTTGGGATTACATGGATTAGATGATGCAATGACGGCAGCATTAAAATTTGGTTGCGAGTTACAAGATGATTACCGTAACGATGATCGCGAAGAAATAAGAAATGCACTAAAGGTTTGATATCTATAAGTCATTACAAATAGAATTATATATTACAATATTGGCCATGAGATGAAGAATGAACAGGAAATTTTTTTTCATCGGAATTAACTTCACTCCCATGTTCTACTATGCAGCACGAGCAACAATAATTTCAGTGAAATTCCTGTCATGAATTGTGAGACCAATATTGATGTTATCCGATATGATATTTTGATATTTTGCACAAACAATTATATGACCTTGCATATGATTATACATGTCGGATAATTATAAATTATTTGCGAAACGTCCTCATTTTATACTTTATTATTTTTAGGATGCTTTTTCATTAATGGCATATGATGATCCCCGCGTTAGCTGTGTGGCTCATTTACTTGACCCTTCTGGTCGAGAACCGGTCGCAAATGCATTAAATAGTGCAATATTGGGTACGAGACATTATATACATAACTTTTATTTAACGATAAAATACCAATTTACTTAAAAATGTTCAAAAAATGTTTTTATAGTATCACAAGGGAAACCGAAAATTCCTTCATTAGAGCAAGTTTATCGACAGGCTTCAGTAGTCCTTCATGAATTATCTAGAAATGGTGTTGGTTCAAGTGCTTTTGTAAACGTGCGCAAAGATTGCTTAATTTAAAAGAACAATCGAAATAGATAAACACGCACAATTTATAAATCGCATCCATTTTTTATTTCTATTTATGTTTGAACCATACTTCATTATTCTCAATTATACATTTGTTTTAACGAAACTGTATAAATCCAAAATTTTTTTGCTAAATGTTTTATTTTTCGGAGAAGGCAATTAAACGCCCACGTGAGAGTATCGGAAATTAGGAATGTGCTTTCGGTCACGCTAAGATTTGATACTTTATTCGAATGATGTTGATTTGTATACCCTTCATTAATGATGTTGATTTGTATACCCTTCATTTATGATTTCTTGTTAGGTGTCAAATAAAGATATTTGGTACTTTTGGCAATTTTTTCTTTTTCGATGTAAATATGTTTCAAATTTTGTAGACAATTTCCTTTTATGATATTTAAATCATCTTAATTTTGATCATTTCAATTTTATTCGGTAAAAAAAAAAAAATAAATAAATAAAATAAAAATAAAATTTATATTTTCAAACTGATACAAAAAAAAAAAAAAAAATTAGAATAATTTCTTATGTCCAAATCTCACATTCAAGCTTCAGATTGTTCGTAGAAAGTTGAGTGTTTCGGTGCTTCAATTACGGTTCGTTTGGTTCGTTTAACAATCTTTTTATTATCTGCCTCATATATGATGGCGTTATACTATTTGGTTGAGTCTTATGGATGGCCATAATACAAGCCATTGCAAACGAAAAATAAATAACTTCGCCGTTTCTTTTGATAAGGAATAAAATTTGTTCAATAACAATTTCTTACGAATTTTATAAAATCACAAAAAAAAAAAAAAAACACACCTAACATTTCTTGCTTTACCATTTTTAACCAAGAGCTTCCAAAAGGACTCAATTGATAGTCTTAAACTATACAATCCGATATCTAACCTTCTACTTGGATTTTCAACCAAGATCCATAGGCCGGCTATAAATCCGTTCGCGTATATTCTTAGTAAGAAACGGTTTATATAATTGCAATATAAGAGCTTAAAGTAAAAGAGCGCGAATATTGAGAGATAATTTAATTTATTTATTACCTAGTCACAGGCATAAATTTATTAGGAAGAATTTTTTGAAAACCACATAGTAATGCCCATGCAGTAGAAATTGCCATAGTAATGAAAGTTGCGCCTTTAAATATCGATGGTATAGCCCGACTCATAATTTGATTACTCTCTGCGTTAAACCTATTAAAAGAAACACAAGATATTCAATATGTATTTTATGAATTAATCAGTCATAACATATTATATATTCACCTTTTAACGAGATCTCTACTCCTGTAGAACAAGGAAATAAGATGCATAAATGTCATAAATTTTAGAGCTGTGATACCCTCCTTAGCTATGAATTTTGAGTAGGTTGACAAACAACTAAGATCTTCTGGATGTAATACGGCACACAACATTTTGGTATGTGCTGGGTGAGCTATTTCTAAAATTGGCTGGATAGGTTTCAATGTATCTGGAAGGGCAGGATCATTTATACCGTGAAGCTTGGGTGAATGGAAATGAGGATAATTAAGTGATGCTATTATCGCAATTTGATCAACGATTTCACGGCCTGATGGCCAAGGAGAAGATTCTGGAAGATCACTTGGACGTTGCTGTACATATGTAGTACTTCTACTGGTAATAAATTTTGAGTAGTTATCCTATAATATATTTTTGTTCAATTATTGAGCTTGGCAGGAAACCCCCCCCCCCATAATAAAAATTGATAGACTTTACTAACAGGAAAAATATCTGGATGAACCAAATAAGCATGTATAAGCTGAGCAGAACTAATTGGAAAAATCAACCATGATCCCCACCACCATGGCATTATAGGAATAAACCCATTTTGTCTCAGTGTATAGTAAACAGTTTGCAAACTCTTGCACAATATAGAAGTAGAAATAAAAATCCTCCTTGGTTGATCTTTATCTAAAAGTAATGAAGGGCCTGCAAACAAACCAGCCAAAAATGGAGGAACCAAGGGTGAGCATGCTACATCATCAATATCCGAGTTGTTACGAGGACCAAGTAAAGGGTCAAATACGCGTGTAAAGAAACGAAATAAAATTCTATATATTACAAAATAAGAAGAAACTGAGAGTGCAAATCGGGCAGATGTAGTAAGTGAACTATCAATTAATTGCCGAAATCTATCATGAAATATATAAATTGACAGCGTTACTGGTAAATAAACGCGTAATAATCAAATTTAAAAGTATATTTTATTCATACTAACTTTTTTTCCTTTCTAAAACGTGCAGGTATCTGCGTTATAATCGTCACAAGAATCGCAATAACATAAACTTTGAAAAAGTTTGCAATTCCTATTCTAGTATCACTAGGTAAGCACTCATTATGTGAGCACCATAGTGTACTAAAAAAAGTCTGGTGGTTATGTGGCCTAGCACTAAATACGAAAATTTGTGACTACATAAAAATAAGTCAACTGGAAATTTATTTTGATCAAGATATCAACAGGACTAACTTGGCAATAACATGAAATTCTTCTGCTGTTGGCAAATTTATGTCGGTCTTCTCTAAAATTGGAGTTAGTAATTTTACGACTTTTGAATATCTTTTGCTTGAAAGAACATAAGGCAAAAGATTCAAAAAGCGAGCCATCTGATATCGTAAATTTCTTCTGATACCAACATTTTTTTCTGATGAAATAACACTGTAATATCGCTATTCTTGGCGTAAATGAATTTCGTTTTATTGGTTGATTGTCAATAATTCCAATTGGCTAAAATTAAGATTAAAATTTTTCATTATCTCATCATCTTTATCAGGTATCGTTACACTTAAGACGTGGGTAATTCAATATAAACATATATTTTATTTAATACGTATCGATCTTGCCACAACAACTGGGGCACAAACAGAATGGCTAAAGCCAGGTATATACTCGATATTTAATAAAGATAACGATCTCTTTTAACCTATTTTTGATTGGTCGTCTGAAACAGAAAATCTTGTAGTACCTGGCTTTGGCCTACTCTTGTTAACTGAATTAAGGATGTTCTCAAGCGCAAATTTATTTATAAAAAATAGGTTCCGGAATCAATTGTATCTAATTTCACGATATATTCCGATGAGCTACAATAGTTTAATACGTCATAGAGAAAAATTTAATTAGCGGAAGACCGTTTAACCGATCAAAAATGCTTTATCATTCCAATTGACAAAGAAATGGGTCAAAAAGTCCTTTTTTTTTTTACGGAGTTGCATTGATTGACTAAACTTCAAAATCGTAACCAGCGCTTATACTAAAAACCTAAAAGGCAGGAAGTAATGGTTTATTTGTACACCGTATAAACGCGAAATAACGCTCGTAGGCGTTATTTCGAAAATCGAGTCCTTCAAAAATAGCTTACATCCTAATATAGCATACAATTATTGTTGGAAATTAATGATAAACAGTCGACCCTCCATAAGTTCATCCTCTATAAGTGCACTTCACATGCACTTTCTTTCTATAAGTGCCCGTCTAATGTAGATTACTTTCCATAAGTGCGCATTCCGATGTATGGAAGATAGACTGTACTTTGTTCAAAAATCAACCTTATTTCGAAATAATGCATATGGGGATATCCAAAATAACGCGCAGATGGTCCGCTTATACGATAACTTAAGGATTCAGAAAAAATTGAGTCAGCTAGTTTTGTTGTAGCAACATATGAAAGGTGGCAAGTCTAAAAGACGAACCAGAAGATGGAATTGCTGACATGGGTTTTTGGTCTTTCTGTTGGTTCGTCGTCTTTTTTTTTCTTTTTTTTTTTATTGCAGTTTTGTAAAAGCAATAATTTTTTTAATAGTAACGATAAGATAGTAATAATAAATTACATTGAGTCAATTATATTATCATTTGTTCTATTGATGATCTTTCTAATTAAATTTGACCATAACGGATGAGCACCATTACGATCACTAGCTAATTAATAATATCGAGCCCGAAATTAATTTGATATTAAAATATACATAAAAACCTACGTTAGAAGTAAAGTATTAGGTAACAAAAAAGTTAGTTATATCAGTATACAAATGCTTTATAACGTTGTAATGAGTCGACTGTCACACATTTAAAAATCGGGGAACAATTTTATGAATTTAGGCAGGCGTGATGTGATGATTTGACAAATGTTTATTATTGGGTTTAGGATTTTATGAGAAGTACTGTATTTATTAAATAATAATTTTTGACCCGAAAGTTCTTAACTTTTACTTCATAATTTTCAAACTGCAAGAGGCTCAAGGGGCTTATTTTAATTTCGCTTCAATTCAACTCTTAATGATTTTAAGTAAGAAACTTTTTAATGAATCGCCCCTCAAGCCTTTATTTTATGACTTTATACAATTTCCAGAACTCACTATATCCTTATATTGCCAATAGTATGACACACATTTTTTGCGCGTTTGTTTATATTAGTCACCTTATGAGTCATATTTAGATTGAGTATTCTTGGCTTAGTATTTCTGTATTTGTGGCAGCTTCTAAGTTCGATTTATCCTAGGTGCCGCAGAATATTAGCATGATTCTAAAAAACTGATCAGCTATAATTCCTAACCCTAATACATATAGCACCGGAGCAGTCCCTAACCCTAATATATATAACATCGGAGCAGTATGGACCGGATTTGAATGGGTATTTTACACCCGGAATTACAGAATATCAGTTGATATGAGAATATGCTTGTTAAATGTCACTGAAGTTCACGTGATGATATATGGAAATTGACCAATAGTAAATCACGATTTAGTGGATCAAAACAAATATCAACTTCAAAAAAAAAACTTGAAAAAAATCAATTTTACTATATAGCATGCTAACTTCTAGCTCTAACTCTAACCCTAATATAAACAAATTTTAAATAATTTTATAGCTGTTGATAATCCCACAGCAATTAAATACTAATTAAACTAATATGTCATGTGAACTTCATATGGGCGGATTCAGGGACAGTGAAAAATATTGATTTGATTTTTAAAAATATCGATCAATATGGCAAAAACATATCGACTGATTTAGGAAATTGATAATAACTGTGACAGATTATAATGAAATCCAGATTAAAATGAAATTATAGTATAAAATCTCAAAAACTAAATTTTTTTGAGGTGCATTTTTTAGAGTTAGAGGTTTAGGGTTAGGGTTAGTTTTAAAAAAAATTATAATAAACAAATATTAGTGGGT
Organism: Gigaspora rosea; assembly: GCA_003550325.1. Taxonomy (NCBI): domain Eukaryota; kingdom Fungi; phylum Glomeromycota; class Glomeromycetes; order Diversisporales; family Gigasporaceae; genus Gigaspora; species Gigaspora rosea. Next base: position 359,629 of record QKWP01000112.1, read on the forward strand.
TTTAGAAGGCTAGCAGGTTAAATAAAAAATGTAGATTCTATTTTAAATTATGATCTATGATATTTAATTTTTACAAAAAAAACAAAAATAAATTAATTAGAAAAAAAAATTGTTTATAGAAATTAAAAAAAAAAATTGTATATAAATTATAAATTAAAAAAGAAAAACCATTTATATAAACAAAAAAAAGATTATTTAAATTATTAAGTTAAATTTCACACATTGTTATATACTATGCCTCTAAGAACATATGAATTTGCATAACTTTAAGATTCTAATATTTTTTAATGCCTTAAATGTAAATCTTTTTCATAGCTGCATCAAACTCATTTATATAATCTATTATAACTAACTAAAAAAGAAAAAGTCTAGATAGACAGCAGTTTTTCTACAGTAATAAATACATATATTAAATATGTTTTATTTGGTATATTTTATGGTAATATTTTGTAAATTTATTTCTTTATCAAATATTTATTGTCTCTTAATACGTTATGCAGGCAAATTTGGCTGCAAAATCTAATTTTAATATAATTGATAAAAAGTGAGGTAAGAGAGGTCCCTCTAAAAGATATCTTATTTAATTTGGTTAGACTTCAATAACATTGTAGTAGAATGTCAATTGTATAAATCATGTTACTGATAATTAACACTAACTCAAATTTATACTTATCATGCATTATTGTGGCACACATAGTGTTCCTATGAACCTGAACTGAACTGAAACTTAGGTCAAGTTCAGGTTCAGGTTCAGTATTGAACCTAAACCTGAACATTTTTTAAAACAAGTTAAGGTTCAGTATTGAACTTTTATAGCTGGTTCAGGTTCAGTTCAGGTTCAGTTCATAAGTTCACGAACATGTTCAGGTTCAGTCTGGTATTCATATGAACTAGTAATTCTAGGTTTGGGTCTGGGTTTGGTCTGGTCCAGACCAGACTTAAATTCTAAATTTTATTATTAAAACTTTATACTAAACTCAAACTTAATCATGAGTTTGGTCAGGCTAGTTCAAATTTTGCAAATTAGTTTGAATCTAAATAAAAAATATATGTATTTTTTAATACTGAACAAGTTTACTTAGAGTGAGAAGTATAAATCAGTTAGTAAAATTTAGAAAATCATAGCATTTTGTATAATTTATTAATAAAATTATACAAATTTCTATGATTCTCTAAAGTTTACTAATTGATCATAACTTCTTGTACTAAGTAAACATGTTAAGCACCAAAAAATACATCAAATCAGCATATTTTATTTTATTTTTCTTAAAATTTGAAGAAAAAATGCTTAATTTTGGAAATTTTCATCAAAAATCCAAAATTAAGCATCTTTAATGCAAATTTTAAGGAAATATACCAATATGATGTATTTTTTGGTACTAAACAAGTTTACTTATATCAAAAACTTATAATCAATTAGTAAAATTTAGAGAATCATAGAAATTTGTATAATTTTATTAATAAAATTATACAAATTTCTATGATTCTCTAAATTTTACTAATTTATCATAACTTCTTGCACTAAGTAAACTTGTTAAGCACCAAAAAATACATCAAATCAGCATATTTTATTTTACTTTTTTTAAAATTTGAAGAAAAGATGCTTAATTTTGAAAATTTTTATTAAAAAGATGCAAATTTTAAGGAAATAAAATAAAATATGCCGATATGATGTATTTTTTAGTGCTAAACAAGTTTATATAGATCAAGAAGTTATGATCAATTAGTAAAATTTAGAGAATCATAGAAATTTGTATAATTTTATTAATAAAATTATACAAATTTCTATGATTCTCTAAATTTTACTAATTGATCATAACTTCTTGATCTATATAAACTTGTTTAGCACCAATAAATATATCATATCGGCATATTTTATTGTCTGAAGCGTAGCTGAGGATACTATACTTCTAGACATTAGAGATCTGTCAGGTCACATGATGACGTCCGTCACGCCGCGTAATTAGCCAATAAACGCGTCGCGTGCTAACACAACAAAAAAATAAAAATTTTTAATTTTAAGTTTTAATAAAACTTAATCTTAGTATGCTAATAGTGGTTTTTTTTATTAAGTAAATCGACCTTCATTATTAAGACAATTTTGTTCGCCATAACAAAATCTACCTATCTCTAAATTTTCATAAAAATTGATAATTTTTTACTAATGGACATTTGTAAAAAACTAACTGGCATCATAATAGATTCTTTTGGTACAAAAGTGTATTTTATAAAAATCAACTAATAAAAAATCATCCAATTTTTATAAAAATTTAGAGTAAGTAGAACTTATAACGATGAATAAAATTGTCTTATTAATTAAGATCGATTTACTTAATAAAAAATTTGCTGACTATGTATCAAAGTTGTCTTTTACAAGTTTACTTAGTGCATGAAGCTAGAATTAATTAGTAAAATCTTATAATTCACAAATTTTTATTAATTAATTCTAACTTTATGCATTAAGTAAACTTGTTCAGCATCTAGAAATACATCAAATCGGCATAATTATTTTTATTTTACTTGAAATTAGAGAATAGATGTATAATTTTGGAATTTTGATTAAAAAAGTCAAATTTAAGCATCTTCTCTCCAAATTTCAAGTAAAATAAAAAATCATGGCCAATCTGATGTATTTTTAGGTGCTGAACAAGTTTACTTAGTGAATTAAATTAGAATTATTTAGTAAAATTTTATGAATCATAAGATTTTATAGAATTTTATTAATAAAATTCTACAAATTTTTATAATTCACAAATTCTTATTAATTAATTCTAACTTTATGCACTTGTTTAGCACCTAATAATACATCAAATCGGCTATGTTATTTTTATTTTACTTGAAATTTGGAGAACAGATGCATAATTTTGGATTTTTGATCAAAAAAGTCAAATTTAAGCATATTTTCTCCAAATTTCAAGTAAAATAAAAACAATATAGCTGATTTGATGTATTTTTAGGTGTAAATAAGTTTAATTAGTGCATTAAGTTAGAATTATTTAGTAAAATTTTATGAATCATAAGATTTTATAGAATTTTATTAATAAAATTCTATAAAATCTTATTATTCATAAAATTTTACTAATTAATTCTAATATAATACACTAAGTAAACTAGTTTAGCACCTAAAAATACATCAAATTGGCTATGTTGTTTTTATTTTACTTGAAATTTGGCGAACAGATGCTTAAATTTGACTTTTTTGATCAAAAATCCAAAATTATGCATCTGTTCTTCAAATTTCAAGTAAAATAAAAATAACATAGCCGATTTGATGTATTATTAGGTGCTGAACAAGTTTAATTTTTTTTTTTTTTAATATTAGCCTGGTGACCATGCCATTTTTTATTCATAATAGTAGGTTAGTTACATTATCAAATGCTATTACTACTCCCGGCTTCTTCTAGCCTTACATCTAAAAAACAGCTCGTCTGGTTACTTAAAAGCACCTGTTCGTGACCTGCCAGAGTAGAATTAGCTTCACTATTGCCGGGATCCTTCCAGACCCTTCTATCACTAGATCATTAGCTGAGTTCCACAGCTCATCATGACCACCTTTTTCCTTATAAACTTCTTCCACCTAGATCCTGGCAGAATAGTTAACTAACTAATATCTGCGATATAACTAAAGAAAAAAGAGAAAAAACAAATTGAAAGAAAGAGTAAAAAGAGGAATGAAAAGAAAAGGAGAGAATAAAAGGGGGAAAGACTACACAATCTAAGCGAAAGACCAAAATAAAAAAAGGGACAAGATGAAAAAAGTATAAAAAAAAAATATGGCCTGACATACATATACTCAAAAAAAAGAAAATAAAGAAAGAAAGGAAAAAAAGACAGTAGAATATTCAAGAATATTCTAGTGATAAAAATTATATAATACTGCGCAAGGAAACGCCTCGCCAGAGTATTATATATAAAAAAGAGACTAACAGAACATTTTGGAATTTATTTTCCACAGATCTGCCTACTCCATTGCGCCACGTCTCATTACGCGTTCGTTCCTGCTTCACCTGCATGCCTTCTTCCTGATTAGGATAGGAACAACAATGCCGATCTTTTGGAGGGGGTATGCTGAATTTCCCACTTTTCATCCAAAATTCCAGAAAAAAAAACTTCAAGCGAGAATATGATAGTGGGTGTATGGTCAAATATGTTCTTGTAACCAAAACCTTTAGAGAGTGTGTTGAAAACCTCATTTTTTAGTTCACCGCCTAGCCGAACTATAAAACCTTTATCGACGGAAGAAAACTTCCACCAGAATTTCTTGTACCAAGGGCACCCACTGCCAGTTATCTTGCACAACTGATGCTTCTGGCTTGCTTGCCGAATATATAAAGGAGTCCCGAGGAAAAACAAAAAAGTTGACCTTTATAAAAACCAGTATTATAGTTGCTTCGTCTTTTACTAACAAAATTTTTTGTTTTTCTTTTGCTTAGAATTTTGGACAAGTGATCGATGTGAAGAGTTTTTTTTTTTGCTGAACAAGTTTAATTAGTGCATAAAGTTAGAATTAATTAATAAGAATTTGTGAATTATAAGAATTTGTAGAATTTTATTAATAAAATTCTATAAAATCTTATGATTCATAAAATTTTACTAAATAATTCTACCTTAATGCACTAAGTAAACTTGTTCAGCACCTAAAAATACATCAGATTGGCCATGATTTTTATTTTACTTGAAATTTGAAGAGAAGATGCTTAAATTTGACTTTTTTGATCAAAATTCCAAAATTATACATCTATTCTCTAAATTTCAAGTAAAATAAAAATAATTATGCCAATTTAATATATTTCTAGATGCTGAACAAGTTTACTTAGTGCATAAAGTTAGGATTAATTAATAAAATTTTATGAATCATAAGATTTTATAGAATTTTATTAATAAAATTTTATAAAATCTTAAGATTCACACTAATAATTTGGTTTCTTAGGCTTTTAATTGGAGGGATTTTTGGTTTTTGGTTGATGGAATATTTGATGTTAAATGCTGTTATGAAAATAGGTAACTGATTACTTGATTAATTATGAGGCAATGGATCATAGTATATTTAGTAAGTGAAAATAATGGTGAACCCGACTTTCGTTCTGGTTATATCGATCCCTCCCAGTCAAGATCTTACTTATTAATTCTAATTTAATTCAATAAGTAAACTTGTTCAGAATCTAAAAATCCATTAGTTTAGCAGAATTATTTTTTATTTTACTTGAAATTTAAAGAATAGATGCATAAATTTTGATTTTTGATCAAAAAAGTCAAATTTCAAGTAAAATAAAAATAATTCTAATAATTTGATGTATTTAAATGTTGTACAGGTTTACTTAGTGCATAAAGTTAGAATTAATTAATAAAATTTGTGAGTTATAAGATTTTATAGAATTTTATTAATAAAATTCTATAATTTACAAAATTTACTAATTAATTCTAACTTACTACACTAAGTAAACTTGTATTTATTAATTGTTATTTTTGGCTTCGGACACTAACGGTATCTGTTTCCTAGTTTTATTTTCCTTAAAATATGCGTCAAAGATGCTTAATTTTGAATTTTTAATGAAAATTTTCAAAATTAAGCATCTTTTCTTCAAATTTTAAGAAAAGTAAAATAAAATATGCCGATTTGATGTATTTTTTGGTACTTAACCAAGTTTACTTAGTGCAAGAAGTTATGATCAATTAGTAAAATTTAATTTTATTAATAAAATTATACAAATTTTTATGATTCTTTAAATTTTACTAATTGATCCTAACTTTGTGATTTAAGTAAACATGTGCATATATTATGAACCTGAACATGTTCATGAACCTTGAACTGAACCTGAACTGAACTTTTTTTAAGTTCAGGTTCAGGTTCATGTTCAATAATTTTAAGTTTAGGTTCAGTTCAGTATTGAACTTTTAGAGCAGGTTCAGGTTCAGGTTCAGGTTCATTGAACCTGAACCTGAACCTCTATTGAACTGAACTGAACTTCGGAACCCTAGGCACACATTACGTTGATCGAATCTAAAAAATAATTATAATTATTTAAATAAAGTTTAGTGACTTTTTATTTTTAAATTTAATTATTCCTACACTATTGTTTTATAAAAGGGGTTGTTTGCTTTAAATTTTAAAAGCGATTTCTGGGATTATTTATTTATTAACTGCAGTAATCGATTTTAAAAAAAAAGCCATACGTACATCTTTAAAATTTTAATATTTTATAATAAAAGTTAAAGTTCTTGTTATTCAAAAGAAAAACAATACTGTTTAAATTGACTTGAGCATTATAAATATCTACTCATAGAATCTAAATATCTAAAATTAGATCGATAAAATATATACGCCAACTAGCGTTTTTTATAAAAATATTAAATTGGAAATAAATAGATTAAATAGAAATAAATAAATTAAAAAAAAAGTATAAACTATTTATTGAATTCAGTTCCGCTTTAAGTGAAAAGTTTATTACTATGCAAAACAACGAAGATATATATCTTAGTAATACAAACGTATTGTAGTTGTATATATCTGATATACATATTACATGTATGTATATGTATATATACGTACATATTAGATATGTATTTTAAATAAAATATTGAATAAATATAATTTTTTTTATATGGATTAATACTTAAAGTAAAAATTTAGTAATATTTTAAGTGGTCGTGCATATTTAAAAAATTGTTTAAATATTAATAACATAATTATTTAATTTTACTATATAAAAATCAGTCAATTTTAAATTATACTAAATTTTTATAAAATATAATTAAATGTTTATAATTTATAGTTTAAATATAACATTAAATCTTAATGAATAGTATATTGAAATATTATATAACGTTTTATAATTTTTTTTTAAAACTATATATATATAACTTTTTGCTAGCAAATTTGCCTGCACCTATCTGATGCATTAAGAGATATACTGGTAGTCAATAAAGTACACTTATATATAAAAACTTTAAGTTAAATTTCTAAAATATATACTATATATAACTATATAGTATATATTTAATATATAGTATAAGAATATATTATTATATATAACAATAAGGCCATGCAAAGTTAATTTTTTATTTTGTATAACCTACTGACCCAATTTTTTCAAAAAAAAAATTTTTTAAATTCCTATTGTATCAATTATTCCATTTTTGCTATTTAATTTTTTTTTAGTATTATCCAATAATGACCTTAATTTTACGAAATTACCTGAAAGATCTAATAAAAAACTTCCATGTTATGACCAAAGGATTAACTTTGAGACCACCAAAGTTATTTTTTAAAAAAAAAAATCCAACCCACCGAATGGAATTTTGAAACACCAGGTTATGCATAATGAAAAATTAACTTTGTATGGCCTAATATTTTATGATTTTTTATACTATGTATTTTACTATTATTTATAATTGAGCTTTCAATTATTATATTACTATAAAAGAATGCTCTAGTAAGAATTTTAATTTTTATCAGTTGAATTTTTAGATTCTTTTTTATATTTGAAAATAGCTATAAGTTAATTATTATTATATATTATTTTTTTATAAAAGTTTCTACTTATTGCCAGTAGTGATTATTACTAGTGATTAACAAAAATTAATAAAAAGTTTTTTGCTAAAATAAAAATAAAAATTTGATTAATTTTAGAGTTAAAATAAGAACTAAGATAGGGCAGGAGGATATAGTTTATACTAAAATTTTACAAGAAATTTTTTTTGTTAGAGCCTCAAAGGTGATTTCATAGACAAAATTTAAAGATACAAAATCTACATTGGTGATAATCACCACTAGCGATCAATAGCAAACTTCTTTTTTTATTATTATTAAAAAAAATATTAATAAAAAAAAAGCAAAAATTTTTGCTAGTCCAATCTTCAAGATTATTTATAAAGTTTGTAACTCAAAATTTTAAGTTAAAAACTTTATATATGATTTAAATTTGGTTAACTGGCAAAAGTTTTTTAATTAATTTTTTTTTAAATAATTATTTTTTTTTAATTGTTTACTTAAATTTTTATTTAAATAATTTAAATTATCAATATTTAAATATGCCAAAAAATAGTTATAGTACCATTAAGAGGAAATAATATTGTATTGTGTCATCTATAGTGTATTGGAAATATCTAAAGGAGAAGATGTGTTGTTAGAAAAAGTGGTAGATAGTGCTAGAAAATGAGAAAGAGATAGTTTTCTTGGATGTGAAAATTGGCAGGATGTGATTATAGTTTAATAGTATCAGGTACATACATATGTACATAAGTAGTTGGATCAGAAATATAGTAGTTGTTAGAAAAGTAATTGTTGAGTAAAGATTTATTGGGTAAGTGGTTGTATTGGACGGGTTTATAAAAGAAATGGTTGTTAGGAAAGGAATTATTTAAGAAATAATAGTTGTCAGAAAAATAGATATGTTAGAGAGATAGGTGTTGGTATCAGTGAAATAAGTAGAGTTTTAGTTTTAGTCACTAGTTCAGGTAGTTTCAGATAGCATTATTAAATTTAACGATTAAGCATATTGACTAATCAAAATATATGATTGATTATAATCGATCAAATAATTTTGACTGATCAAAAGATTGAATGATTTTAACTGATCAACTGATTAACTGATTTTGATTGATTAAATGATTTTGATCTCAAATTACATAATCGATCAGTGATTAATTTATTTTATACATGTTCGATCAATAATTAATCACAAAAATTTAACCGATTTCAACCTTTACCAAACAGGCTATTTCAAAAGATTTTGTTTGGTATAGAGAAAGTTCAAAACATAAAATTTCTCTTTCTAAACTAAATACTAATAAAAATTTAATATACTAATAAAAAAAAAAATTTAAATAAGTCTATTTGATATATAATCTGTTGTATACTATATATATTGTATAAAATAAAAAAAAAAAAACTTAAAAAAAAGTTTTATTCTATTTTTTTTTAATTTTTGCATTTATTACCCATTAGATCACTATTATTTAATCTGGGTCATGGCTCAGGTTAAATATCTAACTGTCAGGTTACTATTATCTGACCCAGATCAGAACACTAGTTTAATTAATTATATAGAATAAATTTTATTCATAATACAAAATAAATTTATTTAAATAAAAGATTATATGTACTGATTATTTTAATTTTAGATTCAGAATAGCAAATTTATTATGCTAATTTAATATATTTAGAGAAAATATATATATAATATTTTGTTCTAAAAGATATCAAAAGTTCATATATAGAGGGCTGGATTAGAGAGTAGCAACTGTATTCTTTTTTCTATTATTACTATATTTACTAGTAATATATTATAGTGTTTATATAAATTAAAAGCAATATCACATATGAGATATTACACATTAAAACAGCCCTTTTTTGCAATTTTTTAAAAATTGAGTTTTCATTAGATTCATATAAATTTTGACATGATGATATTTTTCAATTATAAATGAAAGTCAATTTGCATAATAAAAAATCAAGATAATTGTAAAAGAAAAATTACATGAGGCCATATAAGGCCAACACATTACGAGATTACCTGATACCGGTAGTTATCTGTTATATTTAACTAATCAAAATTGTGAAATTTACTTAATACTGGATCAGTCCGAAAATCAAAACAAATGATTAAACTCAATTATTTCAAAATAAATTATATGTAAATAAAGAAATGTTTTAATGTGCAACACCCCATATACATTTGATTTAAATCATATTTATGTTTACTTATTTAATAGTTGGCTTCTAAAATTAATATACAAAATATATAAAGTATTAGATTAAATTAGCTTGTTAAACAATATTATAAAGTTCTTCAAAATTAAACTTATTTACAATATTTGATATCTTTTTTGTTAATTGATTTAATATATATTTAGTAGAATATAACAATTTTAGAGATTAGTAAGAATCAACTTTATTATATAAAAAGATAATCAAAATACAGTCGTCTTCTTTTACAATTACCTCCTATATAATTACAAACTCTATACAGTCACATGATATTTAATACTATTTGGTTTATTTTTAAAAACCCTTTCATATAATCACAAAAGGCTTACAATCACTATTACATTTTTTTAAATTTTGGTGAACAATTTTCATAATAAAATTACCTCTTTACAATTATATTTATATATGGTCATAAAAGGACCCCAAACAATTTATGTGATATCATATTTGAAAAATTGCTAATGAGGGGCTGTTTTTCAAAAAAGGTTATATTTGAAAAGTAGGTATTGGAGAAAAAGGTTATATTTGAAAACAGCTAAATGGCAAAATAGATATATTTAAAAGAATGCTAATGGGGTAATTTTTATAAATCTTATATTTGAAATGTGCTAATAAAAAATTCTGGGCTGTAATGAATACAAAAATTGAAAAATGCAAAAATCGGAAAATGCAAAAAAATCAAAAAAAAATGCAAAAAATTAGAAAAATGCAAAAATTAAATAAAATTAACCAAGGAAACAGTTTGTTTTGTTTTTTTTTTTTTTTTAGAGAGTGTAAGTTTGTTTTTTTTTTAAGAATATTGTATTTCAAAAAAAGTTAAAGGTGGGTAAAAGTTCTATTTAATGTGTGAAATATAGCTTATATATACCAAACCAAAATTGCTAACTAAAAAATTTTTTACTATGAAGTTCAAATATAACCTCATATAGATTGTTTGGGGTCCTGTTATAAATAGTTGCTATATAGAAAAGTTACAATTTTACTAATTAAATTGCAATAATTAAAGTTGTTTAGAAGAATAAAATATACCTATTTTAAAATTTTCATACAAACTGAATAACTTTTTATTAGTACAGTTTTTCATTTTACATATTAACAAATATAATATAGCTAAAAAATTTGTAATTTTTGTTTAAAAAAATGTAAAATAAAAAAACTTATTAATGAAATATCAACCAATTTACTATATTTACCTAACATGTATACCTCTCTATGTACTATATCCTGCAGCAATTTAGAATGCCAAATTTTGATTTATACTGGGTATATAAATATAAAGGTATTCTATTTATATATTCGGATATATAATAGTAAAATAGATTAAAAATATAGAAGTATTTATACAATATATCCCTCCTATATATATATTCCGAGTGCTAAAATGGGCTAAAAAAATACCTCAGGTATATATAGCAAATAAATACCATATATGAAAATTTTAGAGTAAATCTATTTTGTTCTTCTAAACAATATTTATTATTGCATAATAATTAATTTACATAGTATTATTTTAACTTTTATATATAGCAATGATCAATAATCATATATAAAAATTTTTTAAAATAAATTTTAAAAAAATTTTATATATGATCATTGATTATTGCTATATATAAAAGTCAAAATAATACTATGTAAATTGATCATTATACAATAATAAAGTTGTTCAGAAGAATAAAATATATTTATTTTAAAATTTTTATACAAGTCAGATAACTTTTATTACGGTAGTACCTAGGGGTTAGTAAAATTTTGGGGGCCAACTTATTATAAACATATAGCTAATAAAACGGTGCACAATTATTTGTATAACAATCGTATAAATATATAATAAAAAAATTTATGATACTATACCAAAGAAGCATGGCAGACATTTATTTTAATTGGTCAAAAAATGTAAACAAATAAACAATATGCATAATGTAGATCTATATAAATTTAGATATATGCATTATTCTAGATTTCTTTCTAGATTGTTCTACATATTACAATGTTTGGCCAATCAAATTCATTATAAATTACCGTAAATTTCGGTACAAAGTACCCGGGTATTTTACATACCACGTATATACATGTTGGCAAAATCCCGACTTACTATAGTTTGGGATTTGTCCGTCATCCCAAATCCCAAATCCCAAACTCTTGCAAAGCTAATATCTTAAAAACTTTATTAATAATCTTTATTTAAACAAATTGTATATATTCTTATAGTTATAAATAATATATTTACAAAATATTAAGATTATTTATTTGATTTAATTTTTTATAAATAGCAATTGTTTTTTTACTATTTAGAATTTGTCCGGGTTTTGCCAGCAAGTATAACCACGTAACAACAAACTTTGATTTATACCCCGGGTATATTGGGCAGAACAGGGTATATTATACGGGGGTAGCCTATAAGTAAAAAAAATCATTATTAGTAAATCGGCCTTTAATTTGTCTTACAAACCACCACAACAAATAGCCTTGAATATACACGGTACAAATCAAGGGGGTACCAATTAAGAGGGCTTGCACCGAAATTTACAGTATCACTCTGTATATAGCTTATTTTCTAAAGTTTGAATTTAGTAAAGTTAACCGTTTTTTGGTAATATAATATAACAACTATATTAAATATATAGTTTAATATGTAGAAATAAATACTTCTAATTTGGGTTAAGTATTAGTACTTTTTAAGAAAGAAACAGTCTTAATTTTCATTTTTAATTTATAAATATTATATTTAAATTACTCTAAAATGTATAAATACAAATTATTGATTACTCAAAATAAAGTTGTCCTATTATATTTCGTAAAATGTAAAAATTTATAATACTACTCTTTAACGATTAAATGAGTAATTAAAAATTATGATCTATTAACCTATATTTCTTAAATTCCCTTTTACGCCATTCCATAATGGTAACAAATTACAGTTTTAAAAAATTACTTGTCTACAAGCTTCTGATAAATATGTGTAAATATGTTCAGTACCAATTCATAAATATAATAACAAATTTGAAATATTCCGTTAGAATATTTCATATTTGCTAATTTTTGATAATAAATGAATGCCTTATTTTCATCCTTTTCATCACCAATTTCTTATTCCAGTATTCATAACAGTAATCAAGCCAGTATATTCCGTCTTAATTGTTCATATCTGCCAAATTTTGACAAATAATAGATCTTTTGTTAATTGGTTTCTATTAAGTTAGAAAAAATACATCATACAGATATTGTAAATATTATACTTACAGTGTTTATACAATATACTTAGCTTGTAAAAATCTAAAGAATTGGTATAGTTTCCTCAATGTATCTCTGTTATACCTATAGTACATTCACACATACCTAAAGAAGTCAGCGTATAGTGTTTGTAAAGTGCATTAGCTATTACCAGTTTTCTTTTTTTAAGATCCAAAAAAATAATATGGTGTTCTTGCAAAACTTGTCTGTTAACGATTTTTATCATATGATCCAAGTTTATTCAAACGAATATCTAAAGAATAGGCATGGTTTTTTCTAGAGTATTTTTGTAATACAATCTAAAGAAGTCAGTGTGAAGTTCTTGTAAATACATCAACTAAGATTATCTCAACAAAGAACTAAAGTATTTCCATAGCAGATAGTACATACATATGTCTTAAAAAAGTCAGTATATCAACTATTACCAGTCCTTGCAAAAAGTGTCTGTTAATATTTTTCACTATATGATCCCAACGAAGTCTAGAAAATTGGCATGGTTTTCTTCAGAGTCTCTATGCTATACCTGTAGTACATACATCCATTTTAAAGAAGTATGAAGTTCTTGTAAAGTGCATCAACTATTACTAGTCTTTTAAAAAGCGTCTGTTTTGTTTATCAATTTCAATTCCAATTCCTAAATAATAACAATAACTGACTTGATACATTCTGTTAGGGTTATATATATCTGCTGATTTTTTATAATATATGAATACCTTGTTTTTATTCTTTTCAACTTGTTTTCATTCTTTTCAACCCCTATTCCATAATCGTAACAATAATCAAGAGCAGATTTTTTGAACTGGGCAACACTTTATATTTTATCCTTTTCAACGTTAATTCTGTAAAAATAAAAATATCCTAATTTATATATTTTATCAGCACATGGACTTTGTAGTTGTAAACTAGTAATTTAATGGTTAGAATAAAAAGCATATTTAATGATGTACAAAATAAAATAAACTACAAATAAAAATACAAATTAACATACTTTCAATCCATTTATAAGATTATCTTGATCTTCTTCCACGCCAAATCCATAATAATAACAAATATCAGTTTTCTGAATCCATATGGAATTACCTGCCTTAGCAGATTTCAATTATATGTAAATGCTTTATGCTTATCAATTTTGATTCCAATTCCTAAATAATAACAATAACCGACTTGATACATTCTGTTAGGGTTATACATGTCTGCTGATTTTTGATAATATATGAATACCTTGTTTTCATTCTTTTTAACTCCTATTCTATAATCGTAATAATAACCAGGTGCAGATTTTTCGAACTGGGCAACACTTTATATTTATCCTTTTCAACGTTAATTCCGTGAAGATAAAAATATCCTAATTCATATATTTCATCAACACATGGACTTTGTAGCTGTAAACTAGTAATATAATAGTTAGAATAAAAAGCAAATTTTAAAAATGTACAAAATAAAATAAGCTACAAATAAAAATAAAAATTAACATACTTTTCAATCTATTTATAAAATTATCTTGATCGCCAAATCCATAATAATAACAAATAGCAGTTTTCTGAATCCATATGGAATTACCTGCCTTAGCAGATTTCAATTTTGATTCCAATTCCTAAATAATAACAATAACTGACTTGATACATTCCATTAGGGTTATACATGTCTGCCGATGTTTGATAATATATAAATACCTTGTTTTCATTCTTTTCAACTCCTATTCCATATTCGTAACAATAACCAAGAGCAGATTTTTCGAATTAGGCAAACACTTTATGTTCATCCTTTTCAACATTAATTCCGTGAAGATAAAATATCCTAATTTATATATCATCAACGCATGGACTTTGTAGTTGTAAGCTAGTAATTTAATGGTTAGAATAAAAAGCATATTTTAAAGATGTACAAAATAAAATAAGCTACAAATAAAATAAAAATTAACATAAGTTACTTTTTAATTTATTCATAAGATTACTTGATCTTCTTCTACGCCAAATCCATAATAATAACAAATAGCAGTTTTCCAAATCACTATGAAATTATCAGATTTCAAATAATATGTAAATGCTTTATGCTTATCGATTTCGACTCCAATTCCTAAATAGTAACAATAACCAACTCGTTAGGATTATACATATCATTTAACTTTTTGAGAAAAATCTAGCAATAATACCATACAATAATTCTTCATAACGTGTAGTTTCTTTATATGCTATCGCACGACTATTTAGGGCTTTAACATAGAATATTTTTTAAATTCTTTGACTTCGGCATCCTCTTCTCTATTTCTGCCCTATATTAATAAACAATTCACAGAGAATTTTTTTTAAAAATAATTATGAATAATGGGCATGTACAAGAAAGTGAACCTTTTCTGTTTGTTTTTGAATTTTAGGTTCTTTTGACCGAGTTAATAACTTAGGTAGGTTTGATTTTGGAGTCCATAATAAATATAGGCCAAGTCTAGCCAATATCACTATGGCAGATGCAGCAATATAAAACTTACCTTTATTTGCCAGATCATCGTTAATTGCGATTCCTGAATTCTTGATTAAGCGGGGGCTCATATTTCTGTAGTTCCTTTAAAAAAAAGTTAACCCATGGTACTAGAACTTCTGTCTGTATTTTTTTTGCTAGTACCTAAACATTTACTAATAATAAATTATTTTATATAACAATTAGTAGCCAATTAACTCATTTGTACGTTCCGTATTATTGTATTTGATCTATACTGATCTTTTTTTACAGAAGGTATAGAAAGAGTTGAAGAACACTATTATATAGTTTAAAAAAATTTTATTATAGAAATATACGAGTTGTCAATTGACGATATAGCTTTTTATAGTAAAGGTTACTTTAAAAAATTTTTTTTATATTGTATAACCTAGTGATCTTCAAGCCAATCAAATCGAATGTCTACCATGCTTACCAAAGAACATTCAGTTGTATTAATTGACCACTAATTCAAGATAGGCTGCTGTCGCCTTCTATTTCAGCCACCTAGTAGGTTTGTATAGGAATTGAGCACACATTGGTGTTCACAGAAACCAATTATCACTCTTAAATAATGAAAGTTGTCAAATTCTGGATTTATTAACCTATATGTATTCATTTTAAACATTCCGTTATAATAGATCACAAGCTATTTTTTATATGAACATAAAGCCGTTATAAGCTCTAATCTACATATGTACTCTGTTATTATTGTATGGGTCTTAAGTAACAACCCATGCTTTTTTTACTCATTTATTGGCACATGCTTAAAAAATAAATAAATCAGAACACTTTCATATCTGATAAAAATTTGATAGTGTCCCGATTTAATTATTTTATTTTTATTATTAAAGTGTTTGCCTTTACATTTTTAAAAATATTAGGACATTCGTGCCATTAGGTCATTTTTAAATGTTTATTGATTATATTGGCATTAACTTTTTTTTAGAACTTTGTTTCTTTAAATTCTTATTAGATAGAATCGCATACCGGCATTATTAGATTTTTGTTTTTTTTTCTTAAATTTTTATTGGACAAGTTATATACTATTAGATCTTTTCTTTTAAACCTTCGCCTTTTTTAAAATTCTTTAGTTATTGGATTTTTGTTTTTTTTTTGTAAATTCTTCGCCTTTAATATTAAAGCATTACATAGTATTTCACATAGTACAAATTTTTCAGATTGTAATAATTTTTTCATACGCGCTTTATGTATTTGCAGTTAATGTTATCTAATTGTGAGGAAGATTGCATAAGAGATACTTCTTGAATGTTTATGTATGTTGAAAATAGTGTTCTAAGCCGATTAAAATTTTTCGGCTTGGCTAAGCTGTTAAAATTTTATTGGCTTAGCGGCTTAGCCATTTTTTTATAAAATAAAAAATTTTAATTTTTTTTTATTGATCAAAGTCAAAATATATATAAATTTTTTTATATGTAAAAAAAATATACAGAAAAATATAAAAAAGTCAATGATCGGAGTTGATATATATATATTAGTCTTTTAACCATAATGCTAATTTAAAATCCATTTATTTTAAATTTGTTTAATATCTTCATTAAAAATCTAATAACCTACTAAAAGTAATTAGACCTTCCTAAATATTAAGTTGAAAACAATTAGATCTTTCTAATATAACTATGCCTCACAATTTAAAAAAAATAAAATTTTTACTTTCTGCTCATTTTCTTTACTAATGTTTTGCTAAATTACGACTCGATATTCTCATATTTTTTACTAAATATATCTTGCATGTAATCTAGGATTTTTTAGCTAGAGTACTAGAAAATGAATGAAAAAACTGGTATAGTTAAATTTCAATGGCGATAAATCTTATCGACATATATACGTACTATGTATGACTTATTTATTAACACTAGTGACAATTAATAAGAAACACCAAAATAAAATTTTTGGGATATAAAAGTTTTACTGTATATAATTTAAAACTATGATTCATGAGGTTCGAAATTTAGATATGTAAAATACAATTACATAATTTAAATATAGTAAATTTTAGCATAAAAACCTGTATTTAATTTGACTGGTAAATAAATGATTAATTATATTAAGCATATTAATTTTTAATAATAACCTTATTAGCCGGCTAACAAGATTACCAGCTGGCTAAACGGCTAAGTGGCTGGCTAAGCGGCTAGCCTAATCGGCTTGAAACACTAGTTGAAAAAATATTCGTTATAGAAAATTTTTGTGCTCATTATATTTGAAAGTGTTATAGAAACATTCAAATCTCCAAGGTTGACTGTACTACAGTATTTAATTCTAGAAATTTTAAGTAATCTAATAATATAGGAATTGTATCCAAGCAATATATGTCATTCGAGAATCTTGTAGTGGGAATGCCTTTTGATCATTTTCTTGTATTTTCTGGATTTATATTAAAACTTTAATACAAATAATCAAAGACTTTACGTACTTATAAAGGATTTACATCGACTATTAGTCAATCTGCTGCTAAAATATTTGATAAGCATTTCTTTAAATGCATTATGAGCAAAAATTAATAATCTTGAGATTTAGTTATTAGATAGAGTTTTTGCAAAGGACGAAAAAGTAAAATAATAAAATTATAAAAATGGGTTATTTTATTTTGACATAACAATATGATTTATGGCATTGATATTAAATTTACAATCATCAAATTTAGAATTAACTTAAGTTGCTTTTAAGTTTCATGCCAACTTGGGTTGTATTTAAAAATCATTCCAACCTAAGTAAATTCTAAATCTGCAATACTTCCATTTCGACGTACGACATATATATTATAATAAAGCATTATTTATTAATTTATGCATTTTTATATGATTTTAAAGTACATAATAATCTTTATTCACCCTAATACTACTTCTAAATAAAAATCTATTCTTTATTACAATCCTATTTTTAATCTAATTCTAAACTATTCCTATTTCTAACAAAATCCCGCTTTTATTTACCTGAACCTATTTTTAATTCTAGTTTTAAACCCCAACTCTATTTATAACACTAAATCCAACCTATTTAATTGTGCTATAACCCAAATCTAACTATTGTGCTTGTTCCAAATCTAACTATTGCGTTATGTCCTAAGGGTAATCATTTTGGTTAATTAAACATTGTCTTGAAAATAATCATTAAAGTATACAGAATTAAACTTTACTCACGTCTTTTATCACTGTCATACTTAGCCTGGCCGTCGAATCACTATGTCAAAGTACGGTGTTGAATCGCCACAAGAACGGCGTTGAATCACTACAAGAATTTTATTGAAATATTGCAAGAGTTACTACAAGAGTGCCATATCGAATCACGTCAAGTTACTACAAAAACCAGGGAACACCAGAGAAACTCTGTGACAACTACAAAGATTAGAAATGTTTCTGTAGGTTATCAGAAGTGTGTAACGGAGCTAAGGAGTAAAGATCTAGACTATAGATGCTGGTGAAATTAAACTATTTCACCAGGTGAAATGGTGAAATAGTTTCACCAGAATTATACCAAAATTTTATTTTGGTGAATTGGTGAAATTGGTGAAATTGGTGAATTGGTGAAATTGGTGAAATTGGTGAATTGGTGAATTGTTGAATTGGTGAAACGGTGAATTGAATTGGTGAAATGGAGAATTGGTGAATTGGTGAAACAGTGAATTGGTGAAATGGTGAATTGATCAATCCTATAAACGGTTAATAGTTCTGACCTCAAAGTGTGCCTGTAAAAACATAAAATGTAAAAACTTGAACAAAAACCTAACTGAATTCCAGGCTGAAATATTCCAGACTCTGGAAATTTACTATTTCACCATTTCGCTGTTTCACCATTCCACCAATTCACCAATTCACCATTTCACCAATTCACCATTTCACCAATTCACCAATTATACCAATTACACCAATTACACAAATTCACCAGTTACACTAGTTTCACCATTACCGATTGGTGATTGGTGAAATGGTGAAATCATTTCACCACTCTGATTTAATTTCACCAGCATCTATAATCTAGACCTGGGTGTATAAAATGAAATAATATTATTAAAGAATATTATTAATAATGAAAAAAAACTTATAGGCTTTGAGTTATGTGTATGATCTTTTACTTTTGTTTCTTTTATCTTACCATAAATATATGATTTAGTTTTTTTAACAATAAAAGAACAGCTATAAAATTTCTTTATGATTAATTACTTACCTTTGTCTATTTCGAGTTTTGAAAAAAAAAAAATCTCAGTAGACAGGTTATTTTTAAAAAAATTAACAATCAAGACTTTGACCGATCGAACATGATATATATGAATTTATATGATTTTTATATAAAGTAACAATTTTTGCATTACTATTAAACTTGTATAATATTGGAGTTGACCCGCAATTTTACTAACCCCTAGTTAGTACATCAGGAAATTTTTTATATAGATTTATATCGATATATGGAGTGTCTTCAATTAAAAGGGCCCATTTTTACATATATTTTATTTTGAGATATTTGAGTTTAATTATTTGTTTTGATTTTCGGACTGATCCGGGATCAATCAAATTTCATGATATTGATTGGTTAAAGACGGCAGGTGACTATCGGGTAAACTCGTGACGTGTTGGCTCTACGCAGCCTCATGTAATTTTTCTTTTTACATTATCTTGATTTTTTATTATGTAATTCGACTTTCATTTATAATTAAAAAAAGTCAATCATGTCAAAATTTATATGAATTTAACGAAAACTCATTTTTCAAAAAAATGTAAAAATGGGCCCTTTTAATTGAAGACACCCCATATAGCAATTAATCGATTTATATCGATAGAAAATAATGATATATATCGATTAATTTGTTATATATCATTACATATCTATAATCGATATGTATTGTAATTAGAAGAACATCATTATAAATCTAATAATCGATTATCATCGAATTATTTAAATTGATGCATAATGATTATTAGCTATTAATCGCCAGATCTTTGATGACGCGATAAATTATAAGTTTTGTTACGATCTACATTACAGATCATACTTTTACTCATAGATTATCTACTAGTAGATCTAGTTTTTTTTTAATTGCTTTTGTTTTTTTTCGTTTATTTTCATTTTCAATTTTTTTAATTATATATTTTTTTTATTTATATTTATTTATTTATTTTATTATAGTTTTTTTTATTTGTTTAATACCGCTTTTGTATATTTGACTTTCTTTTTATAAGATAAGTAATATTTAACTTCATATATTTGTTTATTTTATTTTCCTTACTAACCTTTTTTTTTCTTTATTGCAGTGCCGTTTTTACCAGATGGGAGTTTGAAATGCCTTTGTTGTTGGTGCCATTATTACCGGAGGGAATTTGAAATATCTTTGTCATTGGTGTCGTCGTTGTGGGGGTCATGAATATCTTTTCGTTGGCGTTGTCATTGTGGGAGTCATGGAATTTCTTTCCATTGGCGTTGGGGTATGTTAGTAGTTTGAAATGTTTTTTTTGTTTATTTACCTGTTTAACTCGTTTATTTTTTTTTGTTGATTAATGATTTTGTCGCTAGTGTCGTGGTGCTTTATTGAATTAAAGTTTTGAAATAGTTCTACTGGTTTCGGTATTGTCGTGGTGTTATTTTTGTCGCATATTTTGGCTGCTTCTTTTGGGTGCTGCCCTATTTAGTCTAGTTTTTTTTTAGTTCTTTTAACTAATCTTTTTCTTTAGGCTTTTCAGGTTGTTAATAATTTCTTTACCTATATCGTTGGTGTCTGGAGTTGTGTCGGTATCATCGTTATTGAAGCCATAAATACCTTTGTCGTTGGTATTGTCGTAATTGGTAGTTCATCCTTGGTTTAAGATCTTGGTATAGTTCTAATAGTTTTTGTATTGTTGTGATGTTACTTTTGTTGTGTAGTTTTTTTTTTAACTATTTTATTTTAGGCTT
Organism: Gigaspora rosea; assembly: GCA_003550325.1. Taxonomy (NCBI): domain Eukaryota; kingdom Fungi; phylum Glomeromycota; class Glomeromycetes; order Diversisporales; family Gigasporaceae; genus Gigaspora; species Gigaspora rosea. The sequence goes on from QKWP01000112.1 coordinate 380,948, forward strand.
TTCAGAACATTCGTTGGTGTCTTGTTACTGGAGTTGCGTCCTTGGAGTTCTAAAATATGTCTTCGTATGTGGTCGTTAGTAAAGTCATAAATATCTTTGTCTTTGGTGTCGTTGGTGCTTTGTTGTACTTAGGTCTTGTATGGTTCTACTGGGTTTCGGTATTGTCATGATGTAATTCTTCCATACATTTTCTTGCATCTTTGTTATATAGCATATCCACCAATTTGATTTTTTTTTGTTTGTTTTGACGCATCCCAAAATTATAGTTACACAATATGCAGGGTAAGTCAGCTAGTTGACGCATGATTTAGACCAATAAAATTTAGAACATGTGATACAGTTAAACTATCTACTGTACTATAAATATGCATAACTTGCTTTTAGAAAAATTAGAAAGTGTGTGATTCCAGGGACTAAAAGCAAGTAGGCAGGGCCTACAGATTCCTCACCCGCCACATAAGGTAATGATTTGTCTATATAGACCATATGCAAGAGTGTTTTCTTTTTACAACAAAGTAATACAATTACTTTCTAACCTTTTAGTATGTACTTACTAGACCCGGGCTTACTATATAGTTAAAAATTGGTGGAATATAACATTGCCTGGGTCTTGTAAGCGAAAATTTTACGGTACTACCTTTATAAAGAACTATATGCCGGTATAAATTTATCAATCTCGCTCAAGAACTTTATTTCTTATATTTATTATAAGTATTCGGTTGTTTTGCATTTTGCTAACACTTTTTTTTATAACTTTTTTTTTTTGATAGATAATTGGTGTCGAATATTGGATTTAGATCGCAAGTTTGGTCTGTATAAGCGAATGTTGGCCAAATATTCTAGTAAATTTTTCTAAAGGTTTAATCATTTTTGACTTCTCTATATTCAACATAACTATTCAATCAATAGTAATGACTAATGAAGATATAAGCAAAACAAAATAATGAAATGTCAAGAAAGGTTTATTTATTATGGGTGAATACGAAAATGTGCTTGCTAATTTAACAGGTGAATTAATTAAATCGCTGAAGAATATACTAATAATGCATTTGTTGAGGAAAAATATATTTTATTATGAGAAGCATTTTAAGATTTAACCAGATTGTTAGAAATTGAAACCGGACAATACAACGGCATTAAGATATCAGTGAGAAATTAATTATACGATGAAAAGGTATAATAAATCAGCCGCAATTTGTCACTGTAATAATTGGTAAGTTTGAAATGAATTTTTATAGTTATCACGAAGAAATTATGATTATTCTAATACAAGCTCTAATATAACCTTAATTTATATTGTATTTAGCTTTGATATCTGAGACCGTCCAAAAAATTTTTTAGCTTTAATCGATTTTTTATTATTAGTAGAATCTAAGGCATTCGAATGTCGAATTATATTTTAGTTCAGACTGGTGATTAGGAATGAACGCCGCAAATTCAAAATGTTTTTGCCCATGGTATTATTTTTTTTTTTTTGTGTTAAAGTTCCCGCTTTGGGTGAGAGTTTATTTAATCAAGCCTGTGAATCAAGGGCGCCTCTTTGGGCGCACCCACAATTGAGTTACATTGAATGAGAGTACAACTAGCCACACGTACAACTTTTGGTTGTCTAATTTAAGTAGTCCGCCCGAAGGTTCTACACTAGTTGCCATACCTACAACCCAACTAGAGGATTGCCTATTTAAACCCTCTGGTCCAACGCTTCGCATGTCAATCCTACTTGTGATCACTGGTACAGCCCTCTGATACATTAGTCAGTCGAAGACAGTCC
>QKWP01000112.1:399467-455694 GCA_003550325.1 Gigaspora rosea
TTTTTGAAATTTTACTTTTTATTTATTTATTTTTTTTTTACCCGGTGATCTGGGATGAAATTTTTGTAACGTGGTCAAAACACTGTGTAATCGTTAAAGATCTGTTAATCGTTATATATCGTTTCAAGTAATTACCTGTATAATCGTTAAAGATCTGTTAATCGTTATATATTGTTTTAAATAATTCCGATTATAATCGATTTGTAGATATATAACGATTTAATATAGAAAATGATATATATTGATTTAGATATATATTGATTTTTAACTGGTTAATTGATATATATTGTTATTTTTTAATCGATATAAAACAATTAACTGTTATATATCGATTAATATCTATATATAAAATTTCCTGATGTATGATGTTTGTTTACATCTGACAGTAAGTAATTTCGTCATTTATGACCAATAAGATTATTCATTAAGGACCGTTTTGGGACCGCGGTCGGACTGGACCAGGACCGAAAATACTACTATGATAATGGTCTACTAGGACCGGGACGGACCAGACCGGACTGGTGCATCCCTATATATCTATACTAAATACCCCTGCCGATTTCTATCGATAGTGATAGTAATCGATATATATCTGATATAGATAGTTATCGATATATATCTGATAAGATATATAGGCCCTCAAAAGTAGAAACCAAGGAATTTGGCCGATTACAGGTTTTGAGAAAATCGGCAAAAACTATTTTGTTATACAAAATCAAAACAATCTAAAATTAGGTTATTCATGATTAACAAACCTGTTTAAACAGGATTATTAGATCTGCAGATTCTGTATTACTATCGGTAAATCTCGGTAAATCTATTTTTAGATTATAGCGTCAAAAGCTTTTAACCATTGTATCGCAAAAATTTATTAAGTGATCAGACTTTCATTATAAAGTAAAAAAGATTGGGTCTAAAATTTTACACCTAATCAATCAAACAGGCCAATTTTCAAAAAATAGTCAAATTCCTTGGTTTCTACTTTTGAGGGCCCATATATCGATTAATATCTATATCAGATATATATCGATTACTATCACTATCAATAGAAATTGGCAGGGGTATTTAGTATCGATATATATCTGACCGGTTAGTAATCGATATATATCTATATATAAAATTTGCTGATGGTAATCAATATATATCTGATATAGATTAGAGTGTGAAACGGGCTGGGTTGGGTCAGGCTTTCTAAGACCCGAAACAGAGCTGAAAATTTTTTTAGGCCCGATTTAAGCCCAAGCCCGACAAAAAGCCCATTAAACAAACCGGGCCGGGCCTTGTTATAAATCAGGCTCAAGTCCGACAAAAAAGCCTGCTAAGCAAACCGGACCGTGCTTTATTTTAAATTTGGCCCAAGCTCGGTCTGGCCCGTATTTCATATAGATTTTTGACTCTGACGGCAGAAGATGCCGTCGGAAATTGTATTAAACCTTTTTTTAAGAGCCGATAGTATAGTGTTGAATACCGATAGCATGGATAATAATATATTCGAAATGTTCTTCTAATCTAAATTCGTTCACCAGACTTACTTGTCTGGCTTTTTGATTTCTTACTAAGAGTATGTTTTCCTACCTAGTGAAGTTTACGTACATACGTATGTATAGTGCAAGTCTAAAAATCACAATTATATCAGGACAAAAATTAAAATCTTATTCCTTAAAAAAAAGATAATCAAGTAAAACAATTTAAATCAATATCTACTTTTGTAATGAATAAGGTAAAATTGAGGTTTTTATTCTTGCACCGTATCGGTTAGTGCACATGAATTAAATTTCTTACTCCTACATTATAACTACAAATATAAGGTATTTTCAAATATACTTTTGCTTTTTGCTTTTTTTTTTTCAACAAAACCCGAGTTCGGCTTTTGTTGAAAAAAGACAAGCAAAAGAAAAGCATATTTGAAAATACCTATAGTCTATATATGCATATATACGTAATCTATCTCTAGGGTTTACCGGGCCTAACCGAGTCTAATCGGGTATATTACAGAGGCCCGGGACCAGCCCAGTATTTTTTAGGCCCAACCCGAGCCTGGCCCGCTTTATAAAAATGTGAGCCCGAAACTAGGCCCGAGCCCGGCCCGGCCCGCTAATTTCCAGGTTTAGCCCAGCCCACTCTGCACTCTAATATAAATATTAATCGATATTTATCTTATTGGATATATGGAGTGTCTTCAATTAAAAGGGCCCATTTTTACATATATTTTATTTTGAGATATTTGAGTTTAATTATTTGTTTTGATTTTCGGACTGATCCGGGATCAATCAAATTTCACGATATTGATTGGTTAAAGACGGCAGGTGACTATCGGGTAAACTCGTGACGTGTTGGCTCTACGCAGCCTCATGTAATTTTTCTTTTTACATTATCTTGATTTTTTATTATGTAATTCGACTTTCATTTATAATTAAAAAAAGTCAATCATGTCAAAATTTATATGAATTTAACGAAAACTCATTTTTCAAAAAAATGTAAAAATGGGCCCTTTTAATTGAAGACACCCCATATATCGATTAATATCTATATCAGATATATATCGATTACTATTACTATCAATAGAAATCAGCAGAGGTATTTAGTATCGATATATATCTGACTGGTTAGTAATCGATATATATCTATATATAAAATTTGCTGATGTACAGTTTTTCATTTTACATATTAACAAATAACTAAAAAATTTGTAATTTTTTTTAAAGAAATGTAAAATAAAAAAATCTATTAATAAAATATCAACTAATTTACATGAAAATTTTAAAGTAAATGTATTTTATTCTTCTAAACAATGTTTATTATTGGATAATAATAAATTTGCATAGTATTATTTGACTTTTATATATAGCAATGATTAATGATTATAAGGTAAAAAGGGGTAATTTGGCAAAGTTAACATAACTAATATAAAAACTTTTTTATTTTAATATTAAAAAATTTTTATTTTTAGTATTGAACTTTATATATAATTTAGAATTATTTTTTATATAAAATTATTAATATAATATCTTGTTTTAAAGTAACATTAAATGGATTATAAATTTTATCAAAAAGCTTAAATTTTAGGAGATAGAGATAATTTGGCAAATTGATGGTATTTTGTATGATCAAGTGGTCAAAATTGAATAATTTTATACTATTCAATTTATTTTGATAAAATGAATTAAATAATATAAATTTTGTCTAATTCTGATTACTGGATTACAAAATATTAGAGGGCATTCATAAATAATGTATGTACCCCCACATAGTAGCGCTTGACCCCCGACTATATAAAAAAATTTTTAAAATCCATATGTTTATATATAAAATTTTACAAAAACTTGAATATCTTGTAATATAGTGATCTGATTTGGATAATCTAGATACCATTCGATTCATCTCAGTGAGACGAATCCAATGATACAAAAATTATATCATTTGGATTACTGGATCAAAAGATATTTGCAAAAAACTATTGGTTATATAGTAATTTTATAAGAAAGATATGACCAATAGTATTTGGCCAATAACTTTTGATCCAGTAATCCAAATGAAATGAAATTGATATCATTCGACTCTTTTCACCAAAATGAATTAAATGGTACCAAAATTATTAAAATAAATTTTATCAAAAAGCTTAAATTTTAGAAGATAGGGGTACCGTAAATTCACAAAAATAAGCTACTCTGAAAATAAGCAACCCCCGGGTTTTTTTCAAAAATTTCAAAAAACGCGTTGGCTGTTGCTACATATAAAACTTTTTTTACTAAGTAAACTTCAAAAAGTCGATTAAGTAAAGTTGTTCAGTGCATAAAACTACACTTATAGTAAAAATTTGGTGTTATTTGGACAACATTTTATTAGTACATTTTTAAATTTTTCAAAAAATTCAATATTTCGAAAATAAGCAACCCCTCATTTTTTTGTGTAATTTTTTGCCCAAAAAAGGTTGCTTATTTTCAGGAATATATAGTAATTTGGCAAATTGATGGTATCTTGTATGATCAAGTGGTGAAAATTAAATAATTTTATACTATCCAATTTATCTTGATAAAATAAATTAAATAATATAAATTTTGTCTGATTCTGATTACTGGATCACAAAATATTAGGGCATTCATAAATAACATTATGTACCCACATAGTAGCACTTGACCCTGACTATATAAAAAAATTTTTCAAAATCCATATGTTTATATATAAAATTTTACAAAAACTTGAATATTTTGTGATACAGTGATTTGATTTGGATAATTTAGATACCATTCGATTCATCTCAGTAAGACAAATCCAATAATACCAAAATCATATCATTTGGATTACTGGATCAAAAGATTTTTACAAAAAACTATTTGGTTTAGTGATTGTACCTGAGCTATCTGGGTTACTCGACAGATAACCTTTCGGATAACCCAGATGATCAATGGATATATTCGAATATAAAATTCTATCCGATTTACCCGAGTAGTTATCCAGATATAAAATTCTACCTGATGTACCCGAGTAGAGTTAATTAGTGTTCTGATCTGGGTTAGGCACTTGTATGGTCGACAGGTCACGGGTTAGTATTGTATAAAATAAAAAAAAAATTTTTAATTGCTCATATGACCTGGGTCAGAACAGTGTCAGAACACTAAAGTTAATTGAACTTTATTTCTAGTATCCATGGCACTAGAGAATATTAATTAATTTAATATAAACCAAATATATATAGTTTGATAATTAGATCCAATTGATAGTCTGATCAAACAAGTTGAATATCAAACATAACCTAAGAATTGTTAAGTTGTCATCCTAGGGACATCTTTAAACCAGAGCCGAGATTTCCCGTTTAGTTATTCCGTAGTTGTTTGAGCCATACAGGTGATCAAGTAACAAATGATAAAAGACTTGGAGTTGAAAAGAAGCAGAGATTGGTCATGCTTTTGAAACATATAATATTTGATATTGTGGAATTCAAGTTGAAAAGGATAAACATAAGGCATTCAAATATTATAAAAAATCTGTAGCAATAGGTCTCACTAGTGTAAAATATCATGTTTGATGTTGTTATTGAAATGGAATTAGGGTTGAAAAGGATAAACATAAGACATTCAAATATTGTACAAAATCTACAGAAATGGTTATACTGTCGGAATGCCATCAGTTGTAGAATGATATGTATCCTGCTATAAATACCGCTGACTGAATAAGTAATGAGTAGCTTCCATATGTTGAGGAAAGAATCAACCCCTTTGAGTAAAATCCTGTGAGGAATAGAAGAGCCGAATAAGAACAATCCCTTATATTTATGTTTATCGAATAGAATTGGAATAACAAAAGATCTAGATAAAGCCAAATACTGGCATCAAAGGTAAAGTTGAGATTAAATTGAGCAGGAGTATTATACGTATCACAGTCAAATCACAAGATTAGGTGTAATTTAAATTCAAAAACATACAAGCTTTTAGAGATCGATTGCCTAAAATTTTGAAAAAGTGATTTTATATATGAATTTTGAGTTATAAATGATTTTTAAAAAAAAAAAATTGTTACACCTGATCTTGATCCTGTAAGCAAAAAATATCCTTGAGAGATTTGAACTACTGTAAGGTAAAAGTTAGCAACAAAACAAAAACAAATCCAAATCCTCAAGAATAAAGGGGCCTTCCCAGGTAAGGAGGGGGCATAGTCTTCTAGCCTGTTCTTGACGCTCTTCTGTGTGGGCTAGTCAATGCACTATAAAAAAAAATACTTACCTATAAAAGCTTTTAAACGAAAAAAGTTAAAAATAGGTATAGCAACTGAACACAAGTGCATACAGAATGAAATACTTATCTTAATTGCAACAAACGACTTTGGCTTGAAAGAAAATAAAAGCAAACCGCAAAAAAAAAAAAGAAAAGAAAAAAGAAAAGGTTCATATATTATAATAATATGTTGAGTAGATGTACTGAATAAATATATTCGAGTGAAATAAGGATGGATTAATAAGAAAAAAAATGAACCTTACAACCCTTATATTCATCATCGCGTTGTATTGTTGAAATCAAAATACATGTAGAATCGGCATTATCATGAGGTTTTATTTTTTCATGTGCTAAAACCGGCTTTAACCGGTTTAGTATTCACGATCACGTGTGGGAATCTAATCAAATTGCTGAATTGGGGAGAAAAAAATTTGGATAAAAATTTTTTATCGCAAAAAAAATTTTTTTATTAAAATTTATTATTTGCGGTGGTTACTTTCTTGGTAGGGCTCTTTTTTTTTTTTGGTTTGTCATTCAAAAAAACATTGTCTTGTACTAGTTTTTCTTTCTTGGTGTGAATATAGTGAGTGTAAACTCAATAATTTGTCGTGACTGATGTTAAAAATTGATTTTTATTATATATAATATGAAATTTTAGGATTCAATAGAGATGTTAATAAAAAAAAGTATATGTATCGGTAGACTTTATTGCGCTTTGCATCACAATGTCGTGTGAAAATCGGAGATTTTATAGATTTTTTGAGATTTTCTGATTTCAAAAAAATATTAACGTAACCAATCGAAAATATAAGTAACAGACAACCTGGAATCTCAGTGATTTTCGGCCATCATCATCTTTTTGCAAAGGCTATTAAAGAACAATCCATTGAAAATCAAATATCTTTTTATTGGTCAGATCACATGTATAAAGACCCATTTTTATTGGTTAGATCACGTGTAACCCAAAAAAATCGAACTACCCCAAGAACACCTCCAAAAATTCTGCGCAACAAATCAGATTTCAAGATCAGGTGTAACGTTACACGATCAGGAAAATTCAAAACAAATGTTTGCGCATGTTTCTTGAAAAGCCGCATAAGAAACCACCTTTCATATTCTAACAAAAAAAATTCCTCATCAAACTTTAGCATATATTCTATCTTCTAACCTTGCCCTAACCTTACCCTAACCTTACCCTAACCCTAACTTAATGTTAAAGCTTATTACTCTTAAATTCAATTGTTTTGATTTCACGTTACACCTGATCTCCAATTCTGATTGGTTAATTTTTGGAGGTGTTCTTGGGGTAGTTAAAAAATCGGATAAACCGCAAAAATTTGGAAATCTTGCAAAAATTTAGAAATCTTGGATTAAGTGCAAAAATTTAGAAAATTTTATTTCCAAAATTTTACGTGTCCCTGAGATCTACGGACAGTTCTTACGGACACTCTAATTTTTGTCCCAACCTTGCTCGTCTTTTATGTTCATCTTCTCAGAATTTTTCGAAACCCTTATTTAATTCAGCCCAACATTATGTTTTCTGGCCAAATCACTATATATATATATATCAATATATACCAATTTTTTTTTACTAATAGGATGAGGGGGAGGTCAAAAGAGGGGGCAATGTAAAACCACCGAATTAATTTGGTCCGGCCTTACCAAGATTCAAGACAGGAAGAAAGAAATTTTAAAAAGGTTAGAATTTTTATATCATATATTGAAATTAGTACCGTATTTTCGCGAAATAACGGGCATGAGCGTTATTTGGAAAATCTTATCCCCTAAAATAGATACATGGTTTCAAAATAACGCTCATGCGCGCCCCGAAATGATGCGCATCTTCAACAAATAATTTGATATATCAGGGAGTTTTTAAGAAAAATTTTATTTTTGCCTCAAAATAATGCCCATGTGCGTATGTTAAATATCGCGCAGGTGGGTGTTATTTCGCGAAAATAAGGTAAGTTAGTTAGAAAAGGAACTAGAAGCGCATCGTGGCCACGGTCGTTAGGCATTACTGGTCAAGATAGTCATATTGGATGTACGGTGCGCTTACTGTGAACGTCCTTCCTTTTCTAACTAGCCAAAGCTCCTTTATGAAAAATATTACTGACCTAGGAGAAAATTGCACCCCGTCTTTGCGGAAGGAGATAAAGTAAAATAGTGATAATGAAAATGATAATGATGATAATGAAAATAATAATGATAGAAATGATGGTGATTGGCGATGAATAAAGGCGGGAGCGTGTAATTTTAACTCCTATGGGATTTTTTTGAGTAGGTTCTTGATAGGGTACCTGGTACGCCTAAAAAATTTGGTTTGCCATCTACCTGAATTCCCGCCATTAGCATGCCTTATATATGTTACGTATATAAAGATTTTACGACACATGAGAGTGAAGCCGCTTTTATATAATAAAAAACATAATAAAACGTGGATTTCACCCTAACCCAATCTACAAAGCAGATTTCACTATTTCGCAACTCAGGCTTCACCCTGTTCTAAAATTTTTATTTGAGACAAATTTTTATATATACTGTATATTAAATTATTAGATGACATGCCAAATAGGTTTTTGGCATGCCAATGACTACTTTACCAGGTACCCTAGATTGTCGTCATTATATATTACAGATGTTTTTTATAAATGGTAATTACTGTATGTTTTTGGGATTTTGAGGTTTTTGCGAGCAAGTAAACTGGCAACGTGCATGTATATTATAGCGTTCAAATTTTCGTGTGTAGTAATTTTTTTTTAAGAAAAATAATAATAATAATAATAATAATAATAATAATAATAAATGATGTATAGCAAAACTAGTTTCAATTGATCATAATAAAGTAAACATGAAATTTTTTTATAGTTTCTAAGTAAATGTGATACATTCAAATGTAAAATTACGTCAGCTTTCTTTATAATGAACTGGATATTTTGAAAAGTTTTTCAGCTAACAGTTACAGCTTGTTATAAAGACGGTGCTAAAAAATTTGACATGTTATCAAATCACATGATAAATTCTTGTTTGTATATTTACGCATTAGAAGATTATAATCTTTGACAGTATAGAAATATCAGATATCATTATAGGGTCATTTTACATATTATAAACCATAAAAACACAGTTAATATTAGTAAAAAAACATGACTATTTAGCGTTCTAGGAGGAATCAAAAAATTATATTTAATTAAAATTTTATTGACGTTTTTTTTATACATATGTAAAAAGTAATAGATAATTATATTAATATAACTTTAAATGTCCTGTAACTTCATTAATTAATTTTATAGGACCTATTAAATAATTAAAACTATTTATTATGATAATAACAAAATTTAAACCTAACATACATAACAATAATAATTGGTTTTACCTGGACCGATTCCCATAACAGTTTTGGAACCAGGGTCAACTTGTGTATGGCCAGCGTCCTGAATAATTCTTGCACACAAGTTAAAATTTCTTGCTTTTTTTTCCAATAGTAACCTATATAATTTTAAAATTATAAATTGTCTTTATATAAAGATTATCTATTATAAATTTTAAAAATAAACATACATTTCTGCTTCATCTTTGACCTTTAAAGCAATTTTAGGTTGACCAGAATACTCCCATGCCTTTAATAGCTTTTTATAATATTCAACAAATATTAGGCCAATAGAAATAGTTTAATTAATAAAACATGTAGATATGAGAGCAAACCTTAGGATTGGTTTTCACCAAATATTTATAACATGCCAGGGTCGCATGAGAACACTAATAAAAAAATAAGCAAATTATAAAAATTAAGAATAAAAAAGTCAACTTGAAAAACATAGAAATAAAAAAATTGAAATGAAATTAACCTGCGCGGCAACTTTACCCTTTGTCATTCCAAGATCATTTCTGACCAATAATACCTTCAATGGACAAAGATAAATTAAGAAAAAATATAGAAAACTTTAATGTAAATGAAAATGATAAAGTTACTAATTTGAATTCATCATAATCATCAGGATTAATTTGAGAATTTTTAAATATTGATGAATTTTTGATAGTTTTCGAATCATCGGAATCATAATCATCGGAATCATCGGAATCATCGACTTTTCTATCTTTCTATTTCAAGAATTACAATGGGGTAAGTGAATCAGCCAAGAGATAAAAACATTAATTTGGAAAGAAATTTAATCTATTACCGTAATTTGTTTACCCGCAGCATATCCAGTAAAAAAACTAACGGCAGCAATGGCAACCACCGCCAGCAATTGATGAAATGAGACATTCCCAGGGTCCATTTGTAATCCTAACGCTAAACGTGAAGGTGAAACCTGAGTTTTTTTTAGGTTGCCTTTTTAGAATATACATATTTGCGCCCGTAACACAAACTATATTTGGAAATTAAGAGATTTAAAGTTAGCATTAGAAAAAGGTAACGAATTATAACAAATAAGAAGCTGCTTACTATATATAAAAACTGTGCATTTCTGTCGTTTTTTAATTAACGCCTTAAGATATACTTAAAAGTCCCGTTTTTCTTTATCTTTACTTTCTTCCTTTTTCTTCTTGTTAGTTACATGTCGGAATTTATGCCGTACTGATTCAGTTTATTCCAATATACACCTTTCTGTGGGTAAGGTACATACTTTACGCACGTAGCAACAGTAACGGTTATAACGATTGTGATACGTTAGGGTGAAACCCGCTGCCCAGAATAATATCTAAATATAGATTTGCACCAAAAGATAACTTAAAAAAACGCGGGTTTCACACTTTTTATGATTATCAGAGTATAATGGTAGAGATAGATGATTCTTTTGATTTTTGATGTGATACAACCTTGTAACACTATATATACTTATATATATAATAATAATAATAATAATAATCTATTACCGTTACCAAAACAGTCTTGCCATTAAAATTAACCAATGCAATACTGCAATAGAAATTAAACCAATTGATAAATTTATCGTTTATTAATCACCGAAATGCACTGACTTTTTTTTCCATGTAAAACCACCGGTGCAAAATACGGGCCTCTATTAATTTAATGGTTTAGATTGCTTATTATAAAGAATAAAGACGGAATATGCACGTACATATATATTTAGAAATTTTCTATCTTGCTACACCAAACTCGCGACAGCATAATATACCCGAACTTTTTTACCCCAGATATTTGTTAGTGCACTACGGTGATCCATAATAAAACCTTTTTGTTCTATATATAAAAAATATCACTATAATAGTAAATTTCATACCGATTATCAAACCCTTAAATTATGATGTATAATAGTCTTCGAAATAGATTGATGATCTAACCGTTTTGAAAAAATTTTATATTTGATTATGGTGTTTTTAAAAAATATTGAAGCATATTTTTTCAAGAGCCTGTGACAATTATGAATGGTGAGAATTTATTAATTTGTCCATGTAGAGATTCTGTACAACAATTAAATGATTAAAAATGACAATTCTTTTTTATTAAGTTATTGAATCAAATTGTTATTGTTGTCTACGATCAATACGTTGTGTTTTCCGAAAAAAATAATCGGTGCAATTGTATATTGTCGTAAATTTCGTTATTTTGACAGGAACTGCACCGTTGGGTCCTACATTAATGTTTGTTTGTTTGAATATTTCGTGGAACGATAATTTCTGGTAAGAAAAAACTAAAGAGGAAAATCTTGAGATTAGATCTTCATTTATCATTACTATCCGTTTTTTTGATTAAGGTTATTTGGCTTTGCTTGATCTGAAGCATTGATTGTATTGTATGTAGACCCATAAAAGGTGTCTCAAAGCCCAACAAATAACCTTGACTTTTACATGCACATGTCTTGAGCGTATATTGAGTGGACTGTGTTCGTTAAATAACAGATAACTGGTTTTTTTTTCTTTGTTCCGCAAATCATACTCTAAAAATTATCGGATGTACTAAATTTTGACGTTACATAAATGACATGTTTGGAAAGAAGGGCTAAGGCAGAATAGAAAAAGTACCTGAGGTTATCGGGGAAACCAAATTATTTTTGTAATTGATACTAATAATGCTTTTTTTTTTCCCAATATAAAAGATGCCAACAAAAATCATCTAAAAAAAAATTAATAAATTTTTAACTAAAAAAAAAAAAAAATAATGATTGAATCAAGTGTTAATTCAAAAATTTTACGTGATCACGACTCATGGCCGAATTATGGTACAACGCCTATAGGTACTTATTTTTTCAAAATATATAATATGTTATAATAATTATCCGGATTATTTAGAAAAGTTTTTTAACTTTAGCGATTACCGATTCGACACTCATCGAGACTGGTGATGCTATTAGTCATTCTAACCGAGAAACAAAAGGATCAAATTGGACCGCCTATGTTAATGTGGTGTAAGTGTCGAAAAAGAAAGTGTAATTATTCAACATTTTCTTAATTTTTTTTTATATTTTTAACACAGGTGCTTGTTAGCGGGATCAGGCACGCTCGGTATTCCATATGCGATTCAACAAGGTGGTTGGATTTCCTTGCCAGTTTTGTTTCTTTCCGGTATAATATGTACATACGCAAATATAAAATTAATCGAATGCTTATATCATGATGGGTATGTTCTCTTATCATTTCCATTTTCTCTATTGCTACTATAACGCTTGACATAATTATAAATTCACTTTTTAGCAAGACTCGAAAAACCTCAATATCTGACCTGGCATACGACGCATTTGGCAACATCGGTTTACGTATCGTAGGGTTCTTCTTTACTGCTATAAGTGTAGGATGTTCTATTCTTTATCTAATCTTGGCCGGTGAAAGTCTTCAACCTTTGTTTGTAAATATTGGAATTGATTTGGGTATGACGAATTGGATTTATATTTGTTCTGCTGTTATGTCTGTGCCCTTTATATTTTTAAAGACCATGAAGGAGGCTGCTTGGTTAAGGTAATTACCATCACGTGATCTATATTGTTTCCTATTTTGTACTTTTTTTAAGTGAAAGCTATTTTTGTAAATTTTTAATAGCGTTTTCGGTGCATTAACAACCGCACTTGCCGTATTGGTTGTCTTTGTAACATCAGTTATGGAATATCCCCAAAATGAACCTATTCAACATGATTTTGTGAACTTTCGCGAAATACCCCTTGCGATGGCAACTTTCAGTTTCAGCTATGCCGGAAATATAGTTTTTCCTCATGTCGAAGCGAGGTAAATCTTATTTTTTTTTATTCTGTCATTTCAATTACAATTGTGAAACTTTATTTTTCTTTTAAAATCCACTAATTATTTAATATTAATTATAGCATGAAACATCCACGTTCATGGCCAACAGTCTACGTCCACGCCATGTGTACCGTCACATTAATGTACCTAATGATTGGCATTCCTGCTTATATAACTTACGGTCATACAACTCTTTCTCCAATATACTTAAACCTCCCACCAGGTTTTGCCGTGACAACTTCGATCTTAATGATGACAGCTCATGTTTTATTAGCCTTGCCAATTTATCAAACTGCTTTTAGTTTAGAAATTGAAGATTACCTGGGTATTAACGTTGAAAATCTTGGTAAAATTCGTGAATTCATTTTTAGAACTCTTTTTAGATTAGTTATCGTGATAATTACAACATATTTTGCTGTCACAATTCCTTATTTTTCTGATCTTATGGCTTTGTTGGGTGCTTCAGGCAATGGACTTTTATTATCTATTATGCCAATTTTATTTTGGGTACAATTGTTTGGATGGAATCAATTGAATGGATGGAAAGAAAAATGTTGGGTTATTTTTGCTTTAATTTTTTCTTTTTATGGATTTTTTGTTGGAACATTTGATGCATTGGCCGCATTGTGGTTAGATATTATGGGCGAAAGTGAAAGTGGTCAATAATAATGGTTAACTTAAAATTGGCGTCATATAACAGCAAGAATAGCTTTTTTCAAAAATTTTACAAAAAAAAACATGTAAATCGATTATTAGAACTAAAATTACAAAAATAATTACTAAGCCTAAAATTTTCATTGAAATTTAATTACTATATATAATAGCTGGTTTTTGTTAGCGTTAGATTACACATTTCTTTGCTTTACAAAATTTTTTTAATTTTATTAATTTTATCTCTAAACTATTTTTAGGCAAATTTGTCTAGAATCTTAAAAAAGTATTTAAAATTTTTTAAATAAAATAAAAATCTATTAATGATATAAGTTACTTTTTTTATAAAATATCTTATAAAATATATTTATAAATTTTAAATATGGTGCAAGAAGCCTATACTCAACATGTTTCAATTTTTAAATCACTATAATTTTTTGTACAAGAGGTTTTTTAAAAAGCTGACTGGTAAGCAATATTAGTTCTATAAATTTGCCAAATATTTTTTTGAAAAACCTTCTTTATAAAAAGTTGATGTGTTTTAAGATTACTATTGTCAATTTTAATTAACTTTAAAGTGCTATAACTTTTTATAAAAGTAACATTTTAAAAATCTGACCAGTAACTTTGTTCATTATAATAAGCTCTGCAAATTTGCCAAATAGCTTTTAAAAATATTGTCTTTACAAAAAGTTGATGCATTTTGAAGTTATACTATTTTATTGTCTAGTATAGGCTTCTTGCACCATATTATAAATTTTTTTAGAATTATTAAAAAACTTTAAATAAAAATTTAAAGTTCTTGCTTTAAAATTTGGAATCTAATAGTGCCTTTATGTATTTGCTGCTCGTTACAATACAAGCCACATACAATAATTAATACAAACTAACTTAATTACATGTTATATGTTACTAATAAGTTCTATAATTGATTTTTTTTATTTTTTTTTCTAGATATTTTTTAATACAAATTAACACAACTTAGCTATTTCTATAATAGGTTTTTTTGATAGTAAATAATGATCAAAATCATGATATTTTTAACTCAAGCTAGTATAACTTTAACCATGCATAATAATTCTAATAAAACTAAACTTAGCCACAACTATATATAACAGATAAGTTCTTTAATTAAAATTTTGCAATAAATTTTTTTTTGGATATCTTCAATACAAAGTAATACAATTTTAACCACTTCTTAATAGAATTTTTTTATAGTAATCATAATTGAAATTATGATCCAATACAATCTTAACTATGTACAATAACTAACTATATACTATGTATTACTGGTAAGTTTTATAACTGAATAAGGTTTTTTTTTTGGATATATAATATTTCAACACAAATTACATTCTTAATCACTTATATGTATAACAGAATTTTTTATAGTAAATTATGATACTAATACAAGCCAATATAAACTTAATTATATGCTATATATTACTAATAAGTTCTGTAACTAAGAATTTTTTATAGTAAATAACAATTGAAATCAAATAATTTTAACAAAACCTTAACTATATAGATAAGTTTGTAAATGAATTTGCAATAAATTATGATTGAAATTATAATAATTCCAATACAAGTACATGTTTTGCTACTAGTAAGTTATATAACTAAGATTTTTGCAATAAATTACTTTTTTTTGAATATTTCTAATACAAATTAATATAACTTTATCTGCTTCTATAATAGAGGTTTTTTTTAGCAAATTATAATTAAAGCAATGATCATTTCAATATAATTTTGTTACTCATAATAATTTTAATAAAAACTAACTTAACCATATGCTATATGTTGCTAGTAAGTTTAGTAACTAAAGTTTTTTGCAATAAGTTAACTTTTTTTTTAAATATTTCAATACAAATTAATATATTTGTAATTTCTTTTGTAACAGGATTTTTTATAGTAAATTATCATGATAATTTCAAAAAAGTTAATTTAACCTTAACTACATATTATGATAATTACAATACTAAACCATATTCTGTATTACTAGTAAGGGGATACCATCTATCATCTAATTTTTTAGAGTAAGAAGGAATCAGAAAATTATTAGGTCCTAATAGCAAATAACTTTTGATTGGCTAAAATTTTATTAATATTTTTAAAATTTTTAAAATTTAATATTTAATAATTTTTAAACTAGTAATCTGTTTTTGGATAATTTTATTACCAAAATGTTTGTCTTAGTGAGATAATTCCAACAAGTCTAAAATCATTAAAATCTAATTACAGGATCCTAAAATTATTATAAATTTGTATTACTCTAATTATATTAATTTTTGTATATATTAAAAATTATTATTAAAAATTTTATAAACTTTAATATTGAATAACTTCTGAACTAGTAATCTGTTTTAGATGATTTTACTACCAAAATACTCATTTTAATAAGACGATTCTAATGAACCTAAAATTATTAAATTCTGATCACAGAATCCTAAAATCATTATAGATTTGTTTTATTTTAATATAAAATATGTTAAATTAATTAAAAATAACATATATCTATAACGATTTTTGGATTCTATAATTAGATTTTGATGATTTTGGGCTCATTAGAATAAGAAGCATTTTTGGTAATAAAATCATCTGATACAGATTACTGGTTCAGAAGTTATTCAATATTAAAATTTATATGATTTTTAATAAGGGCAGTGACAGATATTATATAATATCCTAGGGGGGTCAAAAAAATTTTTACATAAAACTAATTATACAATTTGATTGGCTAATTGGTTTTATATGGGGGGAGGGAGGGTAGTGCTATAATAAAATGATATTACGTAATATATATTACTACTCTAATAATAGAACCCTGGATATCTCTTATATAGTTATAACTAAATTTTGGCCAATTTTGATCTAATTTGCTAAAAATAACAAAAGCATATTTACTAAATAACTTTTAATTTAGTGATCAGAATTGAAAACTTTTTTTTGTTAGATGTGACTTACTAAGAGCTTTATTTTAAAAAAAGTTCATTTAAATTGAACTACTAAATGCCAAAATAATTGCCAAAACCTGTTTTTTTGTTTCTTAAATTTTAGGAGTTTTTGCTAAAATACATAATGCATAACCACTGCATAATCTTTGTACTAGATGTCTGGGTTCTACAGTACAAGACAGCATGAAGCATCCAATTTTTTTGGGCATTTATTCAAAGCCAAACATTATTGTGTTAATTGTCAACAGAGAAAAAGTTGTGGGGTGCCAAATTTGGGATATATAACACAACTTCTGATTGGCTAATTTTTATTAAGTGCCAAATTTAGATTATATTACACAACTTCTGATTGGCTAATTTTTATTAAGATGCCAAATTTGATTTTTTAATAATGAGTATTAACCAATAAAATTGCTTGCATGTGATTAGCGTTAATATGATTGGGCAATTTTTTTGTAGCAAATTTTTGTTTTACTATTAAAATTACCAAACTTTGATCTCTTATAACTCTTGTAAAAAGCAAGATATTAAAAAACCTGTCTTACAGATTTGTAGTTTAAATTATAAATAAATTTGTAAGAGGGGATTTTTAAAATAATTATTTGTTATGAAGTTATAAGACTTTAAACAATTGCGAAAAAATTGTATATTTCCTGCTGCCCTATACTGTATAATAATTTTTAATATATACAAAAATAATATATCTAGAGCTATAACAATTTCAGAATCCTGTAATTGAATTTTGATGATTTTAAACTTGTTAAAATTGTCTTACTAAGATGAATATTTTGGTATTATAGTAAAATCATTCAAAACGGATTACTGGTTCAAAAATTATTTAATATACTATAGTTGTCTCTCATTTATATCAACCTATTTGAACTACTATTACCATATATTCATATTAATATAATATTAATGAGAATTTATATTAAAGTTAATATATATGAGAAGATTTTAATATATAAAAATTTATAAAAATTTGGTTTATGGTTTAGATTGATATTAACAAGATTGATATTAATAAGGGTTAACTGTATTAAAGTTTTAAAATTTTTAAAGTTTTAATAATTTTAGCAATCAAATTGCTGTATTTATGATTAGATAGGTAGGTAAAGAGGTAGCCTATTAGTAGCAAAATATTAGCTAATAAATAGTTCTCCTTTAAGTTCTATAACAAAATTTTTTAGTATATAATAAATCTAATATAACTAATATGATTTCTATTTTTAAATTTATTCAAGCTAGTACAATTGGATAAAATTTTTTGTTTAGATTTGATATGATGTTTTTTTGCTTACTTCTATCTATTTTGTTTTTAGTATATAATGATAAATATTAGTGTTTTTTTTTGTCTTTTTTTAATTTTTTTTAATTAGTATTTTTTTTTTGTAGTTTTATACTTTGAAATTGGAGGCACAGATGGAACTTGAAGCATTGGGATTTGCTATAATATAACTAAGTTATAACTAGTTATAACTTTTTGTTTTAAGATCAAAATTTGCTATAATTTGTTATAACTTGTTATATCAATATTTTTTTTTTGACTAATTAGATTGAAATGTAATAATTGCATTTTGTTTTTGAAATAGTTGTAATAATTGTTGAAAGTAGGATATGTACAAAGTTGATTTTATAATTCAGATAATGAGAAACTATTATTAATTAGAACTGAATTGTTTTTGTTTATATTCACTATAAAAAGCTTTTGTTAATAAACAATAACTTTCAAAAAATTATAACTTATTTTATTGCTGATTGATATACTACATATATTTTATATGTATATAAGAACTGGTTTGGAAAAATATTGATCTGGGAATTAAAAATTTTCAATTAATCAAATACAAATACTGGTGGTACTTGGAATTTATATGGTAGTTGGGATTCATATACCTTATAAAAAAATTTTATTCAAATTTTATTCAAATTTCATTAGCTATATTTTAAAAATTTTTTGCTTTTGTTTAAAAAAATATTTTATTTTCCAAATGTTTATACTAATATCAACCCAAAATTTCTTTTTGCATAGTATAAAAATTGTATAATAATATACTAATATTTAGAAAATCAACTTTACTATAAATAGTTTTTTTGGATAGTACTAACAATATCTACAATAACTAAACAAACCTTTTTTTTTTATAAAATGGCAGTTTGAAATTAATATAACAATTAGAATTTATATATCATAGCGCACTAACCAAAAGATCTAGGATTTAATTTAATCTACCTATCAAAAAACTTACAAAAGATCTGGGTATATTATATGGTAGCAGGTCTGTGCTACAAAAAAAATTTTAAGCATTTATACATTTTATACTTACAATGAGTAGTCTAAAAATTTAAAAAATCTATATTTAATTAATAAAGATCTTGTACTTTGTACTGGGTATTTTGCAATGAGGAGTATTGAAAAAGAAGGTACTTTGGTTAGTGCACTATAGTAGTCTTTGCTACAACTATAAGGGGGCTTTCAGAAATTATATAATATTTTTTGTTATTAATAAATTTCAAAATTTTACCCTACCCACTCACATCTGATACTCTATTAGCCAATCAAATTTTATATTTTTTAAAATTTATTCATATGTTTCAATTTATGAAATTGATAATAACTATTGCTCTACTGGACCAATTTAGATGGTTTAACTACCAAAATGTTCGTCTCATTGAAATGATTCTTACAAGCCCAAAATCATTAAACTCTAATCAGAGATTCCAAGATCATTCAACTTTTGTGTAATTTTAATAGTGATTTTTTAGAATTACTAAGTAAATTTTTTTAATATTGAATAACTTTTGATCTACATGGCCTGTTTTGGATGATTTAACTGCCAAAATGTTCATTTCAGTGAAACGGTTCTAACAAGCCCAAAATTGCTAAATTCTAATCACAGGATTCCAAGATCAATAAAAATTTTATTGTTTGTTTAACAATACAATCTTTATTGATCTTGGAATTCTGTTATTAGCATTTAAGCAATTTTGGGCTTGTTAGAATCATTTCAATAAGACAAATATATTGGTAGTTAAATCATCCAAAACGGGCCATTGGATCAAAAGTTATTTAATATTAAGAAATTTACTTAGTGATTCTAAAAAATCACTATTAAAATTACACAAAAGTTGAACAATCTTGGGACCCTGTAATTAAATTTTAACTATTTGGGACTATTTTGAGCTTGTTAGAATCGTCTTAGCAAAACAAACATTTTGGTAATTAAATCATCTAAATTGGTTCAGTAGAATAATAGTTATTAATAATTTTATAATTTTATACTTTTGACTAGAATTATAAAAATTTGACCAAAATTATAATTATAATCTGATATTTTTGGGACCCCACCCACCCACCAAAAAATTACGTAATTTCTGGAAGCCTCCTAACTATAACTTACTATATAGGGTCTTTGCCTTGAAAAATGATCTTACAGAACTATATAGATCTTATATAAAAATTAAAATTTTTAGTCATTCAATAATCCAATTCAAATAATTTTTTTTTATTTCATAAAACTCACTAAGCTCTATAAAATAAAAAAAGTTTATTTGAATTGGATTACTGGATAGTTTGAAATTTTAATTTTTATTCATAAAATCTACATAGTCCCGTAAGGTTATTTTTAAGGCAAAGACCTCATATATTATATAGTTTATTAGAAAAGCTCTGTCTGTATCTTTATTTGGAATAGTCTAAATTTTGTAATCATAGAAGATTAAACCTGTGTTCTGTTTTTAAAAGCCTAGTTTAGGGGAATGCAACTCTAAGTAGTTTTGATAGCAAACAAATATTTTTGTTACTATGATATAATGATTTTTAAATTAGGGGAGTGACAAAAATCAGATGATTTTTTAGAGGGGAAAGGAAGTAAAAAAAGTTGAAATTATATATAAGAACCTGACTATATATATAGTAAAGAAGAAAGAGGGGTAGGCCTCTAATAAAAAATCATTAGATGATTAATGACACGGCCCTTAGTATTTTTTGGATACATATCGGCTAATTTGTGAACTTGCTAATATCTTTTGATCTACTGGTCCATTTTGGATGATTTAACTACCAAAACATTTATCTCAATGAGACGATTCTAATGAACCCAAAATTGCTAAAATCCAATTACAGAATCCTAAGAACATTCAAGATTTGTGCAATTTTAATAGTATTTTTTAGAATTACTATGTAAACACATTTAATGTTGAATAACTTTTAATTTATCAATATGTTTTGGATAATTTAACTGCCAAAATGATCATCTATAAGACGATTTTAACAAGCTCAAAATTATTAAAATCCTGATTACAGCATCTTGAGATCATTAAGGATCTGTACTATGTAGACAATCAACTGAGAAATGGGTTGTATATATGACAGCACATTTCTTAGTTGATTGTCTACATAGTACAGATCCTTAATGATCTCAGGATCCTGTGATCAGATTTTAATAATTTTGATCTTGTTAGAATTGTCTCATAGAGACAATCATTTTGGTAATTAAATTATCCAAAATGGATTAATAAATCAAAAGTTATTTGACATTAAATATGTTTATATAATAATTCTAAAAAATACTATTAAAATTGCACAAATTTTGAACATTCTTAGAATCCTGTGATTGGATTTTAGCAATTTTGGGCTCATTAGAATCATCTCATCGAGACAGACATTTTGGTAATTAAATCATCCAAAATGGACCAGTAGATTAAGAGATATTAGCAAGTTCACAAATTACTGTATATTCCCAAAAATAAGCTACCTTTTTTGGGCCAAATATTATATGAAAAAACGTGAAGTAGCTTATTTTTAGCATATAGATATTTTTGAAAAAATTGAAAAATGTACTAATAAAAAGTTGTTTAAATGATACCAAATTTTTACTATAGGTGTATTTTGATGCGCTGAACAACTTTACTTAATCAAACTTTTGAAGTTTACTTAGTAAAAAAAGTTTTATATGTAGCAACTATCAATGCGTTTTTTGAGATTTTTGAAAAAAAATCTGGGAGGTAGCTTATTTTTGGAATAGCTTATTTTCAGGAATATACGGTAGCTAATATGATATTAAATCTAGTTTATAAAATTGGCTTCAAATCTTATTATATAATCAATTTTGATTGGTCAGTCATGAGGCCACCATGCGACAGGTTACTATAAAATAAAGCTCTTTAAATAATATTTATATTTTTTAATTGCTAGTTAATAAAAAAATTAGTACTATACTATATACTGACTTTAATTTATTTAATTACTAATCCGGATAAGATCGGTACTATAGCTATATTATTACTTTATTTTTTTTTTTTGACAGTCTTGCCGGTATCACTTTCTGGTGATTTATGACAACCGTAGTTATCATTTTTATTTCCACCAATTGCAACTCAACTTTCCCCAGCTAGCTTTTTACACCACTCAGAAGTGACCTGTCGCACCAACTACTGTAGTGGCCAGAAATCTTTGTAGCCATTTTCGGGCTGCTTGCGCCATGAGTTCATGTAGTATCTCATAATATCCAGACTTAGGTCTCATATTACGTCTAGTGACTTTGGTTATTCCAAATCAGGGTTCTGCCATAGCCCTTGTCACCATAGCCTTGATTTCAAATCATTGACCATTTTAGGATGACCTAACTCGGCTGGCTTTCTTTATTATTGTAGCCACTTGGATTTGAACTGGCAACCTTGCGATTTACAACCTTGGAGCATAACGCTATGCTATCGAACCCAAGATAGCTATATTATTACTATATATGAAATTGGTGATAAACAAACAATATATTAGTAAATCTGATTATGACCCTTATGAAAAGTTTTTTTTTTTGTACTAAATAAATATTATTTTTTGATATAAGTAATGTTGTAGAGCAGGTTCTTTTACATCTACTAGTAAAATTTCATTAAAATCGAACTTGTATATAAGAAGATATGAGAAAAGCATCTTTAAAATTCTTTAAATCATATAAAAATTTTATATACACAGGCCTGTTTCAGATTTTGTACTATGTTGTTTATATATTTGTTTTGCCCCAATTCTAAATATAAAAATATTGCAGATCTTATTCGGATTGGCAATTAATTGGACTACTAGAATAAATAAAATAACCAATATTAAGATTATAGAAGTAAAAATTAAATTATAAAAAATTTGTTAAAGAGTAAAAACAAAAATTATACTTTAAAATTTTTTTTAAATTTATAAGATTTTTAGTATATAGACTAAATATTACTATTTAATATTTCTTATTTTTAATTGACAATTATTATTGGAGATTGTTAAATGTCACAAGTTAATATTATTGGCAATTAAATCACAGAAACTTGTATAACAAAATAAACAAAAAGGTAGAAAAATCACAAAAATTTTAAATAACTTGAAATTTCTTTATATAACTAGTCTTAGGCTTCTAATTAAAATTTTAGCAGTTAACTTTGCATATATATATAGTTGTCTCTCTCTAATCTGAACCTCTCTAAACTGAACACTATTAAACTCTCTCGAAACTGAACAAAATCTCCTAAAAAATTTGTAAATTTTATTATAAAGTTCAGATAAGCCATATATAATCTTTTGAAAACTGAACTTTTCCAAATTTTTATATAGCAAAAAAAACAGTTCTGGCAGTTCAGATTATAGAGAGTTAACTGTATACACCTTCTAATCTAATATTAATACTAGTTCGGACTTTAGCCCTAACTAATAATCATTTTAATTTTTTTAAATATTAGCCTGCAATATTATAATCTGCTAAATTTATCAAAATCCTTATTATTTATCACTATTGCAATATATCACTACTCTCTATTAACCAATTATTTTGCTTAGTTTGATTTTATATTAATCAAATCAAAACAAATAGTGATCAGGTTAATATTAGAATTTGGATTTTGTAAAAGCAGTAATTAGAACACTTTTTTAATTCAAAATTTTGCAAAAAATTGGTTTTATTATCAAAATTTTAAATTAGAAACAATTTTTTAAAAAAAGCTGTTTTGTTTCAATTTTATATTATACCTGATCTTGTATTCCAATTAGTTGATTAAAGAGTAGCAATGCACTGCATTAATAATGAATAATAGATTTCTTTCAAATATATTTTATAAAACTTTTTTTAAATAAATTAAATTTTAATAAAATTAGATTAGACACTAATATTTAAAATTTTAGTAGACAATTTGCTTGCTAAAATTAACAGTTTAAAAAATAATTTGATTGGTTAGATATCAGTGATTTTGCTTTACTTTAGACAACTCCAAATATAAAAATTGGTTTACAATATAGTTAAAATATTTAAAATTGATTTATATATTAATATAGTTAATAGTAGAATATAAACAAGTTAATAATATAAATAGTCTTAAAAATATATAGTTTAGTAATTCCAAGAGCTATATAATAGATAAGATAGTTGTTTACCAAATTAATAAACAAACAATAATTGGTATAAATTTAGCTATAATCTAGAAAAACAAAAACTATTGTAAGTTCAAAGCAAAAATAAAAAATCAATATAAAAAATTAGTATAAAAACAATATCAATATATATAAAAAAAGGTTTAATAAATATTTGGTTTATAAAAGTGGACTAATCGAAAGCAAATTTACAACAAGAGGGTTTATAGTAGATTCTATCAACCAGACTGCTAAAGTTATACTAGAAAAAAAAATATGTAATTCAAAAGTATGTACTAAAGAAAAGAAAACTATAGCATTTGCCAGACAAACCCTTCTGGGTCTTTGGATTGAAAGTAAAATTGCAACTGAAGAAAAAAAACAACTAGGAATAAGAAAAGCATTTCAAAAAAAAAAACCAGAAAAAAAATAGAAAGAGTACTAGGATCAGATGAACTTTGCAAGGGCAGAAGTAGGTGATGGTAGCAGTTGCAGGTAACCTTTGACTACAAGTATAAACCTTGGTAAATGCATAAGTTAGAACCCGGTCATATAGTACAAAGGTCATACATTATGCATTTTAGCAAAAACCCCTGAAATTTCAAAAGCAGAAAAACAGTTTTTGGCAATTATCTTGGCATCCAGTGGTCCAATTTGAATAAACTTTTTTTTAAAATGAAGCTCTTAGTGAGGCGCATCTAACAAAAAAAGTTCATTCAATTCTAATTACTGGATCAAAAGTTATTTAAGTAAATATAGTTTTGTCAATTTTAGCAAATTAGATCAAAATTGGCCAAAATCTAGTTATGACCTACATGAAAGATGTTTGAGGTTCTTATAAGTTACTGAAGTGTAGGTGATATCTGTGTAGAACAAAAAAATACATTACAAGTTTCCTATAAGAATAAATTAGTTTTAAAAGAGTGGAACAGAATTTAGAACTGTATTATAATAATACAGATGAACTGACAGAAGGCAAGAATCAGAAGGTTTAAACAGGCAATACTAGCAGATATAGCAGCTAGTGCAAAACCTTTGGGTGGCTACTTAAATAGGCAATCAAAAGCTGCAGGTATAGCTAGTTGTACTTTTGTCAATATACAAATATCAAATAGCACTTTATTTAGGATACCAAGATTCAATAAATTTTAAATAAAAATCTAAAATCCCCAAGTAGGCACTTTAAAACCAAAAAAAAATAAAATAAAATAAATACTTGGCTTATGTATAAAAAATTTTATATATAAGCTAAAATAACAAAAATAAAAATTAATAAATTAATTGTAATAGCCAATTAAATATATTTATTTTATATATTTTGTTGTTATATATTAAACAGAAACAGACAATTTTGCTAATGATCTCTAGTAAATGTTGAGCATATGATCTACAAATTCCTAAAAATGTAAATCCTTTACTATTTTTTGGACAACTAGTATAGAATAGCTATAGACTTAAATGGAAATATTAAGAATTTTTAAATTTGATAAAATATATAAAAAGCTGCTGTGCTTTAGATGTTCCTCATATTTGGTAATATCCAAGACTATATAAACATCATATAATCTGACCAATTAGAGTTAGTAATTCTTTGTACTACCAAGAAAAAACATATGGGCTAGAAGCCAGAAAAAAAAACCAAATTAACAATTTTTTCAAAAGTAAGTTTTTTAAATAAATCAATTTAGAATCATAACAGGATTATTTTTTAATAAAACATAAAAGTAGTTGCATTAATAAAATTTTGCAATACAGCCCTTTAGAGTTTCATTTTTCTTATAATCTATTATAAGATTTACAATACAAAAATTGATTTTCTGAAGATCTTTTGTTTTGTCAATTTGGTCCCTTTTCTCAGCACCTAGCCCATATAGTGTTCAGAAAATTTAGTTATATGTGAAGTTAATTTTTTTAAAGCAATGTATATTGTACAACTTCATTATTATAAACAAATTGTTTTAAATTACATATAACATAAAATTGTTTAAAAAGTTTTATTAGAAGCATTTTTTTATTTACTATCAATATACTACGTAGATCATATAAAAAATGATCTACGTACACCCTACCCTTAAGCTCTCACAAGAGTCTTGCCGCTGTATATAAATAAATAAATAAAAAAAAGCTTAACAAAAAGACTTAATCGTATCGAAAGATAAATAAAAAAGATATAACTAACGTGATTGTCTTCTTCTCTACAGTAGGTGATTCAGGTTTGGCTCTGTTTAATACTTTCAGAAATGCCTGTACACGTGCGCGCATCCTTGAATGCATATAGGCTTTGGAACATTTGATGTGATAATGAAGATAATCACGAAACAGCTGAATTTGGGAAATCGTTTTTTCACGCACTTCGCCTTCAACAAAATGGCGAGGGAACAGAACTATATATCCATTTATTAGTGTTACCATTATACTTAAATTTGTGATGCGGAATAAGCACAGGAACTTTACCAAAAGTGACGTAGCCAACATTCTCATTTTGTGGTTCAGTCAAATGTCTAATTTCCAGAGGAGGATCTTTACTAGAATAAAGAACTTGAGGAGCTTTTTGGATTGCTGGTCGACGACGAGCATCAACAAATTCCTGACAAATATTTTAATTGGGTATGTATCTACATAAGGTGTAACCGTTCTTAAAGCATCACACAATACAGTATGTATTTAGAATTTTTATTTACCTGTAAAAACACTCTTCCAAATATTCTATCTGTTTCTTCCTTAAATAATGTAGAAAAGATTACAGTAACTCTATCGTATTGTGCTTGAATATAAATAGTTTCTTGATCTCTATAGTGAATTTGCATGAGAATAGGTGTGGGATTGGTTTGCTCTTCAGCTTCATATTGAGCCTGCTGCTCAAAGGCCCGTTCAAAAGGTTGAGCCAAAAGATTACGTTTGATTAAAGATACTTTTTTTACAAGCGTTTCTCTTTCCTCTGAAAGATAAATAGCCATTATATAAGTATAAGTAATCTTTATTGAAGAATCCTTGTACAACGATCATGAATCAGAATAGTATCAACCTTTATCCTCGGGTAATTTCTGCAAATCAAATTCTAGACTAAAATCATAGCCACTTTCAGTTTGTGGTAGAATATAAGCACCATATTCTTTTTGTAACATTTCCTGTGCCCCCCATTGGATAAGTTCTTTGAAGCATTGCATTAGCATTGAAAATCTGATTATATTCTTCGATTGCGGTGTTGAAATACGGTAAGACACACCGTCAAAATCGACCACTGTCATATCCAATACGGCGGGCTCAAGGCTACAAGATAAAAAACATTTTTATCAGCCAGTTGCTGGTTCATAGGACTAGGAATAACTTCTAGACTTACCCCACAATAGGCTGCTTTAACGTTTCTTCAATGACAACATTATGATAATCTAATAAAATCATTTTAAATTTTAATTTAAAGAAATGTTATCGAAAGATGAGTTTAACATATTGCAGGCCAATCAAATCTAATTTTCTGCGCATTCACGTATGATATTTGCTACTGTGCTACATGATACAGAAAAGATATCTGCTAGCCAAGTTAATTTAGTGCCTTTAATGCTAAAAATTAGAAATGGGAAAGTCACATGTTTTTGCCTTTGGTTATTGGCTAATTTTTAAAAAATTTGTTAAAATTTTAACCAACAAAAAAAATTTTTTTTTAACCAATTAAAAAATACAATAAATCAATAAAACATATAAATGGTGCTATATATACAGTATAAAAACGTGTGTGGAATTATATTATATTAAATCGAAAACAATGACAAAGATAATAAATTCTAATGAGGAACTGATAGATATCGATGATGAAGCACAAAATGCAACCCAACAGATTGGCTACGCTTGGGAGGAGGAATACAAGCGTAGTTGGGATGTTTTACAGGAGGACGAAGACGGAGGCTTAAAACATACAGTCGAACATCTTCAAAGTCGCAAACGAAAGAGGTTCGAACTTTTAAAGTCAGAAATACATAGTATTTATCTCCATTAATATAATTCTCAAAAATTTGGATCATATAGGCTAGAACGTGATACATCTATAATTAAACGTGGGATTATAAGACATATGTTTCTAATCATAGATCTATCTGAAGCCATGTTGGAAAAGGATCTCCGGCCTTCTCGATTAGATTTAACACTATCTTATGCAGAACAATTCATCTTAGAATTCTTTGATCAAAATCCCATAAGTCAACTTGGGGTTATTGTTTCAAAAAGTGGAGTTGCTGAAAAGCTTATGGGGTTGTCCGGTAAAAAAAATGCTACGCTATTAAGACATAGGTTGATTTATGATCATTCAAATGATCCCTAATTTTCATCTTAATGCAGGTAATCCTATGGATAATATAAACGTTTTAAAAAAAAAGAACATTGACACGGATGGTGAGCCTTCCTTACAGAATGCATTAGAAATGGCTCGGTCTTCGTTGATGTAATTATTCATATTATTTATAGGTGCTTTTGTTTATGATTCATTTTACCAATATCTTTTAAATCCTTCTTAGTCATGTTCCGGCTCATGGATCACGAGAAATCTTGATAATAATGGGCTCCCTGACGTCATGTGATCCTGGAGATATTAATGAAACCATTGATAATCTAGTATCAGAAAATATACGTGTTTCGATTGTCGGATTGGCAGCAGAAGTTCAAATATGTAAGCTTATGTGTAAAAAGACTAAAGGTAATTAATTATACAATTTCATTAATATTAGATTGTATCTGATTCAAATTCTTGTTTTTCTTTTTAGGAACATACGGAGTTGTTCTTAATGAAGCTCATTTTAAAGATTTACTATTTGAAATAATACCACCACCTCCAGTATCTATTGTCAAAAGTAAATCTGAATTAGTCGTTATGGGATTTCCGAGGGGGGTCAATGAGTCGATACCCTCATTATGTGCCTGGTATGATTATGCTTGTATATATCGAAATGCCGTTAAAGGGATAAGTGATCTTTGACAGACTTGTAGTATTGATTGCACAGCCATTCGAAGCCCGTATCTGGTGGTTATATATGCGCTCGATGTAATTCAAAAATATGTGATTTGCCTACCGATTGCCCAATATGTGAATTGACATTAGTGTCAAGTCCTCATTTAGCACGGTCATATCATCATTTATTTCCGGTTGCAAATTTCGAAGAGGTTCCTTGGAGCAGGTCTGTTATTGTTATTATCAAAGTTACAATGTTTGTTTATCAAAATTCTCATGCATACAATTTCGGATCATAATAGTGCTCTTACGACACATTGCTTCTCATGCCAAATGCCTTTTCAAACTCAACCGCAAGTTGTAAAAGGACGTAGTAATAATGTAACGTCAATAGATTCTAGCGGGAGATACAATTGTCCCAAATGCAAGAAACATTTTTGCATTGAATGTGACACGTTTATACACGAAGTCATACATAATTGTCCTGGGTGCCTTTCAACATCAGAAAATAGCACATAACTATATTGAACAAAAAATTACAGGTTATAATTGTTTGAAGATATTACAAAAGAAAAAATGACTACTATTTTATGAAGAGAATGTGTATTTTATTAATCCATGCGGTCGAAACTTTCATAAATATATATAATGATAATATTGATTATTAATAAAGACTGAAATAATAGACTCGTCACATGAGCACGTATTTATAGGTTGTCATATATGTATTATGTATTTTTGAAACTTTATTCACACCTGTCCGGACAACTCATGATTAGTGGTGAAAATTAATGTTCTTAGAGTTCTCATGAGAACATTATTATAAATTTGTGAACAGTATAAATATTTTACTGTTCACTATTAAAAAAATTTTTGAGAACAGTAAAATAATAATATTGTTCTTATAAGTATATAATAATTAGCTATATAATTTTACAACAAACTAGAAACTGATAAAATTCTTATCTAATTTCTATAATTGAGATTTCAATTTGCTATTATAACTACTTATTGAGGTTACACTTTATATTTATAACATTATATGATTTGTTTTTTTTTTTTTAGTGTGCATATAAGTGAGAACAATAAACAATTGTTTGAAAACATAGAGATGGGCACTTTTGCATGACTGCATGGCTGCATGCATTTGCATGAAATTTTTTAAAATGCTATAAAATTTAAATAATATATAATTATTTGAACTAACATACAAACTAGTTTGCTTCAAACTTCTATTAGTTTCTAATTTTCTAGTATTAAAATTGAATTAATCAATTTGTAAAGATAAATTAAAAATAGTGCTTCTACAGACCTGGACCAATCCAGATTTTTGTTAAGTTTGAGTCTGGTTAGATTTTTAAACCAAACTTAAACTTTTATATCTCAAAGTTAAATCTGGTCTGGGTCTAAGTTTAAAGTTTATAAACTAGTCTAAGTTTAATATTATATATATATTATTTGGTGCTATGCATGTTTACTTAAAGCAAATCAGTTAATAAAATTTAGAGAAACATAGCATTTTGTATAATTTTTATTAATAAAATTATTAAAATATTATAGGAAATTGCTAATTTACACCACAGGTGATTATCACCTGTAGTCAATTTACCAATTAAAATTCAGGATCAGGTGTAACATGTAGATCAATTTTTGTGTAACAAAAACAAAAAATTTTTTAAAAATTTGTTAAAATTGCTTCTAATCTAAAATTTTGTCTATGAAACTACTTTTTTTTAGCAAAAAAAAAAATCCTCACTAAATTTTGGTATAAACTATGCCCCCCTGCCCCATCCCAGTTCTCACCCTTACCCTAATATTAAAGAGATTTGATTTTTATTTAATAAAAGTTGTTTGTTTTGTTTATTTTTTTATGCATTGTAAATAACAGATGATAATCACCTGTGGTAATTATTAGTTATTTTCAATATTATATTACTTGAAATTTGTTGTAACTTTTTGTACTAAATAAACTTATTTAGCATTAAAAAATACATCAAATTGGTATATTTTATTTTACTTTTCTTAAAATTTGGTAAAAAAATACAAAAATTCAAAATCTAGCATGCTTACTTCAAATTTTAAGATAAATAAACAAAAAATACCAATTTGATATAATTTTTAGTGCTAAACAAGATTACTTTGTGTAAGAAATTATAATCAATTAGTATATTTTTAAGTAATATAATATATTTAACAATTTTATTTAATAAAATTATACAAATTTTATGATTCTTGAAGTTTTACTAATAGATTCTAACTTTTTGCTATAAGTAAACTTGTTCAGACTAAAGCAGTAAATTTAGAGTTCAAATCCCACTAGTGATGCTTTAAAAAATAAACCTGTGTTCTAGTAACTTCTTCTTATCAATTAGTTGGATATTACCTATAGTCTTAATTCTACTATTTTAAATAGAGCTTTTAGACATAGTTGTATATTATTAAACAGATAAATCCAAGGAACCAAAAAAACAAAAACTAGATTGGCAAATTCCAAGTAAGTGATAGCAAAAAGATCTTTGATAGTTAGAATATTAATGAAGTAAAGTACTCTAGAATAACTATAGAGTATAACCTATTCTATACTGATATAGTCTAGATATAATACTATCTCAGATTACCAAATATTATTAATAGGAGTAAGGGAGTTTCCAGAAATCAGCTAATTTCTGGGTGGGTAGGTGGGTCAGCTGAAATATCAGGTGTAATTCCGTCCAAAATTTCATTTATTAGGTTTAATAATATTAAAATTTAAAATATTAAATTTGCAGGAAGCTATTCTCCCTTGCACCTAAATTACAAGTATTGGCTCACCTGGTTGTTCAAAGAATACCTATGTGTGACCTGCTATAGTAAGATTTACCTCCATACCGACCTATCCTGCATTTAGATTTGTCAGTATTTCACCGGACAGCTCTTACGGCCTGTCAAGACTACTAAATAATTTTCCACCATTCAGCCTGTTGGCCACTTTTAATCCAACTCAAGACTTCACTTCTGGTTATATCTAGAACAGCTTTCCAGCTTTCTTCCGCTTCTTTTGTTTTACTTCTTCCTTGTACCTTGTTTTTCTTTTCATTTGTTTCTGCTTTTTTGTTTTGTTTTTTCCTTTTTTTCCTCCCTTTGGTATCTGAGAAAGGTCTTCTTTTTTCTTTATGCCCTATACCATTTTCTTTTTCCCACCCCTGCACTAATTTACATCTTGTGACCCAGATATCGTTGTAAATTCTTTTCATCTAATTTTTCCAAAATTTTACCACAAAGCTTCTTGTTTGGGCATTGGACTTAAAACTTGAACGCAGCTCTTCGAAATCTTCTCTCGTGATTAGTCCTCTTATCCACCGCTCTCTTCTCCGAAGTTCTTCGTCCATGCTTCCTTTTCCTTTCTTTTTTTTTAGGTATGTCTTGTATTCCTTCTATTTCTTTTAGAGTCAACTCCACCTCATACTCTTCAATATCTCGTACCAAATTCAATGAAACTTCACAACTTACTAAATGCTCTATGTTTTCTGTTTTCTTTTTACAAACAATACATCTGTCATCTCTATATGTATCTGGTTTCCGTTGCTTAAGCATTTCTAGCACCGGTAAGATATTATTTATATATTTATTTCGAAGAGCTATAAAGCATTCGATTTGTATGTATAGTTATGCTGTTTAGTTCCATTTTCAAGAAGTTTATACAAGATTGGCCAGTACTGTGAAGACTTTCTTTCTTGATGCGTTGTATTTTGAAGATTATGTACAAAGGTTCACTCTGCTCTATTTAAGACTTTTCCAAACATCTTAACGAAAGAACGTACTGGCTTTTCTATAAGTTCATTTTTCCACCTAAATCTTAACTTAAAATCTTTTGTGCTCAGTATTGAAGGGACTAAAACTTCTCCGCAATTTGCACCTTCTTTAGCTTTGAGGTCTGCCAGATAATTAAAAAGATCCCCTGAGTGACCTTTGATTTTCGTAAGGTGCATTTTTAATTGCTTCGTTTTAACTATTTCTACTATTGTCGCAGTCAACCCACTATTTTTGAGCTTTAGCCAATGTCTTGCTTTATTTGCCTCGAGCCCTTTCTTTATAGCAAATATGGCTGCACTACTATCTGTTCTTATCTCTACCTCCTTCTCTTTTGGAGTTACTAAAAGTGCAGCCATGATTGCTACTAACTCCACTCTTGTCGACGAAAACCATTTCTCAGTTCTACTTGTTATTTGCCGTATAAGCTGTCCTTCTTCTGTGATTTGAACTATTCTACATTCTATTTCCATTTTTGCCATACTCTCTGAAGTCCCGAGCGAGCCATCTGTATAAAAGAATAAACTATCTAATTCTTCATTTTGATCTAAAATTCCTATAAATCTATTTTTAAGAGTACGATTCTCGACTATTCTATTTATCAAACATACTTCCTACCTTACACAGTCTACAGATACTACTTCTTTTCTTCTAACCCTTTGTAACTCTCTTTCCGTTATTAGAGTTTTTTCCGTGCTTTTTTTTACTACTTTCTCTAAAGAAGTTGTGCTAAAAATCATTTGTGGACCAACTTCCGTCTTTTGTACTAAATTCGATATATCTCTCAGTTCTTTGCGTTTAACTATTGCTAGAACTTGGCCTTTAACCCGTTCTAGCACTTTTGTCCCTAAACCTAATTGTGTATTTTCCATCTCTATATAATTTTCTATCTCTGTATATTTTTTTTCCTTTTCCTTTATTCGTCCAATTTTAATAAGATATTTCTACTTCCACATAACCCACTCTTTAGTTCTTTTATCTTCCTTAACCTCTTCTACTGCTATCATGGGTGTGTTTGGATTCTTTGTTCTAAGTTTATATATTGGTTTGACTTCTCTCGTTGTAAAATTTTTGATCATCTCCTTTTCAATCTTGTCAAACCATTTTGCTTTCTTCCCTCTTAAAACGAAATTACATGCCAGCTTTATTTGTTTTCACGTGTACAACTTTTCCCCATCTTCTGTCATAAGCTGTGAGGTTAGCCATATCCCCATTTTATATGCACTTGATTTTTCATATGCGAGCTGGCATTTTTCTAACACTTTGGCGATTTCTACATCGTTTGTTGATTGGTGTATATTTATGTCCCAACTTTTCGTAAAATCGCTCTCTTCTATTACGAAGCCTAGGGATTTTGCTTGTTGCAGAACTTGCACCCCAAATTTCTTATTTTTAACTTTCTGTTCTCCATTAACTCATGGTTTGTTAAAATGCACTTGATGAATCCACTTTTAGCTGCCCTTGCTTCAAACATATTACCGTCGATTTTTCCAAGAGCCTGCCTGAATTTAGTCTTATTAATAGTTTAGAGAAATGGTGTTCTATGTGTCTGTTCCACAGGCTTTTAAAATTTACAATTTCTGGATGCTTTGTTATTGCATTTGCCGTTGTGGATGGCATTGACATCTTCCACTTTGTAAGACGTACCATGAGTTGATGTATTTTATCACACTGGGTTTTACTCAAACATGCGAGCATGAGTCTATACTCAAGCATAGGTACAAGCACTGCATTGTTTATATATATTATTTGACTTAACGACATTTTTTTGTATTTAAGTAAGCCTGTTATCTTGCTTACTTCTCTTCTTGCCCTATATATGTCTGATCTTTGCTGATTTCTAATTGAAATCCACACACCTAGAAAATGTAACGCCTCCTTTAGACCCTTGGCCATGATTTTTGTTCGCGGGTTTCCTGCCCAAATGAACAAATCATTTTCCATTTTTTTTCTCCCTGGCTTCACCACTACTAGTTCCATCTTGCTTGGGTTAATTTCAATGTCGTTTAATTCATAAAATTCATTTGACATATCAATTGTTTTTTGCATACTTTTTTGGTCGTATGTCAGCCATGTTGTGTCATCTGCGTATGCTAACACCTCTATACGCAGCTTTTCTACTTCAGTTCCTTTGCACGCTATTGGAGCTTTTTTTTGCATTTAATAACCCAGATCAGCTTTCTGTACCCTACAGAGCAAGGGATCATAAAACAATCTCCAAACCAAGGGTGATAAGACCTCCCCCTGGTCTATTCCATCTCCTGTCTCTACAAATTCTGTATTGCCGTATTCTGTTATAATGCTTAATTTTCTATTCTCATACAGATGCACAATAAAATTTAAAAGCTTAGCAGGAAATCTTAATCTTTCTAGAGCCTTTTTTAAGGCCACCATGCTGACTGAGTCGAAGGCTTCCAAAGTTGCAAAATTATTTTTAACCAAAATTATAGATTTATTAATAATATTTATTAATAATTAATAACTTTTGATCTACTGGACCAAATTTGATAATTCAACTACAAAATGATCCTTTCAATAAAAGGATTCTAGTGAGTCCAAAATTGTTAAAATCCAATTACAGAATCCTGTGAATGGAATAGTTTTGTGTTACTATAAAAGTTCTATAATTTATTAAATAATTATAACCCATTTATAGTAACACAAATTTATTTCGATCTTAGGATCCTGTGTTTGCATTTTAACGATTTTGAGCTTGTTAGAATCCTCTCATTGATAGGATCATTTTGGTAGTTAAATCATCAAAATCGGCCTAGTAGATCAGAAGTTATTAACAATTAAATATTAAAATTTAATTGTTAATAACTTCTGATCTATTGGGCCAATTTCAATGATTCCACTACCAAAATGAACCTCTCAATAAGAGGATTCTAATAAGCCCAAAATCATTAAAATCCAATCACAGGATCCTAATATCGAAATAAATTTGTGTTACTTAAATGGGTTATAATTATTTAATAAATTATAGAACTTTTATAGTAACACAAATCTATTCTGATCACAGGATCTTGTGATTGGATTTTAACAATTTTGGTCACTAGAATCCTCTTGTTGAGAGGATCATTTTGGTAGTTGAATCGTCAAATTTGGTTTAGTAGATCAAAAGTTATATACTATTAAATATTATGTTTAATTTTTTAATAATCGTAAAATCTAATTGGCTAATTGGGGTATCAGGTGTGGGTGGGTGGGCAGGCTCATAGTAAACAAAAATCAGCTGATTTCTGGAGCATAGCAGAAGTTTGTTTTGATTGGCTAAAATTAGACTAATTATGATTGGCAACGATCTTTTTTTAAAAAGTCAACTATAATTTTTAAAATACTTTTATAAGTAAAAATTGTCATGTCATATGAAAAAAATTTTTTGTAATACAAACTGAAAAACTAGCTTGAATCATTGATATTTTACCTTTGGATTTTTTGTTTTTTGACATGTGATGCAGTTGGATGCAATAGTTTCAAAAACTAGATAAAAAGTGAAAGTTTTAAAAGGTCGAAAGGTGATTCGGCGACCTAAGCAATTAGTAAGTGAAAGTTGCAAAATTTTGTCTCAACTAGTTCTACTTGTTTTCTAGAAGCAAAAAATACTACGTATTTGGAACTAATATTCCAAACTCTATTTTTTTATTATATTTAGGCCATGAGTAGTTTATAAATATAATGTTTTATAATAGTAGTGTTTAGAAATGTTTGTGTATATTATTATTCAGCAGATTGTATTGCGAAACTTAGAGTAGTTGTTGTACAATAATTAGTGTGTTTATTGCGAAACAAATAATATTGTATACATTGTGAAATATATATTAGTTATTATGAATATATTATAAGACATAATACATGTCTTTAGAAAGTATTTAACTAATCTTTTGAAAGTTTCATGAGTAATAAAAATTTGTCCGGGTATAGCCGATACTTAATCTAGGGAATGATTTACATTTTTTCTGGGGTATTTTAATAACCAATCAAAATGAACTTCTGCTATGCTGATTTCTGGAAGCTCTCTAACCGGGTTCATATAAGCTGAGTTTTCAAACCAGTTTTATAAGTTAAGTTTATAAAATGGGCTTATAAATCAGGTTTATAAACTAGATTATAAAACTGGTTCAAGAACTTGTTGTCAATTTTTCTTTGAATAGATAGCTAAAAAGAGTAATTTGAACCAGGTTCGAACCCAGTTTATTTGAATGACTTAACATTCTTATTTATATTATACCTGATTCTGAAATTTGATAGGTAGGATGATAAATAAGAGTATTACACTGTGCGATATATAGATAACTCTATATTTTAATTTTTACAGAATTTTTTTTATATTATTATATTATTTTAACTACTTTACATTTCATCGCATCTAATTCTATTACTATTTGTAGAAAAAAAATAAAAAAACTAGCCTTATACACTTATTTTCATATACTTTGTATTAGTTATTATCTTTGCTTTTTTGTTTTAACTATTGTCTTTATTTCAGTTATTTTTTTGTTTTGACTATTATCTTTGTTTTGCTCTTTTTTCTAAAACTTTTTAAAAATAGTAAAGAAGTAAAAAAATAAAAAAACATTTCTTAGAAATAAGTGTTAGTGTTCTTGCAAAATTTAGTACTGTATGTTCTTGCAAAGTGCCAGAAAAGTTAGAGTTGGTGTTCTTGTAAAATTCCAGAAAAATCAAATTGTTTCTTGCAAAGTGCCAAAGAAGTTAGAAATAAATAAAATAAAAAAATAAGTAAAAAAAAAAATAAATGAAAAACAAAATATACAAGCAAACTTAATAAAAAAAAAATTAAAGCCCAAATCTCTATTTCTCTGAAGTAAGAGTTTGTGTTCTTGCAAATTTAAAAATTGCTAAAATCAAGTTGTGTTTTTGTAAAGTACTAATTAATGTTTTTGCAAGGTGCTAAAAAAGTCTGTGTTTGCTTGCAGAGTGCTGAAAAGTCTAAGTTAGTTTTCTTGCAAAATGCCAGAAAGTAGAAGTTGTATTCTCACAAAGTGCTAGAATAAAATAAATTAATAAAAAAATTTTAAAAATAAAACAAAAAACAAAAACAAAAAACATGAAATAAAAAATAAATGAAGTAAAAACTTGCAAAAACTTGTGCTTAACTAAATCATTTCTCTAAAAAAGCATTCTTGAAAATTTAGAAATTGCTAGAGAAATTAGTTGTATGTTCTTGAAAGTGTTAGAAGTCTAAGTTGGCATACAAAGTCAAATTGGTGTTCTTGCAAAGTGCTGAAAAGTTGTTGGTTTTTTTGCAAAAGACTAGTGTTTTTGTAAAGTGCAAAAAAAATTAAAAATAAATAAATAAAAAAAAACAAAAACAAAACAAAAACAAAAAAAAATAAAAACAAAAAAAAAAANCAAAACAAAAAACAAAAAAAAACAAAATAAAATAAAAAAATCAATATAAAACTGTATAGAAGATCTAATTTATAAACAAAAAATCTAATCTGATTTTGTAATACAGATTTGTAGATTAATTTCGATATATTATACAAAATTTTTAAGTATTTTAAAAATATAGTCCAATTTATCCTTGGTATGATCCAGGTTATATATTTACTAATCCAGCCAGTTCTCTAAAATATTTTAAAAAATATTTTTAAATTTACTTTCGAAATATTTCGAAAACATTTTTGAAATATTTGAAACCTAAAATATTTTGAAATATATTGCGAAATATTTTGAAATATATTGTGATATGCAAAATCTTTCAAAAGATTTTTGCAGGTTCACAAGATCTTTGAAAGATTGTACTACTATAAATTTGCTGATATATATGATGTATTCAAAAATATATATTAAAATAGATAAATATTTGAAATATATACTGTATATTATATATTAAATATGGGTTTTGCTATACTTTGAAATAAAATAATTTGGGTTTAAACAGTATAAAGTTAAATATAAAAAAAAAATTTCTACAAGTTGAACTATAAACAGTATATTAAACAAATAATCAGCTTTGTTTAATTTAGAATTGGATTATTAGACTTATAGGTACAAAGATGTACTAAATATAAGAGTATATTGAACTATAAATGTAGAAGTCACATATATGTACAATCAGATATTTAACTAATCAATTAGTCAATTAACTGGTTAATCAACCAATCAATTAACTAATTAATTAATTAATCGATTAATTGATTAGTTGATAAGTTAAATATAAATTAATTTTCTAAAATTTTCAACTAACTAATTGATTATGATTTTTTGTCTAATTTGTAATACTAGCTATGATGATGGAATGCCACTTATAATTTTCTTATATTTAATCCTTTTTTAATAAATAATTAAAGCACATAAGCTATAAAAAATTCTAATAAGTTCTAATAATTGGATGGTCTTTTTTGTATTTATTTAATATTAGTAGTTATTGCTGCTATTTTGTTAATTAAGCCCTATTAGATTATTATATTGTTCAACAGTTACCAATAACTTTATTTATATGAAGATATAGAACAAGTTGTAAAACATAAAGTGCTTTTTTAAGTTTTCAGAAATCAGAAATCCAAGTACAAGTGATTTCAATATCAGTATATCTTTGGTT
The DNA here is from genome assembly GCA_003550325.1 of Gigaspora rosea. Classification (NCBI taxonomy): domain Eukaryota; kingdom Fungi; phylum Glomeromycota; class Glomeromycetes; order Diversisporales; family Gigasporaceae; genus Gigaspora; species Gigaspora rosea. Next base: position 438,664 of record QKWP01000112.1, read on the forward strand.
ACAATGACTTGTCCAAAAAACCATTATTATAAATATAGAATAAATATAGCAATATTTTTCTTTTCTATTAAACTTGTTAATTGTTCTTTAATCCAAAAAATACTTTGCTAACTAAAGTTTTTATTTTCAAATATAGTAATTTTCGAAAACTTTTACATTCTACTATATTAATAGTTGCAAGTTATCAATGATAAATAAAATTAAATTCTGCTATATTGATTTATATTTATCCTTAGCAAGATGGTTAATCAACTTTGAAGTTGTTAAACCATCATTATATAATATACTACATTTCTTTCTACTATTTAATATAGCTTTATAGATCACAGTTCCACTATTTTTATCTTGTCAAAGTAGTTCTAGATAAAGTTTTTAGAACGACCTTTAGACTAATTAATAGTTGTACTTTTTTTAGACAATTTCTTTGTGTTCACTGTGTTCACTATTTACTGTCACTTTCATTTTTTGTGTTATATTTGTATAAATAAATTGCAAGAGTTATTATTAACATTTGCAATTGCAATACTTTATTAAAATCTTGTATATAGAATTACATAGTAACTTGTGAGTTAAACTTTTATAATTCAAAGAATAATAGATGTAAATTACTCAGGTCATGAGTTGACAAGTCCAGTTTCTAATCTATATAACTACTGTACTTACCCTAACTTATCAAAAAAGTAACTCTAAACTCATTAAAAATGTGACTTTGGTTAACCTGGATTTAAGGAAATTGCTACCAACAAGCAACAATTTAGGGTTGGCATAACACGAGATATTGTGGATAAAGTGTAGTAGTGAATTATTTTTTGGTGTAAATTATAAAAATTAGATTTTGGAAATTAAAAAAATAAAGTAATATCCTACTAAAAGTTTTTAGGAAAACCAAAAAGATTGCTATATTGTTGCTATTGAACCATTCTTGTAATTTTCTGTTTTCTCTAGACAGTTGGTTAATTTGTCTTTGTTGTTCATTACCTTGAAATCTCCCATCTAGGTAGTTTCTAATTCTCTTATTCATTTCACCTAAATTGCTTGGTTGATAAACTTCTTGGCAACTAGTAGACAAATAATTAAGTAAAAAAGCTTGACAATCATTACGTGATTTAACTAGCGATCTTCTCTTTTAGTCAAATTATTCATATGGATAAGTCACTGACAAAAATGCAAAATAGTAGCAACATCTTCATTTTGGCTCATCATTACTTCTTTATTTTTCTGACGCTGTTCAGAATCATGAAAACTAGGAAAATGAGTTTGAACAATAGTAGTATATTTGCCAATATCTTCCGCAAAGAGAACAGTTCTTAATAAGTTGTAGGCCTCTTTTGCTACCACTAACAACAAAAAATACTTGGTTTAAACCATTGCTAACTCTATTAACCGGTATTGGTTAGTCTATTTAAAGTTTCTGCTTCAGTAAAACAATTATCACCTATTCCAATAGTATAAATGATGTGATAAATCATATCTTCACCTTTTAAACAACTTGGGCTCCTTCTGACTCACTAATTCCATGTTCACTTTCTTTGAAATTAATAGTACTACTTATTACATTAGCTAGGGTGGAACAATCTTTTCCTGTCCTGCCTACTGACAGTATTGTTCTTTCATTTACCATATTAAAGTAAAAATTTCATAAAGTAAAAAGTAAAAAAATGATTTATAACGTGATCTAATTTCCTAATTCTGCCATATTCTAACACTGTAATGCTGGCCATGCGTATCATTATGTTGGTGCTGGTCATTGGTATCGAAAATACCATGTCAATAGTTATTTCTGGCTTTAAATATCGATTATTAGTTATATGGATTACATTGTTCGCGATTTGATTGGTCTAATACTATAACTGATAATAACAATTATAATCGCATGAGATAAAAGTGAAAATGTCACGAACAATTATTGTATATTTCATACGATGCAAAACTTGAAGAAGGTATTAGAAATTACCCTAAGTATTCAAACTGCTACTTCGGAAAATTGACATGAGTCCCGATTGACAAATTGGGCAATTTATCGATGTCAGAATTAACGGGAGCTCAACATTTTGTCGATGTCAGAAATCTTTGCGAGTGATACTGACCAAAGAGTCGAAAGCAGAGCATAATCACGTAACACCAGACCAATCAAATTAGAAAAGCGAAAACAACAACGGCATCCTAGACCTACCTTGGTAGGTTAATTAAAAAATGTCGGGAAAGCAATTTTGCTTATATATAATTACCTAAACCTATCTAATCTTAATCTAATATGACCCTAACCTTAAAGTTAATTTGATAAAATATTATTATAAGAATCCGTCCCCCAAAAGAGGAAAAATAAACCAAGTTCGTGAAATTAAAAATTTAGGGCGTTAGGGTTAGAGGATATAGAATTAAATAGTTGGTTTCTATCTGTAAAATTTCATTCCTGTCATTTTTAATTAGTGCCCCAAGACAGGTTTAAACACTCGTTTTGTCTCACGTGTCGGCTGATCCGGGATCATCACACGCGTCAGAAATAACGGGTTTAACTTCTATTTTAGTACCGTACGCACGTACAGTATATGGACATCACGTGTAACGTGAATTTATAAAAAAACGCGAAAATTTTCCAGTGTCTATAGTGTCTATACTTATCAAATTTCAATTGCAGTACTGTACTCGGGAAGAACGCTTATGGTTATGTGAAGATGGAATGTGTTGCGGTGTAGTATAAGCCTTTGTATGTAGGGTACATGGTGTCAAAAACATTTACAGTATGATGGGAAGAAATAGGCGATTTTTTCATTATTAAAGTTTTTGTAATACAGGGAAACCCAAGACGACTTTTCATATGACAGAATAAAGGAACGTCGACTTTACAAAAGTTCACTAAAGCAATTGTCTGGCGATGAGGCGAGAAAATGTTTAGCTAATTTTGAAATTAAGTATAATTAATTTTTGAATTGAGTAGTAAAATGCGTTCAAAGATTAGAATACGTTCCGGTAACACCAGACAAACAACGTGACGTATTGACAACCCCCGAGTAGTCTGGCTGACTTCGCCTTGGCCAGCGATAGTGGACTTTGTCTTCCCTCGGCGTCTTTGAACTAAGAGCTAGAATACGTTCCGGTCACACCAAACAAACAACTTGACGTATTGACAACCTCCAAGTAGTCTGGCTGACTTCGCCTTGGCCAGTGATAGTGGACTTTGCCTTCCCTTGGGCGCTCTTGCATTTTATTACTTTAACGTTTGGTCCTTCAGTAATACAGCAGTTTTTAAAATTAAATAAATACTAATGCCCATTCCATCTTTAAATTAATGAGAAAACTTCTTTAAATGTGGATAATTTTTGGAAAATGGTCGATAAAAAACTGCATGAGAACGAAATTGAACTTGAAAATGTTGGTAAATTGTCATCTATAAATTTTCATATTTTAACAGGGAACTTACTTGATTGCACCAAATAACTAGATTATGCAAAACATGCATTGAAAGGCACAAACAACGAAATGCGACTTATACGTGCTGTAACGACCAATAGAACAATAGATTTACTAAAGCATGTACGTAACCTAGGGCGTAAAGGTCTGTATTTTTTTTTAATATTTAATTTATATTATCTGTTATACCCAATTTTTCGGCAGGGTTTGGTTGTTATATTAGCGTTTCTAGCGTGATTCTACCCAAGAAGTGAGTTTGCCCTTACTAAAAGATGGTTTTAATCCAAGAAGTGTGTTTGCCCTTACTAAAAGATGGGTTTCACCTTGATGCGCGTTTTCGGTGGGAATTTTTTTTAAATTAGAATAGACTTCGTATATTATTTTAGAATAGTATTTTTTTTTTCCCCTTATTTATCATCGTCTTCTGGGCCATCATTAGTACCGACGTCCCTGTCGTATGGCCTGGGCACTATTTAATAGTGGCTAACGGGTACTATTTTATATATTTATATTTGTATTAGTTATTTAATTCTTCAATCGATGTATTTTTTTAGAATATTAATTAGACATTTACAATAATTTACATTAATTATATTGAATAAAATTTTTTATAGTTTTGACTGCTATATAATAAATAAAAGTACTGAAGTATTCGATACATGTATTAGATATTATATTCAGAGAATCGGAGCGTCGCTTCGTATTTTGGGAATAAATTTGGCTAATTAATGAAATTTTTTAATATAACTGTTTCATATCATTTTTAATTATTAATTATTCGTAAATAAAGAGGTCAGTTTAAAATCGGTATGCATAAATACAAATTAGAATTACATACATCAAACGAATGTATTCTATGTTCATGTATATTTTAGCAACGTAACTGGTAATTAGGGAATTTTTGCGTTTACCATGTAAAGCACATCCACATTTTCTTGAACATAGCGAATTATTTTTTCTTCAAGGGCACGACTTAAAGCCGCAATTCGTTTTTGCATCGTATTATGCTGCTATTTGCTTAAATACGTTAATTCTTATGTCATACTGATACGTCTTAACCACACTATTTAAAAGTTGAATCTCGGATTGTTTTTTTTTTAGCATTTTAGACACCCATTATGACGAATTCTAGCCATCAAACTTCTTTTATTTTTCCCTGAAGGTATCTAATGTTCGATCAAAGATCTCATGAGTCATGCAACGATCAATTAAAGTATAATGAATAAAAAAAGATAGATCAAAAAAAAAAACATGCGATACCAAAGAACTGTATGAATTTGTTCTTTATTATCAACATTAATAAATATGTAATTATTATTATATATTAAGAATTGACTAGAGTCATTTTTCAATCGATGAAAATTGAAAAGTAATTGTATGTATGGGTTGTAGTCAGGGACATCGAAAAGATTAGAAAACAATAAATCTCAATTTTTACCGAATATCACATTATAAAACAATTTTTACCTTTTTTTTATACATGCTAAGTTACACGAAGAATCTGATTGGCTGGCTATTTTAATCCACCAATCATATTTCATATTTGCTTGTGCAACTTCACGTGAAAGATAATGCAAAATTTAAAATACAGAATATAACTGCTAAGCGTATTTTAAAAAAAGATATTTGTACATTCGTAATAAACTAAACTAGCATAAACTAAGTATCATTATTTTCATAATTTAGTGCAAAATTGTATATTAGTAAGTTTTTAAAACTTTATATGTATATAAATAATGGACATATATATAACGGAATAGGCGTATTACGGATTTAAATATAAAAAATTTCTTATAAATCCGTTATACACATGATATTAATAAAAAGCTATATAACGAAATTTTAAAATTTTTTTATTAATTTTTTTTGTTACGATTTAAATGCCACGATCATATGATCATATGATCAAGTATCTGCAACAAGTGTACTTTTTGATGATCATATAGTAATGTTTATTGAACAAAAATAGAAATTATGCTCTATCGATTCTTTATGCTCTTGGAGCTTAGCTGTAAAGATGCGTCATGAGATTTACATATATTCCCACGGTCACGTGATCGAGTACGGCTTTAAGAAACGTCATTTGCTTTCCCTTCCCACAAAAAGTTGTAATATTGGCTAATCGAATTTTAGGATCAGGTATAACGCAAAACTGAAGCGAAATCACTTATTTACAAAAACAAAATATTAATTATCTCGTGAAATTTTACTAATACGGTAATAGACCAATCCGGTTTTAGTTTATACAACCACGTTATACCTGATCTTAAGCGAATAATAACATCTGATCATAAACTTTATTGGACAAAGAAAGATCATGGCAAAAACGAGTAATTAACCAATCATATGAAGTTTCATTTTAACTTGAATCCTATTTAATCAAATTTTCTCACCTTGGTTTGCTATTAATTTTTCTCATCCAGTTAAGTTGGCAAGTTCCACTACCTTCAAAAACAGCAAAGGTGTGTATACTTTTCGGGCATTAATCCTAGTGCCGTCTACGGTGTAATAAAATCTGATAGAGAATCGAAAGCGCATCGTGGCCAGCCAACTTTTAATGGTTGAACGTTCTTCTCTATCAGTTATCAATACTCAAGAAGACATTTTTCCTGGCCGTGCCATAAAAAAAAAAAAAAAAAATACACAATACACCATACACAATACACATGCCGGCCGTCCACCCGGTGGACTTTTTACTTTTATATCCTCCCTTTTTCAAATTTTTATCCATATCCATTTTTTATTTTATACGTATCCGTTTTTTGGTATCACATACTGGAAAGACATTTCTTTTCTAATGTTTTTTTTTTATTTAGATGACTGCAAAGCGAAAAAAACAAAGCAAAATCTGTCCAGGCCAGAATCAAACATTTAGAACTCGAACATTTAAAAATGCAATATAAACATAAAACACTTATCGGAGATTTTAGTCAATTAAAAATGGCGTAAGATCAAAAACAATGCATTTTTTATATTAAGTTTATTTTCAATTTTATTTATCTTATTTACACAATTTTTATAATATATATTACAAATATCATTATTTTAAATAAAGTCCGGCACGGAAAGTTTTTTTTTTAAACAATGGGGTACAGAACTTGCTATTCTGATAATTAAATATGTGAACTATATATATTTATAAAATTTCGATTATTTATTTTAAAAAAAAACTTCAATTATTTCTTTAAAAAAAAGTTTTTCGATTTTTTCTTTAAAAAGACTTCGATTATTCCTTTAAAAAAAAATTGATTATTTCTCGTGATATCGTGATTTGTTTTCATTGCGCAGAGTGAAGTTAAAAAGCGATTGCGTAACAGATTTTGGTGACGATACTAGGTGCATTCATTTTTCAGTGAAGCGGCAATTCACTTGATCAGTTTTTTTGATCCGCAATACTCAAATCTTCAAACTAAATAAATAAACAACTAAAATTATACAAATAACTAGTTGCTATAACCCAAAACATTTTTGCAATTATACAAAACAATTTTTACGGGTCCCTGGTTGTAGTGAATAACCCAGTTACACACGGGTTCATATTCCGTGCCTTCGGCACGGGATTTAAAATATGAACCCGTGTGTATAACGGGTTATTCAACATACCCATAATAACTATCTTATTGCACAGTGTCTGACGTAACAATCCCGTGCCAATAAGTAAATAAAAAAAAAGCACGGGTTGTCACATAAGACCCGTGCAATAATATTTTTATACTGGACACCTCAAATTATACATGGGTTTCCTCTAATAGTATAAGTTTGTATAGCCTTATATTATTAAATTATATTTATGAGAATATTAATAATGTTCTTGAATTGTTCTCAAAAGAGAACATGATCTTTAAATATAATGTTCTCCAAATTTTTTAAATGTTCTTGAGAACATTGAGAACATCAGATATTTAACACTGGTGTGACACCCTAACGTCCAACCCACTTTCGCCACTTTTACTTAACCTGTGGGAAATAGTAGTCAGATTTTGGGTAGATACTCGTTCCTGTGAAACGCGAACCTTGCTATGATACAAAACAACAGTAAAAATGTATATTGATGGTACGCCTATTACCCTTTGGTGCCTTGAATACGGCGGAAGTGGTTCCTTTTCCGTTACCATTGGAAACAATAATTCTATTTTTACCTAAAGAAAGTTATCTTCGAGGAAATTAGTGCACCTGACCATGTAAAAGCTAAACACCTTAGTTTATGGAGTGTTAATGTTGAGAAAATTCGGTTGGAGAGTAACACTCCTGATTGTTTAATGACTGATGAAAATGAAATAAAATTCGCAACACAAGAGGTTGGCAACACATTCCATGGAGCTCAAGGAAACAATATTCAAGTTATCGTTAGAATTCCTGTTGCCACCGGTAAGTTAAAGATTTTTAGTCAACATGATATAGTATAATTTTTTCGTCTTCTCTCGTTATTCATATTCGCCAACGATCCAAATACTTACTTATTGTGTTTCCCTTATCGTCAAACCCGCCCATAGAGCAACCTGTTGCTGGTAAGTGAGTTGTAATAATTTTGGTCAACGTGAGTGAACATACTGCTTTATTTTTTAACGTGTGCATCATTATTTCCATTTTATTAAAAACAATATATAGAGGAAATTAAGGCTTTGAAACATGAATTATCAGATTTGAAACATGATTTATTTCTTTCTAAAACGGACAATACAAAAAGGTCTTCCTCTGTGTGCAATTATGTGAAAGAACATGGATGTGTACAAACTTGGGAAATTATGGAGGATAAGGATATTAAGATAGAGCTAGAGCTTGGTCGCAGAGTATTTACTAAACACCCTATTGCTCCTACACAAGGATCAAGTGAAATCACGGTAAATCAGCCATTTTGCAAAAAGGTTGTGAATGAAATCGTAAATACGATACACTTAGGAACTGAGCTGCTTGTACTTGGAGATTATGACGGCAGGCAAAAAGATGAAGTTTATGCTGATATCATAATTGGCCATACCAATTACCGCCGAGAATTGACAAATAGCACAAATAGCCCACCTGATTTATCAAAAGGCTTGGGTTGGGAAGTCAAGAATGAGTTAACTAATCATGCAAAAGTAAAGAAAGGGAAAGGCCAACTAATAAAATATGCCAGGAAATACCTTACAGCAGAAAGTCCTCAATCAGACGTTTTCTATGGATGTTTAACTGATGGGAAACTTTGGATATTTACGAAAATCCAATTATTAATAGATGATGATGGCTCCCCAAAAATGAAGTTTGAGGAGAGTTCTAATTATGAATGGAGCGTACTCACGGCCACAATTATCGTCGGCCTAATTGATCGTTATTATTTTCTCTTGATAAAGAAAAAGATGAATGCTGCTGGCGAAAAAAAAGTATCTCAAAATAACGATGATACGTATATGTATAGGAATAAGCCATCAATTTCTTCTGAAAGTCTCTTGGCGTTCTTCATCGAAGAGGGAATTCATATTAGATTAAACTCTGGAAAATATATCCATGTGCAGATCACATCTCACCTTGGAATTGGAAGAGAGTGTATAGTTTTTTTGGCACAAGTACGTGATTATAAAATAAAGGATGCCGTTTTGAAGGTAAATTAATCCTGAGCAAGGACGATGATTTTATGCAAATCGCCGTCCCTGATCCTGAGAATGTCTCATACTGTGTATAAAAAACTTACATATTGGTCAATTTTTATCTGAAGATTGAAGTTCGCAAAAACACTGAAATCTCTCAAGTTTACCATGAAATATCAGCGTTGAAAGCACTAGATGATCTTTCTTGCGTTCCCAAAATTCTCTTCGAAGGTTATACAAGAGAAGGATACCTGGCTTTACTAACCGATTTTGCGGGGCAACCCCTAGAATCATGGATTTCTGATAATGGTAATATAGATGATTACACAATTTTTCAAATAATTCTGGATCTATTATCGTGCTTGGAAAAGATACATATCGGTGGTTACACACATGGAGATGTGGCCATACGAAACGTTATACAAAGAAATGGCCATTTCTATCTTATTGATTTCGGCCTTGCAACTCTGTTGCAACTTCACTTCAATCCATGCCAAGCAATTATTAAAGACTACGACGGATTGTGTCAAATAATTGGAATTATCAAGTTTGGAAGGAAAATGTCATTGTTGGAACTAATAGATAAATTGAAGGGAGAGCTGAGACGATTTGTTGAGTCTGTCGAGGATGCAAGTAAGTGGAAAATAACTAATGAAGAGAAGTGGTTAGAAAAGTTTGGTGCTAAAGTTAAACAACTTTATGAGAGAGATCCTACTAGAAGTGCGTTACTTAATATAACAGAAAATAATATTTTGTAAATTCGTGTAACTTACATAAGTTTGTGATCAGAGACTATGGCAAACTTATTGCTAGTTGACAATAAAGTTAACTAGTAAACAGTTACCTTGTTGGGATGGGCTTCTCTGATCAATTTGTTTCTTTTTGTGCTGAGTTGTAGTTGTGTGAAAGTTGTGATTGTGACTTGTGTCCTGTTGCTGGTAAAGGATCTTTTGTTGTTGTACTATTGCATTCAGGTTGTTTGTGGTTGTGTTGTGGGTTTCTTGTGGTTTGAGGTTTGCTGCTGAGATGTTTGTACCCCTCTTCTTAACAACCTTATCATAAACACAGCAACTACGCAAAATAGCATAGACACACCAAAACATACTATCTCCTCTCAGGTGCTTGACATGCTAAGGACAAAAATAACCACATAGAAATATCCCTCATTTGAGTACAGCAAAGTCAACCTTCCTCCTGTTCTTAGTTTTAGCAACTACCATGTCACTAGAGTTCTGCAATTTGATTTGATTTGATTTGATCAAATATTTGATTTCAAATCAAATTCAAATAAGAAATTTCAAATCAAATCAAATTTAAATTGACAAATTATTTGATTTGATTTGACAAATATTTGAAAATTTTTATTGAAGCTATAAATTTGGTAACTATTTACACAAAATTTTATTAAGACAACTGCCTTTATTGTTCTATAAAACTAGGGCTATTTTGATTAGAAGAACATTTTTCACTTAATACAAAAAATTGATTGTCGTGGCTGAAGCTGGAAATGGCTGAAGCTGGAAATTTTAAATATTTTAATATGAAATTTACAAAAAATTTTGGAATGCATTTTGTATGATTTTTTTTATAGTTAGATTAAAATTTAGGGTTAGGGTTTATAATAAAAGAGTATAGTTGGATTTTAGCAGGGCTTATAGTTTTAAATCGAGACCTCTAATTTCCAGCTTCAGCCATTTCCAGCTTCAGCCGCGACATTGATTAACTTAGTAAAATTTAGCATAAATTGAAAATTTTGAATGCAACCAAAATTTTAAATTTTTTTAAAAATTACAAATAAATTTGATTTGATTTGATTTGATTAAATCAAATTCAAATCAAGAGTTTATTTGATTTGATCAAATTCAAATATGTTTAATATTTGATTTGATTTGACTTTAAAAAACCCTACATGTCACAGAAGTCAAAGGCATTTAGTTATAGTAGATCCTTAATTGGTCCAAAAAACAAAAAGCATTAGAAATGCTACCTAACAAACCAAACCTATTTCCATGCCTCTGAAAAGCCATTGCAATCAGAAACTATATGGGTCTTGCTAAATTCAGATACAAAAATCTGAAAGCAAACATGAAGTACAATGACAGAGATCATTCTCCACAAACCTTTAAAGATGAAGTCATTGCTATCAGAAAGTACAGCCATCCATAAAAATTCACTAATATTGCTAAATAGCTATTTACATTTTGAGTCTATATGGAAGCAATATTAATAATTTACAATCTTAGAGAACAAAAGCTCAATGCATATCAAGACCACATTAATACTAAAGCTGAGTAGTGATACAAATCAATAAAAATTTTTCAATCATTAGTTAATAGATCATTTTATCCAACTAATCGATTAATCAATTTTATTCAACTAATTGATTAGTTGGTGATTAATCGACTAATCGATTAATTGATTAGTTGACTAATTGATTAACCAATCGATTAATTGATAAATAATAAATAAAACTTGGTAAAATACATGTAAGGTAGCAAATGAAAATAGCCGAGTTGACATTCTTTATATGATCAGTTGATTAAACAACCAATTGACTAATTGATTAATTAGTTGATTAATCAATTAGTTGGCCAATTGATTAATCGATTAGTCGACTAATTGATTAATTGACTAAGTTGGGTCTGTAAAATTCAAATCAATTAGTTGTCAACTATACAACTAATCGATTAATTCAATTTTCGATTTGTATTACTAAAACTGAGAACATTTCTTAGGATAATAACTACATATTGCATTGCGGCTATGACGCAAAGGCTGTACTACCTTTAGGCCATGTTGCTGTTATACTGTATGTAATAATAAAGTAGTAAGCTATAAGTGTCGTATGCCATAACTAGTATTGTATACCATTATTGGTATTGTATGTGAGTTGTTGTTTCGTGAAAAAAATCATGAGGTGCTGATTAGCCAAAACTAAATTGTTTAAAATTATTGAATAAGTTTTAAGTTTTTACAATAATTTCTATGGTGTATATGTTGCACAGATCTATATTTATATAACAGATAAGGATTTTTTTATTTGCATTGTTTACTAATTTAACTTTTTATATATATAGCATTGTATTTTTGGCATCTTTTGACTTTTGTTTAGCTTGTAAGTCTCGTCACTTGTAGGTGTTGTTGCTATAAGTGTTATTGCATATAGGTGCCGTTTCTGTAGGTATCATTGTTGTAGGTGTCATCGCTTGTCGCTACCTGATGGTGCTTTTGTTATTGATGTCTCGTCATTCATAGTATCATTATTAATTGGTGCTGCCGTTGATAGGTTTCTTCGCATTTAAGGATGCCTTCACTGTTGGCATTAATGTTTTGGAGTTTCTTACTTTTATTATGCCTTTTATGCTAATGCAGTTCACTATTGTCGCATCAGTGCTGATGTTGGTTGGTTTTTTTAGATCCCTTGTGCCAATGCCGTTTACTATAGTGCAACTAATGAGAGCCTTGTAAATTATAGGTTTGGTGAGCTTTTGACACGTAAAATGGCAGTAGTATACTTGTTTTGTAGTTTAGATTAGGGTTGGCCTAGAAATAGTTCAAAATGGAGTCAATTTTCTAAACAGGGTTTATATTTGTACTGTTTTCATTATGATGTTTATACGTAATATAAAAAAAATTTTGATTAAAAATTATTGTATAAAAAACTTATAAAACATATATGTATAAAAAATGTAATAAAACATATATATTCAACAAATATCCTTTAAAATGTTTGGAATGGAATTAGTTTTTTGAACAAAAAATTAAATAATTTCTTTACAAACAATTCCAAGAGATTTTTTTCATAGAGTCTCAGAATTTATAAAACAGCTATAAAAAAAAATTAATGAATTTCTGTTTGACCAGGTCAAAGTGCTACTTAGGTAATTATTTATACAGTATAAGGCATTTATACAGCATATGGCATTTATATGTTATATAACATTTATAGCATTTATACGACATGCGGCTAGGGTCCATATTGGGCCGGGCTAAACCCGCGGGTTTTAGGATCGGGCCAGGTTTGTGCATGGGTCAGGCCTAAATTTTACAGTTTGTTTGTAAAGTGGGCCGGGTTCAGATCGGGTTTATTAAATATTGGACCCGGGTCGGGTTTAGTAAATAGGCCCGGTACAGCCCAATAATACTCAATATTATTTTTGTTATGACGTATATGCTGTACTACCTTTAAGTTATATTGCCGTTATGCCATATGGAGTGTCTTCAATTAAAAGGGCCCATTTTTACATATATTTTATTTTGAGATATTTGAGTTTAATTATTTGTTTTGATTTTCGGACTGATCCGAGATCAATCAAATTTCATGATATTGATTGGTTAAAGACGGCAAGTGACTATCGGGTAAACTCGTGACGTGTTGGCTCTACGCAGCCTCATGTAATTTTTCTTTTTACATTATCTTGATTTTTTATTATGTAATTCGACTTTCATTTATAATTAAAAAAAGTCAATCATGTCAAAATTTATATGAATTTAACGAAAACTCATTTTTCAAAAAAATGTAAAAATGGGCCCTTTTAATTGAAGACACCCCATATGCCATGATTTATGTAACTTATATTTGCATATCATGACTTAAGTGACTAAAGTCGAGCATACTAATAAGTTACCCCGATATCCTGCATTTTCACATTCTTGACGTTCGTAGGGCTTTCTCGTTGAATCTTGGCTTGTCGTTCACTTTTTGATATCTTTGTATCGTGGTCCTGGTGCTTGGTAAGTCTTTAGGTGCTTGGAGTATATGGTTGTTTTTGAAGGAGCTCTGGCACAATAAGGTAAAACTCCATGTAGTGGTACAAATCGAAAGTTGAAAAATCGATTAGTTGATAAAGTTGACAACTAATCGATTCCATTTTTATAAACCAACTTAATCGATTAGTCGATTAATCGATTAGTCGATTAGTCGATTAATCGATTAGTCGATTAGTCAATTAATCGATTAACCAATTAGTCGATTAGTCGATTAATCGATTAGTCGAATAATCGATTAGTCGATTAATCGATTAGTCAAATATCGATTAGTCGATTATCAATTATGGATTATTTGTATTATAATCGATTAATCGATCAACTGATTTGGCTTTATACGCTTTTTTTTTTTTTTTGAAACTTTTTCTTTTTCTGTATTCAAATTCTTAGTATATAGTATTTTTTATTAAAGTCACTTATAAGAACACTCTTTGAGTTATCTTTATTTTTATGTTATATATATGCTCTACAGTATATAGTAAATATTCGATGAGAAAAAGGGGAAGGGAATAAAAAAAATAGTTAACTAATCAGATATATAAAAATAAAAAGGAAAGGAAAAGAAAAAATATATTTTTTTATTTTTTTTATATATTTAAAGATTTTTTTACTAAAAATTTTTTATTTTTTTAAGAGGGGGAAATTTCTACGTATGTCAAATTCTGTTTTAAAAACAACAACTTGTTCACAAGGTGTGGGTCTAGTGAATTTCTTTTCGAGGTAACATGGTTGCCAGCATTTGAAAATAACCTTTCGGATGGGACCGAAGAGGCTGGAATTGCAAGATACTTTTTTGCAAGAATAGAGAGAATGGGGAATTGACTTTTATGTTTATTCCACCAATCTAGTGGGTCATTTTCTTCTGTCTGATCTTCCTTAGGAATTAAAAGGTATCTATCAATTTACCTTGATTATCATCATCATTCCGAATTGATGAAAAAAACTTTTCATAGCTGATTTTTTTTTGGTAGCTTGTTCTGGTAAATTTGTATTAGCAGTTGTTGCTTGATTAACTTGTATACTTAGTTCATTAAATTGATCTCTTATTTCTTCAATGATCTCTCTTTGTAATGACTATTATAATTTAATGGAAGGATTAAACCAAATTACATATATCAAATTAACAATATTATTTTATACTTACAATAGAGCAGAAAGATAGGTTTTTAAATCTCGGGTCAAGGAAAGAAGCAAACAGACCATATTTAGGCGATGGGGACCATCTACTTGATAAATTATCAAGAATGGTATCTCTCACTTCATTTATAATACAAGATTCACTATTTATATTGTTAAGACAATTAATTAATTCCTTAATTGTTGGCACCATAATACACAACGTGGCATAATTGGAGCCAGAAAGAATTTCAGTCGCTTTATCAAAAGGATATAAAAGGTCAACAAGGTCACGTATATCTTGAAACTCATTATTAGAAAGCATCTTTTCTTGAATATTACTTCCATCACGTTGGTGTTCAATATTTGAAGAATTTTCTAGATCATTAACTAACCACTTAATTGGTCTTTCAAGGTTTGTAAGTCTTTTTAGTGCCATATACGTAGAGTTCCAGTGGGTCTTCACATCTTGAATTACGTCGACAGTTTCTGTTTTTTTTTTACTGGTATTTATTTGAGCCTCTCGTAGTTGTTTGCACTTTTTTTCTCTACCCAAAAGTCGAATTAATGCTTTACATTTTACAATTAGATTATGTATAGTATCTAAACCTGCATTAATGCTCAATTGTAATGTGTGTGCTGCACAAAAAATGTTGACAATGAGCTTTGATGGCGAAATTTTATTCGAAATTTGTGCGATGGCTGCCTTAATGTTTGCACCATTATTCGTGGTAATGCTTACTAGTTTATTTTCGCTAATGCCAAATTCTTCTAACACTAGTTCAATGGTGCTAACAATGTTAATAGCAGTTTTATACTCACCTATAGTGTTACGAATCAGAGCAAAAAAATGTAATCGGTTAGTTGGTTAAATATTTTTAAAAAATCAACTAAAAATCGATTGTTGTTAACTAATTGATTAATCGATTAATCAATTAGTTAAGTGATTAATCAATTCGTAACTAATTATTTAATCGATTAGTAACTAATTATTTAATCGATTAATCAATTAATTAACTAATTAATTGATCGATTAACCAATTAGTTAACTAATTAATTGATCGATTAATTAATTATTTAATAATAATCGATTAGTTGATTAATCGATTAATCGTAGTTGATTAATTATGGGTCAAAAAAATTTAAAATCTAATTAACATAATCCATCTAATCAATTAAATAATTAATTGAGTAATCGATTGATAATTAGGTTAAAATTATTGTTGCGGTTGAAGCTGGAATTAGGGATTTCAATTTAAAAATACAAACCTTACCAAAATCTACTTATACTCTTATACTATCAAAGCTAACCTTAATCCTAATTAACTGTTAAAAAAAAGCTAAGAAAATGCACTCCAAAAATTTTCGAAAATTTTATATTAAAATAATTAAATTTTCTAGCTTTAGCCGCGACGATTATTAATCGATTAGTTGTCAACTCAGCCAACTAACTGATCAATCGAATTTTGTTTCATATTACTACTCACCTAGTGTTTTAAGCTTGCTGAAGCAGCTGTGGCTAAGCCGGCTTAGCCGGCTAAGCCAGCCGATATAATGTAGTCGGCTGGCTAATGCGGCTAAGGTCACCTGACCGTAAGCGAATCAATTTGTTAAATTACAAAATTACTATAAATGACGATAATACTTTAAATGACAATAATACTTTATTTTAAATGATTAAAGCTGTTAATCTCTACGTTCTAAAAAAAAAAAAAATCCACGAAGCAGTTATACTTGAAAGCTAAGTTTTTATATTAAGCTAAGTTTTTATCAAATAAATCTTTTATTCTATAAACAATCAAATAAATTCTTACAATGAAAAAGCTAATATTGTTTGTTAACCTATTTACCATAATAAATACCCTCCTCTCCTCCTTAGTCGGATATTTATTATTTAAGAATTCTTGTAAGGTAATCATAATATTTATATTTTTATGTTTAGAAAAGTTTTTTTTATAATTTTTTTAATAAAGCTGTTTCAAATATTTGGAATAAATTCCAACCCATATTGGGTCTTCGTGAAATCGCATTAAAAAAGTTTATAAATTAATGAAACTTGAAGAATGATTCTAATTATATTTCCACTTGTGCGGTATGTTTATTTTATAACTATGTATAAAAATATGTGTAAGGTTCTTTTCTTATAAATTTATGTAATAATGTTTTTTTTTTT
>QKWP01000112.1:459892-475665 GCA_003550325.1 Gigaspora rosea
GAGGATCAAAGGCATTTATAAAGGTACGAAAATTCTCATTTTCTATTAAGGATAAAGGAAGGGTACAAGTAAGAAAAAATCTAACTATATCTCGGGTAAGTTTTTGTTGATATTGTTTAGAATGTGGTTTTGATATAACTGCATCAAGCGTCTGTTGTAATGGTTTTTTAAGGTCATCGACTGTTTTATTTTCAAGAGACATTTTTGTAATATGGTGAATATCACGAAGGTGGTTAATCGTATTGGAAGTCGAACTATGCCATGTATACTCTGTATCACAACCTTCGATTGAGCATTGAACTTTTGTTACTATCTCATCATCATCTTTACATTCAACGAGTTCAAAAAATGACCAAACAAAGCTATCTTTAGGATTATTTTTATTATGTCGAGTTTTTCTTTTTGTTTTTTTTTTTGAAGTCAGTTGAGAATGTGAATCATCAATATTTTTTCGATCACTATGTTTTTTAGTAAATGTATCATTTGAACCAAAACTTGTGGTATCCATTCTTCTTGACGAAGTACTGGCACTAGAGGTCGAAGCCATTATCGTAATGGTGATTACCACTACACAGCAAAAACTTTACCTTTTATAATTTTAGATGCCATATAATTGTGAGTTAATACCTATCTACATATTATTAGAATACACCCAAATGGATATTGAAATGAAGGACCAATTCCCAAGTCTATATATTGTATGCAAGATGCACATTATCAATTTTCACGGCTGTTATTTAAAATCATACATGTCACTTTGAAGGATTTGATTTTGAAGTAATGTCCTTTGACCAAGACAAAGAAGAAAAATGATTGAAAGAAATTTCCCCAATTCTATTTTTATTTTTATTTTATTTTATTTTATTATTATTATTATTATTATTTTACAATAATACTGCATGTCCTAGCTTTATGATCTATCTTTTGGAACTTTGGGGCAATAGATAAGTATAGATATTTGTATGTACATGTGTTCAAAAGAATTTTATAACAATATTGACTATTATGATCCTCTTTTTGAAGTAAGGTATGTATGCACTGAGTGTCCAGATTATGTGTTTCAATGATTTTTCTATTGTTTAAAAATATAAAAATCACCGAAATCGCATAATCTGAGTACATACAACGATTAGTATGTGGATTGCGGCTAAATTAGAAAGAGAATTTTAATATTTGATTTTATTAATTATTGTCTTGATTATATAATTATATAAACGTAGGTAAGATGTATAGGCAGAATATTCTTATTTTCTGAATTTTGATCCTTTTTGTAAACTCGAGATACGTTAGCCACTGCTAACAGTATCTTACTCTCCAGATTAAGACCTCCACACTAGTCTGTTTTCTGAATAAGACTCGGGTGGTACTTATTGATTTATTACTTTTAGTGCCACAAATATAATGCCCGGTTTTTTACACAGTGGTACTGAAGTTTTTGAATAAAGCCTGGGTACTATAAGCAGTGGCAATGGAGTCAATGGATACTAGTTTTTTTAGCTCCATTAATTCCTGAATTCTCTTAGATTTTTGTTTACGTAATTCAGAATTTTTTGGATTGTCGCACATTCCAACTAAATATAAACTCTGATATCGCTTAGTTTATACTTCAGGACTGGATTAATATCGTGTTTTGAACTATATGAAATTACTGGTATACGCCTTATTTTTATATGCATTTAGTTTAGAGATTTACTATAATTATTCTACTAAATATTTTAATTTGTTAATTCGTATATTTTAAAATAGATTAGTCACACAACCAAGTTCGGCAAGGTCAATATTTAGGACCAGTATGCATCGGAGCTAGGCCGGCATTAAGCAATAATACTAGCAAGCTTTATTATAGCAAAAATATCATTGGGCAATTTTGCTTACACTGGTTTATAGTAAAAATTTGAGCAAATATGCAGAATTTATCAATTCTGACTCGAAATTTTGGTCGATCTGCTAAATTTTGGTTGCGTGACTAATCTATCCTATGATTACGATTGACTTTCTTGATTGTATATAGTAATACTGCAAAGGCTATATTTGGCTTTTGCTAAAAGCTTATACAAATCAGGATCCAGACACAAACGCAAAAACAATGCGTTATTAATCTAGTCCAGCGCCCGCAGGACTCTAATGAAAATAAGTATTTTTATAGTTAGAACATGCAAAATCTTATCATTATGCATAATCTGGTGTAAAATCAAAGTTACTAAATTTTTAATGTTATTTGGAGTAAAATGGTATGTATACTGTATTATTTTTAATTTTTTTCTTTGCTTTATGTAATGTTAACTGATCATAAAACGAATTTTATAAACCAATCTATTTTTAGTGACTTCAAGTGTAACAGTATTAATAATACGTGTTGTTTAACAAGTTCTTAACACACTCTTTACAAGTAGCACAGGTTGAAAAAAGTAGATCAGAAAAATATTATAAATATCAGGTTCCGATTTTTGTTGATCTTTGGCACCTATCGTGACAACAACAAAGACATATCAAGTGCTGATAGAGCTATTAGTAAGCTATCGGACACATATCAGTTCTGATAACTTACTGATAGCTCTATCAGCAATGATATTTCTTTGTTGTTGTCACGATAGGCACAAAAAATCGGAACCTGATATTTATATGATATTTTTCTGATCTACTTTTTTGACCTGTGTAGGTATAGTATAATTAGGGTAATATGTTACAATAGAATCTATCAGTTTTTGCACCACGTGTCGCCGGTTAGAATATCCAATAAGCTATTTTTTTTTATCACAATTTTGCAAATCGAAGTATTAATTATCTTTCATTCAGATGGATTGTATTGTTTAATTTTTTTCCGGTAAGCATACAATTCGATTGAGTTGCGACCAAAGCTCTTTTAATGACCATCAACTAGGATGTCTTTGACAGCTTAAATGTATTTTTTTACTAAACTGATGCATTTAGATTCACTTCTGGGTAGAATGAACGTAATATAGTAAACCTCTATAAGTGCACACTCTTGGGACCAAATTTTAACAAATGCACTTAGAGAGTGATAAAAGGAAGCTGCTATCTATAGAGATCATATATATGGGCTGCCGTCAATAGAAATCAGGCAGATCTATATTTGAAAAAAAATTTATGCCTTAACTTTCACAGCTTATATCTCGATGGATTTTTAAGCTATCTTGATGATTTAATATTCAAAAGAAAGCATAGATTGTAAGCTTTCTTTTGAATATTAAACCATCAAGATAGCTTTAAAATCCATCGAGATATGAGCTTTAAAAGTTAAGACATTAATGTTTTTTCAAATATAGATCTGCCTGATTTCTATTAACAGCAGCCCATATATATTCGGGCATTGACTTTGTATTTAGAGAGGTGTGCACTTATAGAGGGTACATTTATGGATGCTCTATTGTACTTTTTATTTTGTTTTTTTATTATTCATTGCTATTTATTTTTTATTAACTAATATTGGATTATTCTAAAGAAACAGTTTGCTGCTCCGTACATTGCAATAATCAAGAGATTCAAGTTAGATTAATTATCCACGTAAATCTCCAAATAACGCTTTATTTTCACCTATTGTAGGTATGTTTACATATAGAATATAATTGTTCATTTATATATTCTTTTTATGCTTTCTTATTTAAATCCATTGATAGTTTTTTGCTTCTGTCTAAGATTCGATAAGTTTCTTCAAGGCTTTTTAATACGTTATGTGTAATGGCAACTTAGAATCATTCAGAATCGTCTGCTTACTAGTACTGATAAAATTTTTTTGCATATTGTATTTAGAAATGAATAATCTATACAAGTTTGATGAGTTTTGTGATAAGAAAACATTGTTATAGTTATCACGCATTGCATAGGGTCTGGGAATCTGGAATTTTAGTATAATATTAAATGCAAATCATTGTTGACTGAAAAATTATTTCGAACCTATAGAATTCATTATGTTGAACCTTAAATTTGTGAAATTAAAATGTAGTATGTCCATGTAGTACATATTTTTTCGTTTGTTTTTCGACTAAACATATTAAAAAAAATTATGGCAAACGTAAAATAAGAATGACTTGAAAAAAATTGAAATTGCTTACTCTTGTATCCCGGATATTTACAATGACTAGTTCTGTACCCGGGTATAAACGCTACTAAAAATGCTACCAGATATAAATCATACATATGATTAGTCAATTAGTTGACTAATCAATTTCAATTAATCAACTAATCGATTGGGATTAATTGAATGGTCAACTAATCGATTAATCGAATAGTCAACTAATTGATTAATCGATTAATCGAATAATCGAATGGTCAACTAATCGATTAATCGATTAATTGAATAATCGAATAGTCAACTAATCGATTAATCGAATAATCGAATGGTCAACTATTCGATTAATCGAATGGTCAACTAATCAATTAGTTGAATAAAAATCAATTATTCGATTAATCGGGTAAGATGATCTACCAACTAATCGATTGAAGAATTTTTATCGATTTGTACCACTAACTCCATGAATACATCCTTCTTGTTTCCTTTTCATCAAGCGGTTTTGATTTGATAAACCTAGATCGGTAATATATGCTTCATAATTTTCTTTTAGCAGAATATTTTCAGGATAAATATCTCGATATAAATAATCATTAGAATGAATACGATCAAGATTGGATATAATAGAGTATCTTTAATTTGAGTTTCCATTCAAAATTAAAGATATCAGTAAGGTTTTTGCTCAATGATTCGTATTTTGTATAACAAGCACTAAAATATAATCTTTTGGGATCTTGTTTTGACGTATTTCGCATAGGTTGAATATGATGAAAAAATTTTTTTTGATTATTACGAAAATTAGTAATGATTTTTTTTCTTATATGCCGAATAAAACGATTGAAGCACATGAGATCATTTAGGCGAATAAAATGATCAGTGCGAGCAAAATGATCTAAAAAGCTGATTAATGCAAACGAAATGATTTGCAGGTACTATATGATGGTGAGGATAATTCTTTCTTTAAAGTCTTGACAGGTATGTAGAAAATTTACAGAACCATTAGTTATTTATAATTTTTTTTTTTGAATGGAATGATTAATGCTAATGAGATTATTAATAATCAATGCAAAAAAAAAATTGATTAATACAAATGAGATGATCGGTGTGGACAAGGTGATCACTTGTAGATTTCAGGATCAGACTTTCAATGAGATAAGTACTGATCATTGTTTGTTTTTTTTTTTTGAAACTTTATATTTTCTCTATTTGTCTCTAATTAACTTCTTTCGCTCCAACTTCTGAAATAGGCTTCTTTGGGATAAAACGGATAGTGGCTGGGACTTTGGAATAAGTATATATTTTATTTTCTTTTTTTTTCTTATTTGGATCTGATACTAATCCCGGGTCTCGATTTTTGGTTTTACTAGGTTGTGTCAGAATTTTGGTCCCGTATAATTCATTTTAAGTCCACTTGAATCACTTGAATCACTTGAATCTATATCAATAAGCAATTATTTGTCTTTTAATATTCCACATTTCTAGAATCAAATGCCAACCTATCTCAAGCATTAACCTAGATCGCTTATTGCTAGCAAGCTTATTCGTTTCTTAAATACTATTAATTTTTATTAAAAAAAAAAATTTCTTAGAGACTGTTTTAATGTTAAAATTCAGAAGCTTCTTTTACTGTTACATAGAGCTTTGTTTGTGAAGAGTCTTCTGTAGTATTATAAACGACATTTACATTTTTTTAAAATACTGTACGTTAGTGGTAAAAGTACTCTAAACTGTATAAATAAATTGACCAATCACGAAAAATTTCTTCTATATAACGTGTATTTAAACGGCATTTATACAGCATATGCCATTTATAATACTTACGGCATTTATACGGCATGCGGCACTTCTACTTATATGGCAAATATGCCGTATCGCCGCAATTTTTTTGCCGGAGTAATTACCCTCAAGATTTTAAATATCTGCATCATATTGATTCGTTTTCATAATTTTATTGGTCGATATGCAAATCATCTACAACTTGCATTATCGTAGGTTGTGATGCTTAGCAAATTTCTTTTTTTTTTTTTATGTGAAAATAAACCATTTTTGAAAATTTTTTTTTGTTCTTGGTTACCCAGGTTTGGGCTCAAATTTTCAAACCCGTAATAAATTTGGGCGGGTTTTGGGCCGGGCTTACAAAATAATCAGGCCTGGCCCGACCCAAACCTGTAACTTTTTATCGGGCTGAACTTGAACTTTGGGCTTGTAAAATATTTTCGGATTTGGGTTTGGGCTTGGAGATACCTGACCCGACCCGGCCCAATACGAACCCTACATGTGGCACTTCTACTTATATGGCAAAGTGTGCTATATGCTATAGTAGTTGTGCTAAGGGTAGCTACTCCTCAAGATTTTAAATGTTCCCAGCTTTAGTGTCGTCGTTATAGGTGTTATTGCTGTAGGCTCCAGACATCTCTTATTTAGATCATAACTAGATTTTGTCCAATTTTGGTCCAATTTGCTGAAAATGACAAAATTTATTTGTTTAAATAACTTTTAATCTAGTGATCAGAATTGAATGAACTTTTTTTATTATATGCGCCTTACTAAGAGCTTTATTTTAAAAAAAAGTTTGTTCAAATTAGTCTACTAGATGCCAAGAAATTGGCAAAAACTATTTTTTGCTTCTCAAATTTCAGAGGGGTTTTGCTAAAAAAAAACAAGTATGATCTTTATACTAGATGTCCAGGTTCTGTTGCTATAGGTGTCGTTGCATGTAGATGCTGTTCCTGTAGGTGTCATCATTATAGGTGTCATCACTTGTTACTACCTGATAGTGCTTTTGTTGTTAATGTCTTATCACTTGTAGTATCATCATTAATTAGTGTTGCTGTTGGTAGGTTTTTTCGTATTTAATGATGCCTTCACTGTTGGCATTGATGTTTTGGAGTTTTTTACTTTTGTTATACCTTTTATGCTGATGCAGTTCGCCAATGTCACATCAGTGCTAATATTGGTTAGTTTTTTTAGGTCCCTTGTACCAATGCCGTTTACTATGATGCAACTAAAGCCTTGTAAATCATAGTTTTGGTAAGCTTTTGACATGTGAAATAGCAGTAGTATACTAGTAGTATACTTGTCTTGTAGTTTAGATTAGGGTTGGTCTAGGAATTGTTCGGAATGAAATCAATTTTTCGAACAGGAGTTTATATTTGTACTGTTTTCATTACAATGTTTATACATGATATAAAAAAAAAATTTTTAATTAAAAATTATCATATAAAAAACCTATAAAAAACATATAAAAAACATATTAAAACATATATATATTCAACAAACATCCTTTAAAATGTTCAGAACAGAGTCAGTTTTCTGAACAAAAAATTAGATAATTTCTTTGCGAATAATTCCAAAAAATTTTTTTCATAGGGTCTCAAATTTTATAAAAGAGAATTGCTAATTTTAACTGGGGGGAATTTCCCTGTTACACAACATGCATATTGGCCGATGATATTGCATTATCAGTTTTATATAAAATTTTATTTATTATACTATTATAATTATTTATTTAAATATTTATTATCATTTTTATTAAATTATTGTATCACATTTTATGTTGTAATATACATAGTATATAAACTAAATGTTTCTAGTAATGATATCATAATGCGGGCCAGCTACCGCTGGCCTAGAGATTTTCCTAATACCCTGCCAGGGTGGCATAATTCCGGCTAACCCTAACCCTAAATTCTGGCCGCTTACTACTAATTCTGTTCAAAATCTTACACTAACCTATAATTCTAACCTATCCCTTACCCTAACCTCTAAATTGTCCTAATTTATCCTTGCCCTAACACTAACCCTAAC
Source organism: Gigaspora rosea (assembly GCA_003550325.1). Taxonomy (NCBI): domain Eukaryota; kingdom Fungi; phylum Glomeromycota; class Glomeromycetes; order Diversisporales; family Gigasporaceae; genus Gigaspora; species Gigaspora rosea. Next base: position 467,730 of record QKWP01000112.1, read on the forward strand.
CCAAACGCGACCCTAGTTAACATGCCAGAAAACATAAGCAAAAACACTACACAAAATTCGACACCAATCTATAACGATACCAACAAGCAATGGAACCAGTTTACCAAAACAACACAAGCAAAAGCCAACACCAACAAACAGTATCAGCAAACGACGGCACAAACTAGCATATCGGCAAACAACACCAGCAAAAGCAAAGACACCAAGTGACGGCACCAAACAACAAAAGCAAAAATAAGCAAAATAAGCAAACACAGTCAAAATAAAACACCAAGTGCAAAAGAGAAAGCAGCAAAAATGAAATAAGTAAAGCACTAACCTTTAATAAACGATAACACCAGCAAAGACAAATATGAAATTCGGCACCGATATATCACTGATATATAACGACACCAATAGGCAATGGAACCAGTCGACCAAGACAACACCAGCAAAAGCAGACACCCAAACAGTACCAGCAAACGACGGCACAGACCAGCAATGTAACATCGGCAAAAGCAAAGACACCAAGTGATAGCATTAAACAACAAAAGCAGAAAGCAAAATAAGCAAACACAGTAAAAGCAAAACAACAAGAGCAAAAGCGCAAAACAAAAAAAAATAGCACGAAACAATAAATAAACAAAGTACTAAGGGGCATGCCATTTATTACGTAATTTTTACCATGAATACATGGTCAAAGGTAGTGATCACGTCTATATATTATATTAATCAATCAGTATTAGATAAAATGATTACACCATACATAGGTAGAGGTGGCTACTAAGTAAAAAATATTATGTAATAAATAGCATGCCCCTAATCACTAATTAACAATAACACCAAATAACGACATGAAACACTATACAATACTAGTGACGGATGGCACCAATGACGACACCTACGATACTAAGGTATCCAAGATGTTGATATCAGCGACGGATGGCATCAACGACGACACCTACAACGCTAAGGTATCCAAGACGTTGATATCAGAAAGAAAAAATAGTAAGTAAGCTACAAATGTACAAAAAAAAATTGATTAGTAATACAGACAAAAAAAAAACAATACAAACAAAAAAAATTACGTATCATGTAGATCCGATCTATATGTAGATCCTGTTATGTAACCCGGGAGGTAATTTCCCCCAGTTAAGTGTAGTTATTCTCTTTATAAAATACTGTAGCTGTAAAAAAAAAACTTAATGAATTTCTGTTTGACCCAGGTTAAAGCGCTACTTATGTAATTATTTATACAGTATAAGAGGACCCCGAAGAACTCTAATACAACTCAAATAATTCTAAAAAAAAAAATTTTGAATAGAAATTCATCAAATGTTGCATTTTTATATAGTAAATTTTCAAATTTTGCTCTATTATATATATCTATTTGGCTAAAATAATGCTAAAATTATACAAACTTAGATCTGTGTTGTATCAGAGTTCTTCGAGGTCCTAGTATAAGCCATTTATATGGTATACAGTATTTATATATCATATGACACTTACAGCATTTATATGGCATGTGGCACTTCTACTTATATAGCAAAATATGCTATATGCTATAGTAGTTGTGCCCAGAGCAGCTACCTCTCAAGATTTTAAATATTCTCAGCTTTAATAAATACACCATATGAGCAGATTTGCAGAATTGGGTCTTTTTATTTAGGTCACCAAAATTAGATTTACACATGAGCACTAACCAATCAAATTACTTATTTTTGTAAAATTTGTCATTATTAAAAAAGAAAAAAAATAAAAATTTACAAGAATCTTGTATAATCAGTAAATGCAAAAAAGAACTAATATATATACTAAAAAATAAACAGATACATACTATATAAACAATAAAGATAGTATTTATTGTGACAGATCAAAATGAAATCAGATTAAAATAAAACTGGGAACCTCTCTTGCTCATCTTTAAAGCTTATAAAACCCACATATACTCGTTTATTAATAACTCTAACTCTAAACCCTAACCCTAATGCTAAAAAACCCCTCTAAAAATGTTTCCTAAAAAATTTTAAAATTTTGTTTAAAAAATAGAAAAATTTCATTTTAATCTGATTTCATTTTAATCTGTCACATTTATTACTGACAAACCCAAATTACGATAAATTTTATTATTGATAGATTTAAACTCTTATTTACGAATAACAAACTCAGACATATTTCTCAAGAACAAGTAAACATACATCTACTAAATCTAGACCTTCTATTGCTAAGTTTAAATACCTAACGGTAGTGCTCCTAGGTCCGGTCCGGGTCCGGTCCGGGATCAGACCAGACTCAGACTCTAAATTTTACTAATTTCAGACTTCAGACCAGACTCAGACTCAACTATGAGTCCGGTCCGGGTCTGGTCCGAAGTCTGCAGACCGAATATAATTATATATATTTTTTGGTGCTGAACAAGTTTACTTAGTGCATTTTGTAAGAATTAATTAGTAAAATTTTATGAATTATAAGATTTTATAGAATTTTATTAATAAAATTCCAAAAAATCTTATAATTCGCAAATTTTTATTAATTAATTCTAACAAAATGCACTAAGTAAACTTATTTAGCACCTAAAAATGTATTAAAACGGCCTATTTGTTTTTATTTTACTTGAAATTTAGAGATTTGATGCACAATTTTGGATTTTTGATCAAAAAAGTCAAATTCTAACATCTTATCTCCAAATTTCAAGTAAAATAAAAACAATCCCTGCCGATTTAATGTAGTTTTAGGTGCTAAACAAGCTTACTTAGTGCATTAAGTTAGAAATAATTAGTAAAATTTTGTGAATCATAAAATTTTATAGAATTTTATTAGTAAAATTCTATAAAATCTTAAATTCACAAATTTTTATTAATTAATTCTAACAAAACACATTAAGTAAACTGGTTCAGCACCTAAAAATACATTAAATAGGCAGGGTTGTTTTTATTTTACTTGAAATTTGGAGAAAATGCTTAAATTTGACTTTTTTGATCAAAAATCCAAAATTATGCATCTTTTCTCCAAATTTCAAGTAAAATAAAAACAACCCTGCTGATTTAATGTATTTTTAGGTGCTGAACAAGTTTACTTAGTGCATTAAGTTAGAAATAATTAATAAAAATTTGTGAATAATAAAATTTTATAGAATTTTAATAATAAAATTCTATAAAATCTTATGATTCACAAAAATTTACTAATTATTTCTAACTTAATGCACTAAATAAACTTGTAAAGCACCTAAAAATACATTAAATCGGCAGGGTTGTTTTTATTTTACTTGAAATTTGGAGAAAAGATGCTTAAATTTGGCTTTTTTGATCAAAAATCCAAAATTATGCATCTTTTCTCCAAATTTCAAGTAAAATAAAAACAATCTGCCAGTTTAATGTATTTTTAGGTGTTAGACAAGTTTATTTAGTGTGTTTTGTTAGAATTAATTAATAAAAATTTGTGAATTGTAAGATTTTATAGAATTTTACTAATAAAATTCTATAAAATCTTATTATTCACAAAAGTTTACTAATTATTTCTAACTTAATGCACTAAGTAAACTTGTTCAGCACCTAAAATACATTAATTCGGCAGAGTTGTTTTTATTTTACTTGAAATTTGGAGTTAAAATGTTAAAATTTGACTTTTTTGATCAAAAATCCAATATTGTGCATCAAATCTCTAAATTTCAAGTAAAATAAAAACAAATAGGCCGTTTTAATACATTTTTAGGTGCTGAACAAGCTTACTTAGTGCATTTTGTTAGAATTAATTAATAAAAATTTGCGAATTATAAGATTTTTTAGAATTTTATTAATAAAATTCTATAAAATCTTATGATTCATAAAATTTTACTAATTAATTCTTACAAAATGCACTAAGTAAACTTGTTCAGCGCCAAAAAATACATATAATTATATTCAAACTCAGACCAATCTGCAGACTTCGGACCAGACCCAGACCAGACTCAGTCTTAACTATAAAGTCTGAATATAAAAGTCTGAGTCCGGTCCGAAAATCAGACCTGACTCAGACTTGACTAAAGTCCAGTTCGAGTTCGGTCCGTAGGAGCACTACCTAACGGTACTCTTTGATCTGTATTGCCAAGCTTAAATCCCCAATAATTTCTAAAAATAAAAATAAAAATTATTTTGTTAGAAATCTAGTTATGTATTAAAATAAAGACTTTTTACAAAAAGAATCAACTACATTATAATTTTGTTCAAATTAAATAGTCCCCACTAGCTCTGTTAACTCTTTGTTAAAATAGGACCCGGACATCTAGTATAGAGGTCATACTTGTTTTTTTTAGCAAAAACCCAAAAGCAAAAAACTGTTTTTGCCAATTATCTTGGCATCTAGTAGACCAATTTGAACAAATGTTTTTTTAAAATGAAGCACTCAGTGAGGCGCATCTAACAAAAAAAAGTTTATTCAATTCTGATTACTAGATCAAAAGTTATTTAAACAAATATATTTTGTTGTTTTTAGCAAATTGGGCCAAAATTGGCCAAAATCCAGTTATGACCTATATAAGAGATGTCCGGGGTCCTGTTAAAATTAAAAATAATACTTGCAATATTTTTTACAGTTTTTTGTGATTACAAATCATATAGATTCATTTGAATAAGATCTTTTTTTTTTTTTTTTATGTCAAAGTTCCCGCTCTGGGTAAGAGTTTATTTAATCAAGCCTGTGGATCAAGGGCGCCTCTTTGGGCAGCCCCACAATTGTTACATTGAATGAGAGTACAACTAGCCACATGTACAACTTTTGGGTTGTCTAATTGAAGTAGTCCGCCCGAAGGTTCTACACTAGTTGCCATACCTACAACCCAACTAGGGGATTGCCTATTTAAATCCTCTGGTCCAAGCTTCACATGTCAATCCTACTTGTGATCACCGGTACAGTCCTCCGATACATTAGTCAGTCGAAGACAGTCCCGGATACTAACTATATCCCCTTAGGACTAATTTATCCTCGTAGTACACTTGGTAGAGCAGTCCCTGTTCCACACAGTTATTACCTACACTTCGGTAACTTACGCACTCAACGAGGCAAGCAACTTGCAGTCAGAGGATACCTAACCACTACCATTACCTACTTCTGCCCTTGTAAGGTTCACTCCAACCCCAGTACCAACCATCACTTTCCTATCGGTCTTTCACCGATACATCCCAGACTCCAATCCAGTTGGCCCGGAAGAGTTAATCTACCTGGCATTAGGTGATATTATAGTTTTTCTCTCTCTGGTATCTACTTCTATAACATAGGTCCTTTTTCTTCGATACCCGATCCGGTGGCCAGGTTGGTAGACTTTGTCTCTGAGGTCGACGTCTGGTTCTTTAGCTCCGGTCCAATATTTTAGTTTTGGTAGCACCGTTAAAGATCTTTGCTACTTCCTTACTCAGGTCTTGCCAAATGGGTTTCTGTTTCCCCAGTTCCTTGAATTTATCTATGTCACAAGGCACAACTTTGCCCGAAAGCTCCTATTCGAGATGGTTACCAAGGACTACAGGTGATGTACCCAACCGATCGACAGGAAACGGTTACCAGAACACAGGTCTTATTTTTCAAAAGCGTCGCCCGTGGGATTTGAACCCTAGACCTGCCACTTGGGGGTGACAACTTAATTTACCAACTTTTCTAAATCACCACACTCTTTGAATAAGATCTTTTTTTTATTGTTATTATGTTGTTATAAGTTATGTTTATACTATATTTTGATCAGGCAAAAGTATTTTTTGATCAGGAAAGTTAAGCTAAAGAATAACATACTGGTAAAGGTTTGTAATAGGTTATTATATGACTTACCAAAAGTTTTATATGAGTGTTTTCCATTAATATATTGTATCAATTATATAAAATTCATTGATTTGATTAGATGTTCGCAAATTTGGAGTCACAAAAATTTAGGTAGTATACAAATCCACTGATATGCTTTGTATCAAACACGACTTTTTTGCTATTGCTATCTATGACAAAGTTCGTTAACTTTATTTAACTACTAACTATAATTCAAATTTGTTTGAGTGAAATATCAAAGCTGAAAGCAAAAACTTTAACATGACTACTACCAAAAAACAATGTAGTATCTAATCTTTAAGCAAATATTACTTGGCACAATAGAAGGCAAATTTGTATCAACTAGAATCATAAAGGCTGCCCTGATGATATCAACTACAAATGGGTTCATGCCTATCTCATATGCAGAAAAACAGACCATCCAGAGTGATGCAGTTTTTTCAAAAAGCAAGCCTTTCTAAGCAAATGAAAACTAAAACCAGAAACCAAACAAGTAACAATAGCCAACTCCAAAAACGAAAAAAAACAGGCAAAATGCACAGTTATAAACACCAGTACACAAAAAAAAAAGGGAAGAAGAAATTAAATACAATCTAATCTCATCTTAACCACATGTAATTATATACATTTATAAAAAAAAACAAAAGCATATTTACAGTTATCTAATTATACAAGCATACAAGAATACTAAACACTATAGATGCTGGTGAAATTAAACTATTTCACCAGGTGAAATGGTGAAATAATTTCACCAGAATTATACCAAAATTTTATTTTGGTGAATTGGTGAAATTGGTGAAATTGGTGAATTGGTGAATTGGTGAAATTGGTGAATTGGTAAATTGTTGAATTGGTGAAACGGTGAATTGAATTGGTAAAACGGTGAATTGGTGAATTGGTAAATTGGTGAATTGGTGAATTGGTGAAACAGTGAATTGGTAAAATAGTGAATTGGTGAATTTGCTCAGTCCTATAAACGGTTAATCGTTCTGACTCAAAGTGTGCCTGTAAAAACATAAAATATAAAAACTTGAACAAAAACCTAACCGAATTCCAGGCTGAAATAATTCCAGACTCTGGAAATTCACCATTTCACCATTCTGCTATTTCACTATTCCACCAATTCACCAATTCACCAATTACACCAATTACACCAATTCACCAGTTACACCAGTTTCACCATTACCGATTAGTGATTGGTGAAATGGTGAAATCATTTCACCACTTTGATTTAATTTTACCAGCATCTATACTAAACACAATACTAAACAGTTATCAATCATATCCTACAAATTAGCAATCATACAATCAGATATGAGTCAAAATACAAAAAAAAAAGAAATATAGAAATAAATACACAAACACATAAAACAATAATAACAAGCAGAGAAAGGAAATATTGTGAGGACATAATATCAAAATAAAAAAACAATAGGAACATAAAAAAAAACAAACAAATAACATATATACATATTATAGATATATAAATATAGATGCATATATTTATTCAATAAACAACTCCAATACAGAAACAGACCTATAGCAGAACTCTACATTTAACTACATAGTTCAATTTAACTTATCACACAATAACACAACTAATGAACTACCTATGCTTCAATCTGTTAATGAAACAATATTTACAATTTTACTACTATCTAGACCTATAATGAACACCAAAACTGTACTTAAACAGCTTGATCCATATCACTTTAATGTTCAAACCCTATGCTTTAAAACTTCTTACAAAAGACCATCTCAATCGTCTTTTTATTAACTATATTATTAATAGTATCCAACAAGCTTTAGATTTAACTTTAAGGAAGAATGTATGTATCTTATTCAAGACAAGGCCGCTCCAATTTAAATCTATGGTTAACATAACCCCCCCCTCTAGATTGAGCAAATTATGGGGGGGAGTTAAACAACATATATATATATATAATTTTTAAATTCAAATTTCATTTTTCATATTACTAAAATGAACCTATACAGAAAGATCACCAAAATTAGAGTAGCTGCATAATACAGTCATGCTAAACCTTGGAACATTATATAAGTTAGTTATAATTAATTAGTAAAATTTTATGAATCATAAGATTTTATAGAATTTTATTAATAAAATTTTATAAAATCTTATTATACACAAATTTTTATTAATTAATTCTAACTT
>QKWP01000112.1:485891-504041 GCA_003550325.1 Gigaspora rosea
TGTTATAGAATGAATAGTCATTATTTTATTGTATTTTTATTGTGTATTTTATAATCTTAAGAAGTAGACATTTAGAATAGTTTATATCGCTTATAACGCTTATACCGCTTATAACGATTATATTGCTTATAACGATTATATCGCTTATAACGCTTATATCGCTTATAATGCTTATACCGCTTATACCGCTTATACTGCTTGTAATGATTATATCACTTATAACGCTTATACTGCTTATACCGTTTATAACACTTATATCGCTTATGTTGCTCTTGTAAATTAACGCTTATAGCGCTTATTCTAAAATGTATTTAAAGGCACAGAATTTCCCTTAGTCAAGGTAGACTAGAATAGATCCGGGCATTGTATTTTATTTTTACCTTTATATTGTTATCCTCCTCTCTTATTATTAATAAACTCTTGGGATTACTAAGGAACAAACACCTTGGAAGCCCTCTTGTTAAATTAATAAACTGTCTATTATCTCTTGTTGTTCTATACCGAACTGCCCTTAGAGAAGAGTATAATTTCTTACAGACTAAGGAATTATACCTACCTCTTGGACACCACTATAAACCGATAAAGGATCCCTGTAGCCGTGTCATTGTTATAGTAAGGAGTTAAAGAACTGTAACACTACCTTAAATGCAAATATAGATTTACGATATTTACTCACTAATTATAGTATAGCACACTTCCATATCCTGAGTAATGTAATAAATGTGAACTTCTGTTTACTTGTAGTAATAGTTTCATATTTGTTTGTGGTTATGGTTATATATGAGGATGAAAACATTTCGGGTTCTAAAACCCGAAATTAAAATTTGAAGACGAAATTGTTTTTGACCTATTTTACTTGAAAGACGAAATTATTTGATACTTTTTTTGAATAGACGAAATTATAAGGAACATATCTATATAAATTTTATTTGCTCTTCCTTATAAAAAATTTTAATTTTCTTTAATGAAGACGAAATAGGCCTTTTTCAAAAATCAATTTCGGTGGCACCACTAGTTATGGTTACTATTTCAACTATTATTGTAGAAAATGCATTTATTGTAAGAAATTTCATAAGAAGAGAATTTTTAAATATATTAAAAAGTTTTTAAAACAGATTAAAAAAGGAGCTAATACACTTACCAAGGAGAACATTAATAATGATGGTAATGAAAATAAAGAAGCAAAGAACATGAAAGAAAATTCCAAGAAAGCAGAGGCAATAGATATTTTATATAAGCTAGTAGTACAAATTGAACAAATTAAATACTAGTAAATATATAAAATAAACAAATATATTTGAACTAGCAATAAATATCTTTTTTCTCTTCTAAAATCATATTAAAATGTTAAAAAAAAAAATTAAGTTTAAATTCATAAGTCATTTTTGTTATAAAAACTCTTACTATATAAAAGTCTTATAGATTATTAGATTGGTAAAATAAATTTATAAAATTTACTTACTTTACAACTGAAGAATAGTCTAGTAAAGTTTCAACGAAAACAGTCAATTTTTTTTTATAATCATATAATATGTCTCCTATTTTATGATTTCAATATATAAATTTTTGTGTAATGCTAATGCATAATTAGAACTTCTGTTATGCTTCAAACTAACATATCTATAGTTAAATATGGAAAGTACAGTCCAAAAAAAAGGAAAAAACAAGAAAACAAATTAGCATGAAGGATCATAAGTACTTATAATAAGTTTTCTAGCCAATTCGGATACTTGCTTGTTTTTATCTACTGCCTTGCAAGAACAAAAACCAACTTTTCTACAAACTCACAATACGTCAGAATCAACATATTATCCTTGTACAGCCACTTGATTCTGCCATTTTTATGGCTGGCCTGCTTTAGCAGGTGGGAAACTACCAGCTAATAATTATCTTAACTTTGCTCAAACCATTTTTAACCTGGTCTGTTACAGTGACTTTTAGTGCAATAACTATTGCTATTTTTCAGAAAATTTACTGTTTTAGCACCTATAAATATATATACAAAATCACTACTATATTCTTGTACTGCTGCTCATGTATACAATACTTAATAAAATTTAATAAAATCATTGCTAGCTTCTTAGTTAGCTGGCTTCTAGCTATAAACGAAATGTGTGCCAATATTTTTGTACTAGTTGACAATAAAGTCAACTGATCGAAAAATAAGGCCAAGCATTGTGATACCTGCATATTGGCATATCAGACCTGATCAAATTGCATTTAGACTATACAAACTGCAAATTACAAATGTGTATAATTTACTGTACCAATCACATGCAGGAATCATCCAATCATATGCATGCCTAGTAGCACAAACGAATAGCAGCCACAGCTGCAATGCAGATCCTAATGTGTAACAAGCTATCAAGCCATCATATAAATATGAATATCTGGCAGACACCAATTCTCATCTAGAAAATTCAGAATTGCCTTTTTGCCTTGCCCAACCTACCTCAAACAGGAAAGATTGGGACCCTGTTATGACCGCCACTTGATTCTGATATTTTTATAACCAGCCTGCTTTAGCAGGCAGGAAACTATTAGCTAACAATTATCTTGACTTCACTCAAACCATTTTTAACCTGGTCTGTTACAGTAACTCTCAGTGCAATAACCATTGCTATTTTTCAGAAAATTCACTATTTTAACACCTATAAATATATATACAAAATTACTTCTATACTCTTGTACTGCTGTTCATGCATACAATACTTAATAAAATCTAATAAAATCATTTTTGCTTCTTAGTTAGCTGGCTTCCAGCTATAAATGAAGTGTGTGCCAATGTTTTTCATGTTAATTAATGATTTAATAAATACAGTAAAACACCAGAGTATCAATTGTTTGCTTGTAAATTATAATTAAGAATTAGTTGGTCAATGTTCTTTTGTTCTTCTGAGAAAGGGCTAAGAAGGTCTATTAAGCTTTTTAATTAGGCTTTTTCTATGCATTGCCGAAATTTTGAGAGCAGAATCATTGTTGCACCACATTACTGCACAATTAATGTTCAGAATTTTCATTTTTGTGTAGTTAAGTATAAATAAAAAATAAAAAGTAATAGCATAGTGAACTTTGTTCTTTTTTAACTTCATCTGTGAAATTGATGTGCAATTCTGTGTAATAAAAAATTCCTCCCTTGCTATGATAAATTCCTAGACACTAATGTTAAAATTTCACTATCACGTAATTTTTGTATAGTGCAAATGCTAAATTAATGAAAATTAGATAACTATGCAACATAGTCACATTAAGATGAATTTAATTGATAAATATTTTTGAATGCAGAGTACATATAAATTATATTTAATTCTTATCGTTGTATATTTCAATATTTATACTTCATTTCACTTCTGTTTCTATAGTCATAATGTAGCATAAACACTATGATATACATACAGTACTGTACATAATTTATGATAACAGAAAAGGCACATTATAAATCAGGTCTAACCATGAATTCATTATTTCTAATGTTCAAATTATACAATCAATACTCTAAAAATCTCAAATTTACTACAAAAAAATATTTGTAAAAAATCATGCATCTATTAGGCCATACGAAATTAATTTCTTGAATTTTATAACCCGGCCGGGTCTAAAAATCAGGAATCTAAATTTCAATTTTTTAAAAAAATTAGCCAATAGAATATACAGCAATTACCGCTGTAAATCTGGTGTGGGAAAGCATAAAAATTTATGACAATTACTATCTTAACGTCATAAATCTAATTCAGAGTTAATGGTCAATTGTGCCTTTAATATTTTAATATAATATATTTGTGCTTTTGATTGTCGTGCACCAGCTTACTTTTATTGTTATGATTTAATATACGTTAACATGTGCAAGTCATGTGCAGCATGTGTATCATGCACATCGTGTATGATACGCTCAATTAGCACGGAATGGCTCAAAATGTTCAAAATGTGCGATATTTTTAAGAGTTAGGCAACGGAATGGCTCAAAATATTCAAAATGTGCGATATTTTAACATTAATTGACTAAGCAGTTTTGTAACATCGACTTAATTTATATTTTAGGCCTCGACTGCCAATATGAAGTGACAACTAATAAATTTATTTTTGAGCTGATCGTACTGGGCCTGCGTTGCACCACACGTGCTTGGAAAATTTTAATGCAGACTAACCAGATCTTAACCACATACTATAGTAACAGAATACGTAACATTTAAGTTCTGTAACAGAATTTATCATCATAGTATAAATATTTGCAACAACTAACTTTGACATATTGTGGTCATCAAAATAACGAATAATTTGTAGCAAAATTTTTTATGTACTAATTAGAGCTGCAGACATTAGAATATCAATAAACATTTACTATGCCGTTTGACGTGATGTGACGTGATGTTTAATATGATTATATATAAATTTTATATGATGTGAAGAGTGACATACTACCTTGGACCTTCTAAATGTTTGCAGCTCTAGTACTAATACTAACTCAACCATCAAATATAGCTGTTCAATAGAAAAGAGAAAAATCAATTTTTAGATCCAGTTAAAAGTTTTAAAAAAACCATGCTAAGTCATTTTTTTACATCTTTACTAGCAGAATTAGTCGAACTCAAATAGTTCTGAGTAGAGACTGCAATGACCATTGTTATGATCAAAAATGTAAAAATGTGATTTAACGTAGCTTTTTTAAAAACCTATGAACCTAAAAATATATTTCTCTCTTTTCTATTGAAAAAGATTTATAACAGAATTTTTTGCATTAAGGGTAGGGTGACGTAGATCAATTTTTATATGATCTACGTGGTATATTGAATTTTTACGTAGTAAACAAAAAAGTGCTTCTAATAAAACTTTTCAATACCTTAACCAATTTGTGTCAAATTTATACAATATGTAGTTTAAAATAGTTTGTTTATATTAATAAAGTGTACAATACATATTGTTTTAAAAAAATTAACTTTACATATAACTAAAAATTTCCCTGGACGCTATATGTTTTTCCCTGGTTACACAAATGAATACTAATTATGATTGGTCAAATCACATGTTGTTTACACGTAAATCATATGATACCATATGATATTGGTTACACAATGTTGATCTACAATCTATTTTATATGAATTCGGAAATAGTTACACCCTACCCTTAAAGAATGATGATAATTCTAATGCATCATTGTGTCAAATCAAATTCGACACATGTCAGATACTGATTTTCTTTCATGTAATTCGAGACGGTAGGTTGTAAATTACACACTATTAAAATCACGTGTTTAATTATTATCACTTAACCATATACATTTGGTATTCAAATTTTAACTTCATATTGTGTATACTACAATAGATTATAATTAAAAAACAAATAAGATGGGTTGCATGAATATGCAACTTATTACACTAGTTTTTAGATTATTGCCTAAATTCGGAAGGTCATATCTCCAGGTCTCAAGGCTAAGTTTAACGCCTTGCCACCATTAGGACCATAAAGAATCAAAGAATCTATTTGCTTAGTTATATAAAGGAGATTAGCTTATCAAAAACCTTGTGGATCACTTTTTTAGAATTTTATTGCTAAAAATTTTTTTTTTTAAAAAAAAAATAAAAATCCGGGTGGCCGGGTCTAAATTTTTATTTTATGTTATGAAAACCAAGAAATTAACTTTGTGAAGCCTTACATTGTTAATTAAAAAATTTAATTTTATTCAGACAAATTATTCTGAAATATTTTAAGAGATCTCTCTAAAATTGTATATGTAAAAAATTTTTATTAAAGAGAATGTGGGAAATGGTGGGTATTGTGAAACTGTTTATGATGATTTATAATGGATATAGACAGAAAGTATATTCAATAAGATTAATAAAGATTAGATATGTCTAAGAGCAATGCTATCCATAAAAAAGGATTAATTACTTTTTCTAATACACAATTAATGATATTTAATATATAAAAATCAATTTTGTAAGTAAATAGATAAAATTGATTTTTAAAGTTCAAATTTCGAAATGTTTAAGTTGTTTATTTATTCCTCAAATTAAGATTGAAGATTTAAAAAAATATGCGTAATATTGTATATATTTGCTAGAATGTTATTTAATTTTGTCAGTTGCTTGATTCATGTTAAATCATTTAATTTTGTCAATTGCTTGATTCATAATTTATCGTTTCTTTATATGGTAAATCGAATTAGTTTAAAGATGATCTGTCGTGAAATTAACTTGATACTCTCAAATAAAACATATCGAAATGTTGATTTAAATTTAATGCAAAAAAGATATTTAAAAACTGGAAATACAGAAGAATCAACTAAAAGTAAATAATTAAAATCAAATTAATATCTAATTTAATTAAAACTTGCTTGAAACAACGTCACACGACGTCCTCTTATGAGAGGTTATAAAAAAAGAATTTAAGGGTTCTTTATAAGATATGGATACATATCACTTTACAGAAAATCATTTGACATAATCAATTCAAAGGCAAGTTTATTTAAAGACAATTAATTCAATTCGTACGTAGTTCATTTTGCAGGCGTTCGTTTTATAGACAATCTTTAAAAGAGAATAACCCTGATCCAGTAGTCTGTTTTGGATAATTCCGAGCTGAATCCAATCACGGGATTCCAGATTTTAATATCGGTTTAGATATTAATTAATGTTTGTAAAATGAACTATGAAAAACAACGGTCTGTGAATTAATTGTCTATGAAATAATATATGTCTGTGAAATGATTTTCTGTATAACGATAACTGGTTTATTCGGCGTTTATATTTATTAGGTTTTTGAGTAACCAGATTTAAATCGCCACTACGATGCTTATTAATAAAAGCGAAAATATAATTAACCATATATTAAAATTTTTTATTAATGTATAAACTGAGTGGCGATTTAACCTCGGTTAGTTTTTGAGTCAAGATTTTATGGGCGTGATTCGGATACTGTATATTTAAATCCGGATTTAAAAATACAGTAATGTGTATCAATCGCAATGTGTGCAACTCACAATAAAGTTTCGGTTGATAAATATCTACGTATAAATATAGATTACATACATATTATATACTTAAATTTAAAAATATAAACGCTATTTATAAAAAATATGTAGAATATTGACTTTATATTTATTTATTTAAAACTTTATCAGTTTAGCCTGTCAATTTAACAGTTGAGTCAAAAATGTAACTTAATTTACTTTTAAAGCAGTACCTCCTGTGAATAAATAGAAGTATTGTATATTCATCAAGGCGAGACCCAAATATCAATGATATCTCGGAAAAATCAAAAGTCAATTGAACATTTCAAGTTTGTTAATAACACCGTACATATATTACAGTTTACGTTTTATAGTGCTAATTAAAAACCTTAATGCTAATTAATGTATTACTTCTCATACACTATATTTTAATGTTACACGAAAAAGTAGGCAAGAAAGTAAGTACATAATATACAAAAACAATCATTTAATAATGAACAAAAGCTTATATAATACGTGAATTATCATCATAAGAAATCAATCAACTGATTTTGACTTTTTATGATCAGAATCATTGCTTAGGCCATTGAGCCTTTTCAGCTTCACGTTTTAAGTTTTCTTTAAAACTGTCAGTAAATATTTTCGCACGTTTTACACTCTCGTCTACGTACGGAAAAGCTTAACAAAAAAAAGTGTTATAGTTTTCTAGGTTTATAACATCAACGAAAACATAATATAACAGTTAACTGTTAATAAAATAAAAAAAATACAAAACAAAAACCTTGATCTGTTAATTTCGAAACATTTCGATGTGTTTTAATCGCAAATCTGTGAAATGCTTCACTGGCTAAGAGCTTTAAGTAAATATGAAATAAGGATTTATGTATTGCGTACTTTAATTGTTTTATTAAAAAAAAAAAAAATAATAAATAATTCCATACCTTCTCCGTGATATATTTTGAAGCCCAATAATGAATTAGTCGTGAGAGCATTGTGAAGTAATTTACAATTTACATTAGCAAAAAAATTCATTTTTTTTATTGGCTATGATCACGCAGCTAAATATTTATGATATTGATATATGACATATAAAATCAAGATTTTTTGTATCACCTGCTATAATCGTTATCTAAATAAAATAAGAAATAGACAAACTTGATTCTCGTATCGGCGAGTCATGCACTACTACCTTATAAAGAATAAATAAATAATTCATTACTACCGGTAGCGGTTAAAAATTGTGACGAGATAATTTATAGGCGTTTTCTCTCTACATTTTCTTGCTGTGCCCAACTTATTAATTCGTTATGGTTATTCACGTTCTTAATGTAATTTTACTTGCTACATATTGCCTATTGTACCCTTTAAATGTGAATTCTGAAATATTCACCGGGCAACCGAATATGGTCTTAATACAGACTAATGTCTCGAGAACTTTTACTAGTGATCAAAATGACGTGGCCTCAATTTCTAACGCTCCACTTCCACCAACGAGTGGAATAAGGGTAACCTAACCTACTATTTCATTAAATTATATTATTTATGCTATATTTTCACTTAATAATTATTACATTATCTCTATTTTTACCTTGTTTAAAGGGAAATCCCTTATTTATTGACATTGACTTGTGTGAAAATGACCCTACCAATCCCAAAAATAGTTCAATTAAAATTGCAATATTCCAAGATAATAATGTATGCGATGTTGAAAAACAGATCAAAAAGGTTGTAAGCATTTCATCAGATATAATACAAGGAGTACTTTTATATAGTAATAATAGTAATGGCACAATACCGAGTGATCGACTGTCAGCAGATATTAGTGCGGTCGCAATCCCTGCGTTTTATGTGAGCCAGAGTGTAGTAAACTACATACGAAACGTCGATATTAATGATTCACTTGTATTTATTGAGATGTTCCCAATTCAAAAAAATATCACAACAACTTTACAAATTACCTTTATCGGGATTTTGTTCACTTTCTTGATAGCCTTTGGTATTTCACGTAAGTATCATTTCTACATTGTCATTACTTTAACTTATTTTTTTATATAAGATATATATATATTTTTTTTTATATATCCTTATTTTTATTTATTCTTATTACAATTTTTGTAGTTATCATTAATTATGGTTTACATCGATGTAGACATCGTAGAGGTCGATTTGTGACCAATTCTATAGCTATGACGAATTTAACAAATACCCTTGAGAAAGAAGTGGTAGAGACTTTTCCTGTTAAGAAATTCATGGAAAGTAATATTAATGAACATTCAATAGTTAATGTCAATGTGACAAATAATAATGATATATTACAGTCAAATGCAGATGATGTTAAAGACATTAAATCAACGTCACCAATTAATGTATCTCAAAAAAATGTTGATGAGTCATTGGAAACAAAAAATATAAAATCATCATTAAAAAACGATGAACATATTGGAGATATAGTCAAAACACAAGACTCTTCAGTAATTACCAATGAATCAACATCTACTAAAGAAACTGAAAAAGAAATTCCATCGGATCCTTCGACAAATATTCATGCTTCAATAGATAAAGAAGTATCTATATCCCCTACAACAGAGTCCACTGCAGAGTCCACTACAAAGAATGTTAATCATCATATAAAAGAATTACAGACAACATGCGCTATATGTTTAGAAGATTTTCGAGATGGGGACTTATTAAGGATTCTGCCATGCGAGCATGAATATCATACTGAATGCATAGGTAGTAAAAAGAAATTCTTTATTTATATGTTGTTAAAAAAAAAAAAAAAATTTAATATACTTATATGTTCTTTTTTGATAGATACATGGCTTACACAAAAATCCTCAAAATGTCCTCTTTGCAAATTTGACTGTCGTCCTCCAAAAGCCATTGATGTGGAAGATGGAAGTAATAATGCCAATGAAGCATCAACTTCAAATATAGATGGTGTCTTGCCTGCACCGGTGCAAGCACAGACCCCAAGGCAACGAAATAATTTAATAATATCGTTATGGAGAAGGGTTCGTGGTACTATATGAATTTATCTTTTTTAAAAAAATTGTAATAATCCTATATATCTACCGATATTTTATCTTGTAAAATATACTAAATGTACAATGTACTCCTGTCTACATATTTGATAAATACAAAAATTTATTATTAATTCATTTATTCTGACAGAAAACTTTTCGTTTAACCCAAAAGTTTCGGATTTTAAAAAAAATGTTGAAACAACTATACAATTCAAATTCAATAATTGGTGGCTCTCATAAATTTGAGTCCAGGTGATGTGCAAGCAGTGCTTGGGAAGCCTGTGCTCTCTAATTGATGATTGAGAAACTGCCCAAGAATTAGAGGAGGAAGAAAATGAATAAATATAACCATTGCCCCAAAGGCCACTGATTAGGATGAAACAATTTCTTTAAATTCTGAACTAAAGATAAAGCTTGTCCTAAATCTAAGTACCGGAGAGACAGCGCAAATCACGTGAATTTATATAAAACCATTTACCCTACCCTAACCGTCAACTAACCAATCAACAAATTATTCACGTGGTTTTGCACTGTCTATCTGCAGGGACGGTGAATAATATCGATTTGTATCGATAATATATAAAACGATATTTTTATGGGGAAATCGATATTTTCGCCATACCGATCGATATTTTTGTAAAATCAAATCGATATTATTCACCGTCCCGGTCTATCTGTCCGTAGATTTTCCATGAGATCATATGACTTTACGGGGTGAGTATTTGCATTTGGTCGACAATTGAATAGTCGACTTTTTAGTCTACGTATTACAGTATTACCAGTATTACCAGAAATTTCTGTTTATGGCAAAAATTAAGTGATCGGAAATTTTTCGTATGACAAAATTCATTGGCTGAGTTTCTAATTCCGCTTAAAATACGCCTTTAAAAAAAAATAAGGTAATTTACACAACCGCACAATCAGATAGCGTATTGGGTAGTGACGTCAGTACGTTAATACCGCATGTTATTTGATGTCAGCCTTAATCTTATTTTGAAAAGAGATTTCTTTTTAGAAAAATAATGTAATATGGAAAAATAACTTGGGGCGAAATGTAATTCTAAATCATTTTGCTTATTTTGCTAAACATGTAGTTGATCAAGTTTTTAACTAAAGGAGCGAAATTATACCGATATTATGTAACATTAAATCATATGATGTAATTTGTGTAAGGAATTATCATCTGCTAAATTGGCAGTATTTTTTATCTTAGTTGCGTAATATTTGCGTCTATATCTGATATACTTTTTTACTTATAAAAAAATTACTTGATTTTTATTTAGTTATGCAAGTATATATATTGTATATTGTATAATTTTTTATACGACAGTATATATCTAATATAATTGTACATTATAATATATATATACTATAACAGATAATGTATACAGTATTATATTTATATACAACTTTTTAAAATAATAATTTGATTAAAAAAATTATAAAATTTTATTTTATAATTTACTGTATTGTTTATTACAACCAATTAAAATTTGATATTACGAATTTACTAAAACATACTACTGGTATTCAATATTACAATAATAATATATGCTTATAACCAAAAGTTTTACTATATCTATATTTTATTTTAATTTTTATTACTAATTCTAATTTTATTTTTAATTTTTTTTATTTTTTTTATTTATATTTTTTTTGCTTTGGCAGATTTCACTTTGCATAGTTATATATATTCAGAGATACAGATTTTAACTATTACTAATATTCAAACCTGATATCATTTAGTTACTTTTTATATGTAGCACCTAAATATAATTTGCCATATTAACTTATAGACAAATTAGAGTTGGATATTGTTTGAAAGCTAAGCCAAATAGGGATTTTATTTTTTCAGATCCAATACTGCTACAAGTTTATATAGTATTACATTTAAGCCTTATATTATGTTTCATGGCTTTGGTTATTCCAAATTAGAGTTCTAATATGGGGTGTCTTCAATTAAAAGGGCCCATTTTTACATTTTTTTGAAAAATGAGTTTTCGTTAAATTCATATAAATTTTGACATGATTGACTTTTTTTAATTATAAATGAAAGTTGAATTACATAATAAAAAATCAGATAATGTAAAAAGAAAAATTACATGAGGCTGCGTAGAGCCAACACGTCACGAGTTTACCAGATAGTCACCTGCCGTCTTTAACCAATCAATATCGTGAAATTTGATTGATCCCGGATCAGTCCGAAAATCAAAACAAATAATTAAACTCAAATATCTCAAAATAAAATATATGTAAAAATGGGCCCTTTTAATTGAAGACACTCCATATATTCTATTTTACTAT
Organism: Gigaspora rosea; assembly: GCA_003550325.1. NCBI lineage: Eukaryota > Fungi > Glomeromycota > Glomeromycetes > Diversisporales > Gigasporaceae > Gigaspora > Gigaspora rosea. The sequence continues at coordinate 498,169 of QKWP01000112.1, forward strand.
TACAAATTCTTGAGATAATATCTACTACCTATTTTAAAATTAAGTTTGTTCAAAGATATTTCAGATCTTTGTCTTTTTGTAGTATTTTAGTTTTTTAATTTAAACTAGCTAGTAGTTTTTGATTATTTTATTTTTAGAAAAATTTGAACTAGCAATATTTTAATTTGTAATCTTAAACTATGCTATTAATTTAAAGGTTTTGTTTTTTTTATTATTTTAAAAATTCTTTTATATTATATTTTTTTTCTTTAGATAATCTTACATTTTTTTTAACAATTTGCTCTATTTTATTAGACAAACTTTATAAGAATCTAACAATTTCTAAACAATATTTATATTATTGAACAAAAATTTTTGAATAACAGTAAATTTGTTCAACTAAGCAAATAAATATGTGCTACAAAATAGCACATGTTAGCCAATCATTTGTCTAGTTGAGCCAATTTACTTTTATTTAAAAATTTGCCCAATTATGATATTATCTGACAATTTATAATTATAATTGGTAGAGAGTTATCAATAAATATATTTACTCTATTTTTATAAAATAATTTATATAATGTTACATTTTAGCATGCACATGCGTGCATGCATACATGCATGTTTTGACCAAAGTTATGATTTTATTTCTTTAATGCTGGCCAGAATTAACTACATGCATGCATGCAGTCATGCGCATAGTGCCCATCTCTAGTTATAGCCTATAAGATCAGATATAACATAATCAAAACAATTAAGTAAACTTCATATAGTTAAAAATTAGAGTCAGATAGGGTTAGGATAGGACCCTGAGCAATCTATGAATAGCTAGCAATTATAAAAATTGTTATATATTTCTAAAAATGAGAAAGATCTACAGAAAAACAGTCAAAAATAAGCATTAATATTACTAAATATAGAAAAGATCTATATAAAAATAGTTAAAAATAAGCAAAAACAAATTGTCACCTATTTATGTATAGCCCAAGGTCCTGTTAGAATATAGATAAAGAAAGTGTTTATAATAAATATTTACAAGAAATTTTTTTTGTTAGAGTACAAAGATAGTTTTATATATAAAATTTTAAGTTATAGGCAATTTTTGTCAAAACAAATTTTTGTTTTAATTTTTTAATTATGCTACGTTACATCTAATCTTGAATTTTTATTGGTTGATTATATGAGAGTAATATATCACAGAGAAATAAATAAATATACTCTATTTTTATTATTATTAAGTTACTATATATTATTTTTAAGCTATTGTTTCAACCAATTAGAGAGGTGTTAAATATAGATAATTTTTTGAAAAAATCAAAAGTTAAAATTATATATAAAGACCTAATTATTTTTATATATAAATATAAAAAGTAGGCCTCTAATAAAAGAAAATCAGATAGGGTGTGGCGACTTAGGGAAGTTGGTAAGTTGTCACCCTCCAAGTGGCAGGTCTAGGGTTCAAATCCCACTGGCGACGCTTTGGAAAAATAGACCTGTGTTACGGTAACTATTTCCTGTCGATCAGTTGGGTATATTACCTGAAGTCCTTGGTTAAAATCTCGAATGGAAGCTTTCGGGCAAAGTTGTGTCCGGTGAAACAGACAAATCCAAGGAACCGGGGAAATAGAAACCCATTTGGAAAGTCCCGAGTAAGGAGGTAGCAACGATCTTTGACGGTGCTACCAGAACCGGAATATCGGAAACCGGAGCTGGAGAACTGGACGACATGACCTTCGGAGGAGAGGGTCCACCAACCTGGCCGCCGGAGTCGTACCAGAGAAAAAGGACCTATGTTCTGGAATTAGGTACCAGGGGAAGAAAAACCATAGTAGCACCTAATGCTGGGTAGATCAACCCTTCCGGGCCAACTGGTTTGGAAGTTTGGGGCACCCAGTGATGGACCGGTAGGAAAGTAATGGTGGGTACCGGGGTCGGTGTGAACCTTACAAGAGCAGAAGTAGGTAATAGTAGCGGTTAGGTACCCCCTGACTGCAAGTTGCTTGCCTTGATGAGTGCGTAAGTTACCGAAGTGTAGGTAATACCTGTGTGGGACAGGGACTGCTCTACCAAGTTTATCCGCGAGGATAAATTAGTCCTAAGGGGATGTAGGTAGCATCCGGGACTGTTTTCGACTGACTAATATATCAGAGGGCTGTACCAGTAATCACAAATAGGATTGACATGCGAAGCGTTAGACCAGAGGGTTTAAATAGGCAATCCCCTAGTTGGGTTGTAGGTATGGCAACTAGTGTAGAACCTTCGGGCAGACTACTTAAATTAGACAACCAAAAGTTGTATGTGTGGCTAGTTGTACTCTCATTCAATGTAACTCAATTGTGGGTGCGCCCAAAGAGGCGCCCTTGATCCACAGGCTTGATTAAATAAACTCTCACCCAAAGCGGGAACTTTAACACAAAAAAAAAAAAAATAAAAAATAAAAGAAAATCAGGTACTTTTAATAGTGAATTACCCGAAAGGGTATATTGGAAGGAACATTGAACATGGGTAGAAGCCAGAGAGTTTAAAATAGGCAATCCCCTAGTTGGGTTGCAGGTATGGCATCTAGTGTAGAACCTTCGGGCGGACTACTTAAATTAGAAAACCAAAAGTTGTATGTGTGGCTAGTTGTACTCTCGTTATACAAATGTAATACTGTATGTGGCACAGTCATATTGACCGGGCCAACCCGTTTGGACCAATAAAGTGCTAGGGTACCTAAGTGGTCACCTTAATATTAAAAAAAAAAAAAACAAAAGAAAATCAGATGATAAATAATATAACTCTTTGTTATGCTTTGTAAATTAGTTAGAAGCTTTAATATATATATTTATTACAAATTATCTAGTTTAAAGAATTATTTATAAGTGAAGTATACCCAAATAAAGTACCATAAACTGCCGTATAAACGACCCGGGTCTGTTACATTTTACCTATTTTAAAACCTATTATTAGACCCCTGGGTCTCTTATATAAGTACGGATTTGATAACTGAAAAAATTTATATGTGGAATTTATATAAGGTTTAGTATATAGAGTGCTGCTAACTTGCCCCCTGGTGATGTAACCACCCTATAATTTACCAATCATGTTGCAGGATCTTGTGTAAAAAATAAAGAAATTTTAAGAAAATTAGAAAAAAGTCAAAAAATTATCAATATTACAAAATTTTATTACGAAAACTAGCTTTGGGCTATTGAATAAAAGTTTTTGGCATCTAATTTTGCATATAAATAATCAACTCATCCTCTAACTTAATATATCTATACTCTTACCCTAACCCTAATCTTTAAAGAATAATTTTTTATATAAAAAACTTTTATAAAAATAAATGGTAGTTAAAATTTATAACTTTAACCAGGTGTTAAAATTAGTTAAATTCTAGTATATATATTGGTGTAAATATAACCTTTGCCGTAATGCAATGCCAATACTGTAATACATTATGTACTTGTAACAACTATGAAAAACGCAGTTTTGTGAAAACTTTTTTACAGTTTGGACTTACGAATTTAGGTTTTGTCAGGTTTAGGTACAATAATAGTTCATGTGATATAACTCTCACAAGTTTTTATAAATATGATTTTTAATTGAAGAATTTGTTGTAGCACAAATATAAAAGTCACTAAGGAAGGGTGGACTTGCAATGACATATTGTGTAATTTAGACGCCAATACGTCAAACAGTAATTTGGGAACCAGTGTATTTGCTATTTTATATTATTTATTATATGATTCAATACATATACACTGCTCTAAGCTTATTGTATACCGAATACACTTACTCATTGCTAATACTACTAAAAAAACCAATTGTTTCACCTGTAACACTAACACTAACCAACCTAGACTACAAGAAAAGTCTCTGCCGTATTAAAAATACTATGACTTACAAGACCTTTCAATGTAATGATAGTAAATGGTATCGGCACAAGAGTCTAAAACACTCATATCAACAGAATTGCAGTAGCAGAAGTGATGAAAAGAAGTAAGAAACTACAAAATGTCAATACAATAGTGAAGGTCAGTAAATATGAAGAGATCTATAAACAACAATGCCGATTAACGACACTACAAAAAATGAAATGTCAACAACGTGACAATACATACAAGCAACTACCTATGATGATGACACTTATGACATCTACGAGTATGACATCTACAAGCAACAACTCCTACGATGGACATCTACAAGCGACGACAAATAAAAAAAAAAGCTGATACATATCTGATATAATAAGTGGACTCGTGTAATATGATGTTAAGTACTATAATTTTTTGATTGGTTTATTTTATTTATATATCTAACACAGTATCATACCCGGGTCTTCTAAATATTTATTCCTATTTGTATATCTGGGTCTTTTATATTTTACTGAAAACTGACCCCATACTATAGACCCGGTCTAATTCATAATAATTCATAGGGGGTCTGATATGTGGGGTCGTTTATACAGCAGTTTACAGTAAATCCCAGAAATATATAAAATACTTAAAGCTTTGTTTGTAAAGAGTTATCTATAGTATTATAAATAGCAGTTATATTTTTAAAAAAGTTACTATAAAAAATATTCTATTTTTATACCATTATATCTGTAAAACTAATTAATCTAAATCTACTAAATATAGCTAATCAACATAAACAGATCCAAAGAATTGTTTAATCAAATTCTTATTTAAATTCAGATTTGACATATTTTATAAATTGTAGATCTGGATCTGATTTGACTATATTAGATTTGCAAAACACTATTTGGAGTTAGAAAGAGTGATTTTCTGTAGTGACAAAACCAAAATTATATAGTAACAAAATTTAAATTATATAATATGATATAAACTATATTTGCTAAATATATATGATTTTTGTAGTAACTTGACCAAACTATGTAGCATGCTTACCAAATTTATTAAATTTATATGTTATTTTGTGAAATAAATATTCAGAACTTTCTAGATTTTGGTTTGAAAATGTTTTCATAAGCTTGCTTGTAAATTGAGTTTATTCAAATTTTAGATCAGAAGATACTGGATCTGTAGACTTTATCTATTAACTTGCCAATAAATTGCTACTAAATTGCCAATTTATATGACAATTCTTATAAATTGGCATATAAGGGACATCAATAGAAAAAGGGCAAATTTTTTTTAAATAAAAGTTTTTTCAAGTTTAATTTAAAATAACTTAACAACTACTTAACCAAATTTAATACAAATTTTTTATTTTAATTTTTTATAGTTATAGAATAAGACAAAAAAAAATTTATTAATTTTGATTTGGTAGTTGTTAAAATATTTTAATTTAAAATTTTAAAAAAAGTTACTAAAAATAATTTGTCCCTTTTTTATTGATGTCCCTCTATATTATATGCTATTCTGCAATGATAAATACCAAATTATATAATATAAGCATATTTATATGAATTCTGTAGTATTATGTAAAACACAGAAAATTACTGTCTTTGTTTGGAATAAATAAGGTCTTCAAAATATTAAATTATAATTTTGGGCAAAATTATAAAATTATATAATTATTAATAATTTAAAAGTGTTGCTAACGTGCCCCCTGGTGATGTAACCACCCTATAATTTACCAATCAGGTCGCAGGATCTTGTATAACAAAATAAAGAAAATTTTAAGAAAATTTAGAAAAAAATCAAAATTTTATTACAAAAACTAGCTTTGGGCTATTAAATAAAAGTTTTTGGCATCTAATTTTGCATATAAATATTCAATCCATCCTCTAACTAATATACCTATACCCTTACCCTAACCCTAATCTTTAAAGAATAATTTTTTATATAAAAAACTTTAATAAAAATAAAGGGTGATTAAAATTTATAACTTTAACCAGGTGTTTTTTTTTTTTTTTTTTTTTTTTTTTTTTTTTTTTTTTTTTT
>QKWP01000113.1:0-79047 GCA_003550325.1 Gigaspora rosea
TAAGCGTTGTTAAGCGTCACTAAGCATCATTAAGCGTCGCTAAGCGTCATTAAGCGTCACTAAGCGTCGTTAAGCGTCGCTAAGCGTCATTAAGCGTCGCTAAGCGTCGTTAAGCGTCGCTAAGCGTCGTTAAGCGTCGCTAAGCGTCATTGAGTGTCATTGCACATCAATTTCGCATATCACTATTACTAAATACAGTTATTACAAAATTTCCTTATTAAGTTCTAATTTTCAAACTAATTTCTCCCAAGATTAAAAACCTATTCTATAACAATATTTTATTTTATTTTTATTTTTATTATCAACTTTAATTTTACTAATTTTAATGGTCTTGTTCCTACTTATATTTATATACTTATAGATACTAATGACCAAGAAATCAAAAAAGAGGTTTTAAGATATATTGGTAAAGAATGCTATAGACGTATTACTGATATCCTCATATTTATAATTTCAAGTCTTGTAGAATGAAACATTCTTAATACAAATGATCCTGCCATTAATATTCGAATTTCGGATGATAGGCATAATGTTGGTAGAACAATTAAGCACGTGATAATAATATTCACAATATTAGATGATATATTGAATATTCACAAAGCAGATTTTTATTACACATTAATTCTATACCTGGGAATAGAAAAGTATAAAATTCTAAAAAAAGTAATAGATCCATTTATAGTTGAGCTTAATAATTTGATAGCAAATAGATTAATAGACTTGAATAGTATAAAATGGAGAGTAAACTTTGTTTTAGTAGTAACTAGAAATTCTTGGCTCTTGTATTAGGATTCAATGCCCCCAAATTCGACCCATTTCTGTCCTTGGTGCCTCTGCACCAAAAAAGATATTGGAAATAAGAATAGTGTATATAAAATTGAGAAAACTATGGATACTTTGAAATCGGATTTACTACCACCAGGCCATCTCAAAACCCTCTTCTTCCTATGATCGGTTTGGACCGGTATGTACCTGATGAATTACATATTATGTTGAGAATATGGGATCATCTTTGGGAGTTAATAATTCAGGAAATAAAATCTGAAAACAGATATGATGATCACATAAAAATGGTAATTGGTTTAGAAATTAAAAGGATGTCTGTCAGATTTCACTTTTGGTAAAATCATGATACACAAAATTGGGCATATACGCCTTTAATAGGAGGTGATAAGGAAAAGATATTGTGTGATTTCAATTTTGAAGTCATTTTTGATGAAGAACAGGCGATATTGATTAATTGTTGTGGGGAAATTTTTATTTCTTTACAAACTTATAAAAGAACCAAACGCAGACCCTATCCTTTTTACAATTAAAGCAAAAGAATAACTCGATTTATTTCTCATACCATATTAAGGCATACCAAATACTAGATCTTTTAAAAAAGGTCTTTACCTCCTCAAAGATGTCACACCGTATATACATGTTCTGGTAGTAAACCAAGTCGACCTTAAAAAATCGACTTGACTAAGTCGACTTAAGTTGATTATAAAATTCGGCTATTAACTGAAAGTCGATTTCTTTAATTGCTCATATCACGTGACATGCAATGACCAATCACAGTCTGAGTTACACTTAGATTAACAAGTTATAGTCATATTAATAGTTAATACTTGATTTTTGAGTTAACAAGTTACACTTAGATTAACACTTGATTTTTGAGTTAATATAGTTATTATCGATATATATAATTAAATGATTTAATTTTATTCTACAACAAAAATAATACAATTTGTACAATGTCAATTTTTTTTCTATTTCTGTGATATTAGATTGTTTTATTTAAACATGCTCTTCAATTTAGTATTAATATNTTGTTTTATTTAAACATGCTCTTCAATTTAGTATTAATATTTCTAGAGCATTGTATTAGTTTACTCAATTGCATATATGTAATTTAATATCGATTAAAATTTTTTTGGGTAATGATTTTACCCAATCGACTAAGTCAGCTTTGCAAAAATCAGTTTGGTTAAGCTGACTAGTCGACTTAAGTCAATTTTACATATAACGACTTGTATCACTATGTTATGGGTACACCATGTACCAGAATTTATGGTGCATTACCGGAATTTTGGTTTGGCTGTGTTTTTCTGCGTGGCAGTAGAGAAAAAAAACCACAATCAGGTTTCTTTCTTTTACAAAAAGTCAATAAAAGATAAAGGTAAAGGCATGGAAAGAAAATCTGCAATTCTCGAAATTCTCAATTATGAAAATCAGACATTATATTATGCCCATAAATCTACTGTCATTTTAATATTTAAACCTCAATATATTCATATTAACAAGAAAGCGAAAACTTCATTTTATAAATGATTAAGTCTAATAATAAATTTCAAAAATCGTTAAATTGTTAATCAATTAACATGGTAATAGTGTTATAAAGTAAAATTTAAAGCATGATCCAGCCAGAAACCCGGCCTTAATTTTAATTATAATTTTTTTTTTACAGTATATGTTTAAAAAAATTTTTTTTTAAATAAAAATTAACAATATTTCATTTGCTATTTACAGGTCGAATTAGAATATTACTGAAGTAATCATTACAGTAATTTTGCTAAAAATTCATATTGCGAAATGCAGATGTTAAATTTTAGCCAACCAGACAATCTGATAAAAAACACTTGGATGACTAACCTATTTTTCACCAAATAAAAATTGAGCCCGACCTTAAAGTGCTTGAGTACCTTGACCCACTATTACAAATTTTAGCCTTAAATAAAAACAAGTCTTACTTTATCTAGAGTACAGAAATTATCTTTTGTTTCATTAGCCAACATCCATTAATATATACAATTTCATTAAAAGGGAATTTTTATTCTCAAGAATGCTGTCTCCATAATGCAAACATATTCTATAAATAAATTATACATTAGTATATATTTCAATTATTATCATATAATTTAAAATTGTTACTTAGAAATTGGTTTCAATGTATTATTTAATTGCCAATTCAGATAAGATCAGCAATATTTCTATATTTAGAATAGGGTCAAAACAAATATATAAACAAGGTAGTACAAAAAATCTGGATCAGGCCTATATATATAAAATTTTTATATAATTTAAAGAATTTTAAAGACTTTTTTACTCATATCTTCTTATCTACTAGTCCAATTTTAATGAAATTTTACTAGTAGATGCACAAGAACCTGATCTACAACTTTACTTATATCAAAAAATAATATTTACTTATTACAAAAAAAACTTTTTATTAGGCCTAAAACAGATTTACTAATATATTTTTTATATATTTGTTTATCTTCAATTCCAAATATGGGGTCGTTTAAAGCCTGGCACCTCACGAAATCACCTGACATACGGGAAATCACGGGAGATATAGTGAACCCGATTTTTTTTCAGATGTTAAGTAAGAATCTACTTTTTTTTTTTACAGTAATCTCACTTTTTTTCTACGCGGTTTTTTGTTTTAAGGAATATCCTTTTTTTCTACGCAGTTTTTTTAAAGAATCTCACTTTTTTTTTTTTTTTAAGGAATCTTTTCCTTTTTTTTTTTTTTTCTAATACCCTAATTACGTATGATAAGTGAGAAGTCAAAGACTTTTTTTATTATCGTTAATTATTGTCGGTACTGAAGTATATTACGGTAATACATTGGAAATAATTCTTTAAATACTGCCATCGCTGCCGTCGTGATACTAAGTAAGCAGAGCGTGCTATAAAGTTTGTATTTTCTTTTTTTTTTTATTTAACTTGTTCTATTCTTTTTTTTTTATTTTAATTTTAATTTATTTTTTTCATTTATTTATTTATTTCTTTTGAAGCTTTTTTTTTTAAACTTTAGCTTCTTTGGAATGCAAAGAACTTTGGCGGGAAATAAGAACTATGGCCGAAGATACGTATGTACTAACTATTTATTTATTTATATATTTATTTCTTTCGTTTGGCAGATATTAATAACTTTTTTTTTTGGTCTTAGCATCGTTAGAATGCGAAAATTGACGGAGCTCTGAATTTTGTTGGAAAAGGACTATAAGTACTAATTCTTATTCTTTTTTTTATTCATTTGTTTTTTTCTATTCATTTTATTTTTTTTTTTGGCATATAATTTCTTTAGGCTTTGGCCGTATTAGAATGCAAAAAAACTAGCGATGGGGTTCCGAATTTTGGCAGATATTCAAACTGGTCAATAGAAATCTAGACTTGTTAGATTTAGACTTGATAAAATTGAGGATCGGACTGGAGATAGGTACTGAATTCTTTTTTTTTTGTTTCATTTTAGCATGTGCTAATGTTTTTTCGTATCTAGCTTAGGTAAAATATAGAACTGCGTTAAGAATTGGGAACTGGATAGTTCTTTTTTTGCTTAATTACTGCGACTTATACTTTGTATTATAATGTAGTCACTACTATGATGTATAATTTTGTATCGGAGTGAACAATGTTGTATGTAGAATTAAAAGTTGTGTCAGATTATAATACCACTAATACCTACCCTTACTCTAACATATCTATCGGCTTCACTCTAATTTAACGAAACTCGTCAACATTTAAATTCTATTTTAATGTCATAATTATGTAATATTTTCAAAATATTTCAATAAAATAAGTCTATACATTTATAAAAAACAAATTTATTTATTTAAAATAATTTCTAAAGAATTTTTTAAATCTTTAATAAATTCAGATTTTTCTTCTGGGCTTCCTTCATCCTCCATTCTCCAATATGCATTTCGGGTTCTTTCTATTAATTCGCTGACAATTAAACGTCTATTTTCGGCGGCTTTTTCAGCTTCAGTTTTTCTAGACAATTCGATTTCCACTAATTCACGACGCTCGTATATTTCGAATCTATTTTCTATAAACATACTTTGAAATTGCTCCTACATATTTAATGTTAATAATTTTTTATCGCCATACACATGTTCATGAAATATGTGTCGGCAAGGAAGTAGATTCCGACGAAAGAACAGGCAAAAACAACTAAGCGAAGTTAAACCAGATAATCCTTTACCTTTCTCTACCCTTTTTTCGACAGCACAAGCTTCATCGACGATTAACTGTTGGATTGGAAATGGAAACTTGTGAATTTGACCAAGAATTTCGTCGTCAATGCCAACAACTGAAATCCGTTTAATTCTGAATTTGAAAGCTACATGTTCTGAATCAGTGCGTTTTTTTATATCTAGAGCGATGATTTTATGAAATGCGTCTAATATAAATAGAACGAATAAACGTATTCGTAATATTAATCTTTACAAAAATTTTTTTTTAAAAAAAAAAATCAGGCTGCCAGGTCTAACACGGTTTTTACCTATTATACCATAACTTGACAATGTTGTCCTCTTTAACTTACTATGGTACGATTCCGGGGCATTCGTCGAAGTTACTTGCAGTAGAAGTGGTGAATGCTGGTAAGCCCATAAAGCCCACTGATTAGAATTATTTTGATAATTTTGTTGATATAATTTTTTATACCACCAACTTGACATGCATCAATCGCCTCTTTGATAAGCGCATCGCACCTGATTTTTGTAGTTTTATGCATTGCTTGGATCATTAGTCTTCGGGCCTTTGGTTTGTATATTTTATTCATCCATGTTCGCATTACGTGGACCGTGCAAAAAATCACGGCACATTCTTGCTCACCACCTCGAAGACCAGGAAATGCTTTTTTAATGCTATTGGCCTCAACGTGACTTTGGTCGGCAAGGATATATCGCGGTTTCCAATTCCTTCCAATTTTTTTTATGATTTTTAAGGCGCTCGAGACTGTGTCACTATCTTCTTTTTCAACAAAAAAATGGGTGCCCACATCCCAACAGCCGTACATATCCTGAACGTACAAGGTAAACAGGCGCAATCATATTTGTTGGTTTTATGTATTGAATCAATAAGGGTTAACCACCCATATCGTTCAAGTTTGACAATTTGAAGGAGATGAATGAAGACCAGACCATAAGTAGACCGACTAGAGGGGTTACATAATGTTCAACATGATAACCCTGGTTTTTTAAAAAAAGAATACTTTCTTCTAGATCAGATTTTTTATCTTTATTACCCCCTAAATAATTGTTTTGCACCTTACAAACTTTGTATTTAATGTTTGTAACCTCAGCACATTTTAGCTCTTTAACACACGAGCCCAGGTTTAGCGTTCTAGCTACATAGTCTTTAACCGCACTCATAATGACAGGTGGTGAGTAGTTTTTGCTGCTTCTTCCTCAACTAATTTACGTACCGCTTCTGAATGTTTTAATTTTTCGTTTTCATCAAGCGTGTGTTCATGATTAGGGCTTTTATTATACCGTTCAACCTGTACTTTTTGTGCATTAACAAAACGTAATACCCAGATTTTTGCAAAGCAAAGATTTGGTGGACGGACCTTCGTTTTTCGATGCTTCTCAGCAGGAATTCCTTCCTTTCGACTACTTGAATGATTATATTTCATAAATCAGCATGTAAATGCCTTCCAAGAATTACCATTGGTGTGGTTTTTGTAGCTAAACCTTGTCTATACATTTGTAACAAGTGTCCACTATTCTTGATTGAATTCATCTATTGACACTTCAAATGGTTCATCAATATTGAAGAGGAGTGCTCGCCTTTGATCGGGAGTCGTAGATTGCGATGTATAAACTTTGATTTCTTCATGTGCCACGAATGCTTCATTTGCTGTGGATACTGGTTGTATTTCATTTTCCTTTTCGCTATCCTCCAATACAACCACGTCATTTTCCTTCAACAAACTTCTTTCATTTCCTACCAAAACTTCACCTTCGTTAGCCGCAATTTCTTCAAACACATTCCCTTCTTTTTCAACAAAGTTACTCGCCATATTAAAAAAAAAACCATTTATATAATATATAAAAAAAATTTATATATATATAAATTATATAAAAAAAAAAAAAAAAAAAAAAAAAAAAAANACAGCAGCGATGGCAGTATTTAAAGAATTATTTCCAATGTATTACTGTAATATGCCTCAGTAACGACAATAATTAACGATAATAAAAAAAAGTCTTTGACTTCTCACTTATCGTACGTAATTAGGGTATTAGAAAAAAAAAAAGAAAAGATTTCTTAAAAAAAAAAAAAAGGAGATTCTTTAAAAAAAACCGCGTAGAAAAAAAGGATATTCCTTAAAACAAAAAACCGCGTAAAAAAAAGTGAGATTACTGTAAAAAAGTAGATTCTTACTTAACATCTGAAAAAAAATTGGGTTCACCACGTTTCCCGTGATTTCCCGTATATCAGGTGATTTCGTGAGGTGCCAGGCTTTAAACGACCCCCAAATATGGGGGATGGCTAAAGCCAGATGCGTTTATATGTTTTTGATTAGTTAATTAAAATTAGGGTAAGGGTTAGTTAGGGGTTAGGTTTAGGGCTTAACTTATATGTAAAATTGTCTTCCCGGCATTTTTTATTAATGCCTCTAGACAGGTTTAGACACTCGTTTTTTGTATTTTCGGCGTTTTTCACTTTTTTTCTTTGTTTTCGTCTCGTCGGGCTGATCCGTAAAGATCAAATTTTACGATTTGATTGGCTTTCTATCACGTGAACGCACCTGGCTTTAGACGACCCCCAAATATGGTAATAATATAGCTATAGTGCTAATCTTATCTGAATTGGTAATTAACTATACCTTGAATCCGGAATATAAGCACAAAATCTTGCATATCTTGGATCTTTCACACAACTTAAAATAGAAATTTGAATGCTACCATAAAAAAATAAAGCACTCTTCACAATCCTTATACATATCTTCATCATTAATCGGCTTGTCCTATCCAATAGGATTGTATCCATCAAGAATTTCATCAGTGTCTTTAACTATAATAACATTCATTTGATTATTATATAAATCACAAAATGAAGCAAGAATAAAATCATTTCGGTTCTATGAAAAAGTAATTTAAATCCATATAGATTGTTTGTTACATTATCATATGATTTAAAATCATTATTTAAAAATTGGTTTCAATGTATTATTTTTAATTGCTGATCTGGATAAGATCTGCAGAATTTTTATATTTGAATTTGGGGGATTTACACTAGATTTACTATGTTTTTATTATATGCTGAAATCTTATAACCACCTTGTTTACATGGAATTTATATAGTCATATGATCATTTTTTAGTGATATCTCAGCGTATACTAGGCCAATTTGAATGATCTAACTACTATTAGATGCGTCTCAGTAAGCTCTACAACTTTCAATCAATTGACTTGAGCTATTAGCTTAATAAAAAAATACTTACCATAGAGGTAGTTGTAAGATTTCAGCATATAATAAAAGTTTATATTGTACTTATCCCCAAAATTTACTATTGTCCCAATATAGTAATTCTGCAGATCTTATCCAGATCATCAATTAACTATACCTTGAATCTGGAATATAAGTACAAAAAAACTTGCATATCTTGGATCTTTCACACGACTTAAAACGGAATTTTGAATACTACCATAAAAAAATAAAGCACCCTTCACAATCTTTATACGTATCTTCATCATTAATCGGCTTGTCTCATCTAATAGGATTATATCCACCAAGAATTTCATCAGTGTATTTAACCTTCGCAACTACAATATTCGTTTGATTATTACATAAATTCCAAAATGAAGCAAGAGTAAAACCATTTCCGGTTCTATGAAAAGGTAATTTATTTAATTTATATGGATTGTTTGTTACATTATTATATAATTTAAAATCGTTACTTAAAATTGGTTTTAACGTATTATTTAACCATATCTTGAATCCGGAATATAAGTACAAAAAAACTTGCATATATTGGATCTTTTACACGACTTAAAATGGAATTTTGAATACTACCATAAAAAAAATAAAGCACCCTTCACAATCCTTATATGTATTTTTATCATTAATTGGCTTGACCATCCAATAGGATTATATCCACCAAGAAATTTGTTTGTTTATTTAACCTTCACAACTACAACATTCATTTGATTATTACATAAATCCCAAAAAGTAAAACCATTTCCGGTTCTATAAAAAAGTAATTTATTTAATTTATATAGATTGTTTGTTACAGAATATAAATCAGATTTTTTATAGTTGCATGCATCTTACTGATGACTGTCAAAAATAGTTCAGCCGTTTGTGGTAAAAAACTATACGAGGAAGAATTACTGATAATATTAGTCTATTCAGAGGTCTTCATTTTTTATACAAGCAACAGTAGATGTTCGAGCATCAATATTCGCAACCAATATCAACAAAAAAAAATAAAATAAAATAAAATAAATGAAAAAAACTCATTTAAACCTATACATTATTTTATTTTATTTTTCACGACCAGTATATAGTTCTAAATCTGTAATGTATAAAAGTTTAAGTACATGAATCCAGAGAGGTTTCATTATTCTTTGCATCTTTCTTGTATTTTGTTTTCCATTCAACTGTCAGTTTTGGAAATCCAAAATTTTTCTTACAGTTATTTTTTTTCTCACCTTGTGCATCAAATAGTAAGACGAATGTTTGTTGATCATTATCAAAGAATTTACGCTCCAATTCTGATTATTAAATATACTAGCTAATTGCATGTAAGCGTCTGGTCCATGAAAAAAGCACCTGTAGCTATTATTTTTTCGATTAAAATAATGAATATAATCTTTAAAAATCTCGAAAAATAACTTTCTAGACAGGAAAATAAAAGTGTTTGTTTTCCTGATTGTGAAAAATGCACTTTAAGTTTACTGCCTATAATATAAATCAGATTTTTCTTAAATTGATTAACTGCTTCTACTGGTAGTACACATAATTCATCGCGACGAATATTATACTTTCATACAATATTTGGTGATAGCTAAGACCTCTTTTTGTCTTATATTTTATTCTACAAGTTTCATACTCAAACTCTTGTTCTAAAGCATTATTTGTAATTAAAACTATTGGCTCAATGGAAATATTTGAATAAAAATGCAGATCATTAATTGTCATATTAAATCTATTAAAAAATTTAATTTAATTTATAATATAAATTATAAGTTATATGATTTTATAAAGCTTATTCTTACTTACCGGAATCCCAAAAAAAACAAATTGGTTTTGAGAACAGGAAATTGGTTTAACAAGTTCGAATATATAAAATTTTGTTTTGTAAGTAATTTGAAATAAAAAAAAAGATCAGCTGATAACCAATTTTGGGGTGTAAAATAATTAGTTAATATATAATTTAGGGTTCTAAAAAAGGCCCAACTCCAAAAATAAGAGCATATGAATTTTATATAATGAACTTTTTTAGCAGCCAGAACTAACAGTTGGTTATAGAAAGAGTTGACTGTACTACTATTCACAAGGTTTTCTTTTAGAAATATGTTCTTTTATATCAAACTTTTCATTTATTAATTTTTTATTTAATAATTTATTGTTATTTATTACAATAAATAAATAGGTGTAATTGATAAAAAAAAAAAAAAAAGAAAGAAAAAAAATTAAAAAATAAATTGAAAAAAAGCACTAATAAAGCAATAAAATCTTAAAACAGCTTCATTTTATTTATTAAAATCACTCTAAGAGACAATTTACTAAAATACTTTATTTATACTTAATATCCAGAAATTTTTTATAAATATATGCTAATAAAAATCTGCTTTTTTATTGCCTAAGTTAATATAATATGATTTAAATATATATTTTAAAATGATAATTAGCAGTTAGAAAAAAAACTAAAAAAGCTAGAGTGGGATAAACTCGATATAGTTTATCAACTCATTAGCATAAGCTTTATTAGTTAATTATCAAAATCATATCTAATATAAAAGTTTAATATTTAAAATTTAAATATAGATGTTGGTTTTTATTTATGTCTATAATTTATCGTGAATTTCAAATAGATTACCATCAGTCTTAATAGCTCAGTAAAGATCAATAAGATGTCTTTATAAACCAAGCTATAGAACTATTTCTTAAAAAAATTTTTTTAAACTGTTATTATAAAAAGGAATTGATCAGTTTTTTTTATAGTTAAATGAAAAATATAGTTCTATAACTTTGTTTGTAAAGACATAATAATTGGTCTGTACACTAAACTGAGCCATTAAGGCTATGCATCTAATTGAAATCCGCAAAGGATTATGGTACAAAAATAACAATTGAGATCAATATAAAGATTTAAATAATAAACTTTTATATTTATATAGAATATTGACTACTCTAATGTTAATTGATAGTCCGCCAGTTAATCAGAGATCAATCATAGTGTAACATGATGCAAATCACATATGAAAATCACTATAGTGTGAATGTGGCGTGCATACATATAAAAGCTTTTTTTACTAAGTTAATAACACATGTCCACTAATTGAAAGTTGTAGAGCTCATCGAGGCGCATCTAACGGTGGTTAGATCATCCAAATCAGCCCAGTGGATGGCGAGATATCGTTGAAAAATGATTGGACGACTATGTAAACAATGTTTGTTTACATAGAGATTTTATATAGTCGTCCACTAGTTTTTCAATGATATCTCGCCATTCCTGGGCCGATTTGGATGATCTAACCACTATTAGATATGCCTCGACGAGCTCTACAACTTTCAATTAGTGAACATGTGTCGTTAACTTAGTAAGAAAAAAAACCTTTATATGTATGCACGCCACATTCACACAATAGTGATCTTCATATGTGATTTGCATTATGTTACACTATAATCGATCTCCAATTAACTGGCGGACTATCAATTAAATGATTATTGCAGTTGCGAACCAACAATAATAGTAGTAAGTGGCTCATTAAGAACCAAGCTATGCATAAATTGATATTTGTACTGGTAACATGCATGTGCATAAGCAGAAAAAAACCGATTTACGTATATGCAAATTAGGAAAATCGACCCACATATAGGTGGAAGCCCCATGTGCAAATTAAAAAAAATCAACCCACTTATACAATAGAAAGCCCATATGCAATTAGTCACATTATGCTCTGTATAAAAAACCAGTTTATAGAAATTTGCCTGCCAATAAATACATAAATAAAGTAATCATATGACATTTTAAAAAAGAAATATCCAATCAAAAGCACGGATTTGTACAGAAACAACTCATACTATGCACTCCATTCCTAGTAATAGTGTATAGAAAAAATGAAAGATTTCTTGAAGATGATCAATGCAAGAAATGAGGGTAGTGCTAAATTTGCAAGTTGACAAATAACAGAATGATCTACAGGTTGATGAGTTGAACAGAAAAATGAAAATTGTATATGTAATATGTATAATTATAATTATGTTATAGATATAAATAAATGCAAAAATGAATGTGGCAGTGCTAAATTTGCTAATGATGAGTAACAAAATTGATCTACAGATTGAATGATGAAATGAAAAATTGTAGTATTAGATAAGTATTATTGATTGATTAAAAACTTTTAATATGATTTCACCTGGGGTATTATTTAATTTCTGATCTAAATATCTAACGTTAATATTCATATAGCTAAAAGTTTTAATGAAAATGTTGTGATTATTAATATCAGGCGCATCATGTTAGGGTCACAATATGCGGATACAATTTCAAGAAGAGATGAAGTTTTATAAGGTTGCATGATCTTATTATTATATTTTTTAACTGGTAAATATAATATAATCAATCAATGATTGACTTAATGGTTGTTCGATTATATCCACTCAAGCTTATAAATTACATGCTTGAATGATTATACTCAATCAAGTATGTATTCTTGATTTTTGATTGATTAAAAAATTTTTTTGGGTCAATCATTGATCAATAATTTTTTTGCCAAGTCAATTCACCAGTTCCACTTCATTTTGAATTTATGTTTTTTGAGTTATTTCTCGATTTTCACTGATCGTCAGGTCAATTCATAATGCAGGTATAATTACATATTATATTGCTAAAAAAAATGACCCTCCGAGACTATATGGATTTTATGAATAAAATTCAAAGTTATCAACTATCTAATAGTTAATTTAAACGATTGTTTTTATTTCATAAAGCTCACTAATCTCTACAATGTGAAAAAAACTTTATTTGAATTGGATCACTAGCTGGCAAATTTGAATTTTGTTTATAAAATCTACATGATCTCTGGAAGGTCATTTTCCTAGCAAAGATCCCATATAATTTATTAATAATAACGACAATAAAAATTGCGCATTTTATCAATGATGATAATTGTTAATAATCACATTGAAATTTGCATTGATTTTCTTTATTGATATTTATAGATAATTCTTTATTGTTCATGCTTCTTTTTTTATTTATTTGTTTATTTATTATACAGTATTCAAATCGATCTTTATCGCTTTGTATTACATATTTTCTTCTTCAGCACTTTGTTGATTCACAAAGATATGGCTTCAAGACTCATGAAAAATTCGTTAAAAAATTCTGATCTTCAGTGTAATTCGAAATTCAAGCTAATACCTTTAAGGTTCTTTGTATTAACGTAACAGAAGAGCTGCCTAAACAAGATACAAATAACTTGGGAATGCAAGTTTTTTTATATCGAAAATTTTATGAAATAATCTGCGCTACCCACCATGCTGAACATGGAGGTCATGAAAAAACGTGGAAAAGGTAAATATATGGTTTTTTAAAAAAAAACAATTGTGTAATTATCTTATTAGATTTGGGTTCGACAAAACGCCTGACCAGATTCCTGTCATTACCGAAAAAATGCGGATGTTTCTACGTGGTGAATGCAAAAATTATTAAATATTCAAATGTATTCTGAAAATTTCGCTAGCATTTAATATTTAGGTGGGCACATATTAATCGCTTTTTATTATTTATATATTTTTATTTTTTTGTAATTGTTTAATTTTTTTTTACTTTATTGTTATTATTATTATTATTATTGTTGTTGTTGTTGTTATTATTATTATTACTATTATTTCTAAATTATTTTCGCTTGCTTTTTTTTAATAATTGTTAAATGGATACCGATTCTAAAATGACAATTCAGGACCGACATAAATTCAGAAGTGACGCGGAAAAGAATACATAAACTTCTTTTTGTCATTATTAACGGATCGCCTTAAGATTCATTTAATTAGATACATTAATTCGATTTTATTGAATTTTTTATTTAATATTTATTTAATAATATCAGGTTCACTCGGTTTCGATCAACTCACCAATATTTACTTCACAGAAAACTTAATTCGCAGAGAATTAATTTCAGGCAAGGTTATATTGCAATCGATTAATTCACGAACAAGTCCGTTTCATAAAAACTTATTACACCAAAAGCTAATTTCACAGGCAAATTAATTCTAGTCATTGTCGTTAGAGTTAAGTTAAGGGTTTAAAGTTGGTGCAATTCATAAAAAAATTGTCGGTACAATATATTGAATTAATCGTTTGTAAAATAGCCCAGTAAAATAATTATCTACGAACTGTTTTCAACAAGCGTTTGTCGGCGAAATAATACGGATGTAGATTCATTTATTTATTATGATCGATTGTTTTATTTTTATTTCAAAAGAATCAACAATATAATTTAGTCCACAATAATAATGAGATTTTAACCCCTCGAAAATTAATTTAATACAATATTAACTATTTAATGGATGCGTAGCAACCAATAACGGTTTTATTTGGCAGGCGAATGATCCGAAGGATCACAGGGTGATCGCTTTAACATGGCAGTTAAAAAAACCGGCTTTGAATTTAATGTGCTAACCTTGACCACGAAGGGGCTCAGGTTGCGAGTGCATTAAATTTAAAGCCAGATGCGCTGTTATTGGATGCGAAAAATCCAGTAACGGATTTATTTTTCTTTTCCTTTATAACAAATAAATCACTTAGCTCAATTGAGTCTATTTGGCATCTAAATAGTACTTATACATCTATACATTTATACATTTATTTTCATATGAACTAGTCTTGAATGAACATAATTTCATACTAAATTAATACCTAATTATCGTCTTTATAGTCTAACACCGCCGATATTGTACAATCCAATATTTCGGATCGACAAAAATTTTCATGTTATATGGTGTTCATGAATTTCTTTTTAAGGTCATCCTAATTTGAGTAAAATAATTACGTATCGGATTTAATGACCATATTCTTCTCAAAAGATTAGCCATAATCAATTTCTTTAACTCGAGAACCTTATTCGATCAGCATTCTCAAAAATATATAAAATGAAGCTAGAATGCAATTTCCTTGTGAATAAAATCACTCACATAGCATATATTTCTCAATAATACTCTTAATTCATAATGCGCGCTTTGCATATATTTACATTCGCAATAGCAATTTTTTTATCTGTTGATGCATTACCCTATGACAAACCTAAAGTGCATACAATTCCGCTAAAGCCGAAATCAATCACTCGTCGCAGGCTTTCCAGACGAGCAATTGGATCCATGCCAGTAAGCGAAGAACAACCAGATGTTGCTTATTATGGTCAAATTACCTTTGGCACGGGCACTCCACAAAATTTTGATATACAATTTGATACAGGATCAGGCGATTTATTTGTTTTTGATAAAAATTGTGATTCACCTGCATGCGATGATAAACCTAAATATGATTCAGATGCTGATCAATCTTTCAGTCCAATCGATGGAAAAGATTTCGTAGTAGAATACGCTGATGGCACAGAAATAAAAGGGAATTCAGGCAAGACCACTATAGTAATAGCGGGTATTTCGGTAGAAGCACAAGAGTTTGGATTGGCTGATGAAGTTTCTGATGATTTTAAACACCAATATGAGGGTATAATGGGGATGGGATTTAGCGAATTAAGTGACAACGAACAAACCACACCAATCACGAACCTTATAAATAATAATCAGCTTGATAATCCACAATTCTCTTTTTTGCTTGGGAGAGAAGCAGATCAATCACCAAGCGAATTAACAATCGGTGGGAGTAATCCAGATAGATACCATGCTGATACACTTACCTTTACACATCTAGTAGATGATAATGTCGGTGCATGGGAGATCCCTATTGATAATTGCGTTGTCGAAGGCGAAGAATTAAATCTCGAAGGTCGCACTGGAATTATTGATACTGGGTCCACACGAATAATTTTGCCGCCTGATGATGCTGATGAATTTTATAGTAAAATTCCCACTGCTATAGACAATGAAGATGGGACCTACGCACTACCTTGTGAAGATGATTATGAAGTTAGTCTGGTATTCAGCGGTAAGACTTGGAATATAGATCCTAGAGATTTTAAAGTTGAAATAGATGAAGATGATTGTATTGGAGCAGTTGTTTACGCCGATACTGGTAATTATACTATTTGTTTAATGTATTTTTAATCAAAATGTTTAAAATGTATTTTTTTTTCAAAATCCTTCAGGATCGGATACAGAATGGCATATTGGCAGTGCATTCTTAAGGAACGTATACACCGTTTTTGATCAAGGCAATCGTCAAGTTGGATTTGCCCAATTAGCTTAAAATAATTAATATAAACCATTATCGTAGATTGAAATTGGTTTAACATTCGTTAATATATGAAAATAAATTGAAAATTTGTAATGTAAATTTAACTATAGTTTTTGAAACTAACGGTTAATTATATATATAAATAATATAATTTTTAGGGTGTTATTTGTCCTGATAAACTTGAAAATGATTTTTTTTATGAATAAAATCCTATTTATTATAGAAAAAATTAATTGTACAATTTCACATATTTGTTTTGAAATATTATATTATTAGTTACGGTCGTGCAACTACACCCAAAATGGCGCATTCAAGAATTTTTATTATTCCAGAATTACTAGAATAGATTTTATTTTATTTTTCTAAGCACGCTTTATCCCACTTTATTTGTTAACAGAATTTGGTATAACATTGTAGGATAGTGTTCAGATCTAGATAATATGTTTATCTAAAGATAATTATCTGTTGAAAGAAATCATTATCTGTTATTTACATCTGTTAACTATCTAGATTATCTGTTAAGTACTTGTTATTGGTCATGTTGTGGATGATAACTGATTATTCACTAGGATACTGTTTTTATGACGTGGCCGAAGGACACGTCATAATGCGGAAGAAATCAGCAATTATCAGCCACAATTTGACCAATAATACGCTTATCCGACATGTCTGGCGTAAACAACGAACGATTTTTGTGTAACTTATTCGGCCTCCTTCTAATACAAATACACAAATTTTCATTCACCTCTTAAGAGGTGATGAAAATTTGTGTATTGTGTATTAGGAGGTGGCCGAATAACTTACACAAAAATCGTTCGGTGTTTACATAAGACATGTCGGATAATTATTAGATATATATTTCGTACTAGGTAAACCTATAATATAAATTTTGTGTATCGCAGAATTGTGTCATAATTAGCTATTAAATCAATACTTGCGAAATTGTAGATGTGCTAGTTTTAATTTCACGCAAGATAATCCATATGGAGCAACCCAGTATTGCTCCAGATCATTCCATTTATGGAGCAACCTGGGTTTTAAGTAATAACTTTGCTCTGGATTATTATATATTTATGAGATCTCAACACACTCCACTCTATCTTTAAACTGGAGTATAACCTGGGTTGTTCCGGAATTTTGCTCCAATAGCAACATAATATACTCGTGATAAATGCCAATACAAATTTATATATTCCATATTTAGTATAAAAGCTTTATACCAGGGGATGATATTGAAGATTTCATGTAGTGTATAGTTATACTGCAATTTAAATGGCGTTCGTACGCAAAAACTTGCATCTTATTAGATAAATACATATGGCGAAGCAAGGATGTGAATACATATAGAAACTTTGCATGTTACATCTTCATATCCAATGTAACACTTGCTCCGGTATTTTGTGTCGCATGAAATTGTTAGTCTAACTTTTAAAATGCGATACCTGATTCTGTAATTTATTTTCTCATAGTCGTCATTTAATTGCTGATAGTGATTGTTATTACACCAAGTATTACACCAATGTATATACGTATTCTGAAGATCCGATTTTTATTTCTGTATTATTGATTTTTGATCCACTTGACATTACCTATAACAAGATAGAACACCGAAATCGGAAATGTTGATTTTTCAAGTTCGCATTTACTCTACTAAATTTAACAGCATCAATCATATAATATTAAATATTCACGAACACATACCTTTAAAAGGTTAAATTCATACACACGCTCATGCTTTCCAAGCAAGCAATTAAACATTTACAGTTCGTACATTGTACGTATAAATATTTTCACAGCCTGTAATTTGAAAATAGCGACGATTAAAAAAAGTATACAACATTTTCTCATCACATGAACGAAATAATTGATAAAAATGTACAGGACACTTGTGACTGAAGATAATTTTATAATAATAAAAAAATTATAATTATTATATAAATAAATAAATATATATAGGAGATTCAAAATGGAGTCAATTTGGAAAGAAAGTGTTCAATGATTATCGAAAATCACCTGGCATGAACCATATGAATGGAATGGTTATAATATCATTGCCAAAATGGAATAGTAATTGAAATGGATGGACATACATTTATTGATGAATTAAAAATGCATATATCAGATAATTACGATTAATAAATGAATGTTTTAACATTTGATCAATTTCACCATTTCATCGTTTCACCATATACATTAATACAGATTATCTATAGATAATGTTACGGGGAGAAATGGATAATATTTTATTCATACGATGCAAAAGATGATAATTTGAAGGCTGTTCGCCAGAGGTGTGACTTGGTGATTTAACATGATTTAGTATAAAAGTGACTTATGCATTAGTTTAGTCTGAGTTGATTATATATTTTATTGGATTTAAATATGGATAATCTGAAGATTTTCTTAAGGAGAGCGAACTAACTTTCCTTTTATACTTTCTGAATATTAGAGAAACTGCGAAGCATTAATAAACTAAAATCATACCTCATCCGACTTTAACATCCCATGTGTATCAGGCAAAATCATCGTACATCATGTCACATGAAATGTGGCGTAGTATAAGTTTATGATTTTTGCCCGTGACAATAATTATCTGTAATTATCCGGATAAATTATCTGTTGAACAAAGTTATTATCCGTTATCTATATATTCCAGTAATCTGGATAAAAAATCTAGCAGATCCGAACACTATTGTAGGATGGAAACATATTGAATTATACTATTTTTTACGTATTTGCAAATACTTGGGATATGCACGTGTTTCTACGGGAAAGCACGGTTATCTGTGGAACTGCCAGAGAAACGGGTTTGCACGTGTGAGTTCCGTGTTGGCATGACTAAAATAGTCCGAATTGGACCGTCTGCCCGGACATTTTGGACCATAAATGGACCGGGTTTTGCTGCACTTTACTAAGCCAAAATTCACGGGTTTCGGGTCGAGGCACATGTAAGTTCACGTGCATATATTTCTTACGAGTTCTAAGCAAGAGTGAATTCGATTTAGTTAGAGTACGATATAATTGCGAAGCGGTGGTAACAAACATGCCTATAGTAAAATTTTGCAAGGAATTTTTTTTGTTAGGAATTAAAGAGCATTTCCATAGACGAGATTTAGATTTTTTAAAAAAAGTCGAATTTTTACGTTACACCTGATCCTGCGATTTTATTGGCCATACGAGATACACGTGCCATTTAATACGTGTAATTCCAACTAAAGAGCCTATACTTGTCATCCCGAATACGTGCCAAAGTACACGTGCCATTACAGACATCTCCGTAACACCGCCCGGACCACTTTTTTCATAGGGATGGGGTAAATGTAAGAAATAACATCTTCCCATTCGACAAATTAACAGATGTAGGCATAGATGGAATTATGTGCTCATGCCCAAAAATAGTATATCTAAGATTTCGGTGCTATATGTCAGTGATGCCGCATTTATTAATATATATTCAAATCTATTAAGGCCAGAGCTCTTTGAATATGGCCATATTAGCGTTAGAGCTATTAAAAAATCGAGGAATCTTGCCATAGATTAGAGCATCTCAACCTTGGAGTATGCAGCCTAATCAGTGAAGATACTATATGTATTATTGCACGTTCATGTCGAAAACTTAGTTATCTAGATTTAATGCAATTTAGTATTACCGATACTGTTGTCAAACAAATAGCGAATTCATGTCATAAATTAGAAATTTTTGATCTATATAGTGTTACCAATTCTCTGGTGTTCGTCAATTGCGCGCTCATGTCCTAAACCAGACACCTATAGGCAATTCAGCAATCAGAGAAATTGCTCGTTCATGCCATAATTTAAAATCAGGTGATGGTCTATAAATTTCCTGAGATAATAAGTTTGCAGAAAATCTGTCTTCTTCAAATATATTGTTGTTATTAAAGCTTTCCTTGGAGAATCTATTTTTTCGAAAATTTTCCACTTTATTATTATAAAAACCAATTATTTTTGAAAAAATTTCCTTCATCGAAAAACCTGAACTAATTTCATTTGAAGATATTCACATCATTTTATTAATGAATAATATTTGAAAACCGATTTTATTTAGTTATTTATTATAAAAAAAAAAAAAAAAATCGTTGCGATCACTGCATTTGCTATTTAATGACCCACATTAAACTTCGAGCTTTTAAATATCAAAATAACATTATAAACTCAAACCATTAAATTTCATCAAAATATTATAAGTTTTAAAACCCGAAATCTAGTTATCTTTAATGTCATGTTTGCATAAATTTTATATACATTTGCATACTATACCAGGAATGGTAAATGACCTGGCCATTTGCCAATTTTTCAAATGACCTCAAATGACCTCAAAATGACCGCTCATTTGAGGTCATTCGAATTTTGGGTCATTTGGAAATGACTCGTGACCAAATGACTATGGTCAATTCCAAATGACCGGGGTCATTTGGTCATTAGGTCATTCTGCATAAAGTTGACATCCTACCGATCACGAAAAACTTGTATAATGCATGTTTTAAATAATACATATGTTCGCATCATTTCGATTATTAATTAACATGCCATTTGTAAATTCTAAAATGATTTATATCATTTTGCAATCGGTAAATTATTATTCACGAACTTTTTTTTTATTTTTTAAAAAATAGTAAATACATTATTTTTTTGTCTAGTGTTTTTTTTTAATCACTTCATACCTGATCTTATGATTCGATTAGAATGTCGTTTTACAACCAGTCTGGAAATGACTTAGTCATTTAGCCAAAATACAAATGGTAATCATTCATCTTTTTATTATATAGCATCTAGCAACGTTTTGTTTTACGAAGAACAATAATTAATTTTGATTGGCTAAAAGTATTAGATAATCGATTAACCAGAGTTAAATGACCTTCTTAAGTCATTTGGGCCGTGAAATGACCAATGACAGGTCATTTGTCATTTGAGTCATTTGAGTCATTTAAAGTCATTTACCATCCCTGTTACTATACACGATATATTACTATATACTCAGTTGTGACCTCACCAACTTTAACGTATTATACTCTACTACTTTACTAACTGCTATTGTTCAAATTTCTTCGCTTTTGTCGATCACTGCGCATTTCAGGTCCCGCTTGGATCATGTTTTTCACTGCGGTCGGGTTACATTACCCTTCATAACGTGCCTTATTTTTTTGTGACCAATGATAAATTTATTGCTTTCATTTTTCAATAGCTTTCAAAACGTTAAGACATACAGTAATTTCAATATAGGTGATCCTTTAATTATTAATGGTTTTAATGTCTTGTCCGTTACTTTAACAGATTAAATTAGGTTCTGTAATTTATTCGGTTTTGATTTTTTTTTTAACCATATAAAAAGGATTGTATAAAGGTTGTCTAAAATTTGTGTTATGCTTGTGAAAAATGTCTAAAAAAGCGCCATTCTGTCAATTTTACTGATATCGATCTACTTCCGATATCTTACTAATATGCTGCTGCTGATATTCATCATATATTTGGTGGATCTATGGCAGACTATCAGGCATCTTACTTATTTGCGCGGGTAACACAAACCAAAAAAGGAATTCCGATTTTGTAAATAAACTAAGTGTGTGAGATAAAAATTTAGGGTTAGGGTCTTAACGTTAGAGACTATAGGGTTAGAATGATGCTTAATATAAGTAAAATTTCATTCCCGTCATTTTTAATTAGTGCTCCAAGATCGATTTAAACATTAGTTTTTGCGTATTTTCTTCTTTTATGCGTGTTCGAATTCTTCGTCGGGCTGATCCGGAATAGAAAATTTGCACTCTCCGATTGGCTATTTCCTCTCCGGGACCTTGTATTACCCGCGCAAATAAGTGAATGCGACTATCAGGTACTTATCAGGAAACTTGTCTCCGGCTATTTTACTTATTTGCGCGGGTAACACAAACCGAAAAAGGAAATCCGATTTTGTAAATAAACTAAGTGCGTGAGATAAAAATTTATGGTTAGGGCCTTAACGTTAGAGGCTATAGGGTTAAAGTGATGCTTAATATAAGTAAAATTTCATTCCCGTCATTTTTAATTAGTGCTCCAAGATCGATTTTAAACATTAATTTTTGCGTAATTTCGCTTTTTTCTTCTTTTACGCGTGTTCGAATTCTTCGTCGGCTGATCCGGAATAGTCAAAATTTGCACTCTCCGATTGGCAATTTCCTCTCCAGGAGCTTGTATTACCGCGCAAATAAGTGGATGCGTCTCCGGCACCTCCTATAAGTGTGAAATACCCCTATTTTAAGGTTAGCGTTGGTGAATTATTATAGACGTTTTTTTAAAGAGGTATTTTACACTCAATACTATATACAGTACATCTAAAAATCTTATGAAATTTTTTGTTTATTTAAATTATACTGTCTCATATCAATATAGTTATGCTGTATTTAGTTTTATACCCGATATTTATTTATCTGAATTCAAACTATAACTTATATAACTATTCTGTATTGGAGTTGTCGTCCGTTCCTGATCTAGCGCGGCAATGTCGCGCAGCTACTTATCGATTATTCCACATCTTTTAGGTTTAAAGATCAACATAATTTAGCACAGATTTCAAAAATCCTATCGTAAAATATTATGCAAGAAACAAGCTTTTTATTTTAGCAAAGAAATTTTCTTGCAAGTCGATTTGCTGCCTGTTGATTTAAATGATGCTTAAAAGTCGATGGTAAAATTTTGTGAAAGCTTAGTTTTAGATACGCGTACAAGATTTTTGTAGAAGTACTCTTTGTATTTCAATAGGTTTACATGCACATTTAAAATAATACAAGCCACATTTTCTAAATTAGTAACTAGAAAAATTTTAAAACTATAATTAAAGTATGGTATAATACGTAAGTTAATAGCGTTTATATTATTAAATAAAAAATTAAATAAATAATAAAATTGTTATTTCCCAATTGATGAACTATCTATAATTGAGAGGAGTAAATCATACTTCGGGCATTCAAATTTATAATTTATTTTTACCAGATTTTGGCCTTTAAAAATCCGATAGCACAATAGTAACATCTATCACATATTAATGATCAGATTTTCACTTGATAAATGAGTGCCGCCAAGAGAAACCATTTTTATTTTTTACTTCCAATTAGCTGCCAACCTTATACTATTATACTTTACATATTATATCGTTCATTCATCATGCAAAATCCAAATATGGTATGATCATGCGATTTTTATTAAGCAATAATATTAACTACTATATTATAACAAAATTAAGGTCTGGGCAAGTTATTTAGCGCGTGGATTACTCGATCATTAACAAAATTTCTCAATTCCGATCCATTCCGTTCCGGAATTTTGTCGACCTTCTGAATTTTGGTTGCGCCACCAATCTACTCAGATGTATTACGTATCGAGTTACCTTAAGCATGGACATTTGGACGTCCTAATTACTAGTACTTTTTAAAATTATTATTAAATTGGATTTATACAGTATGTTGTGCCTAGATATCAGTTGCCTAATGACGTATGAGGTGACCAATAGTAAAACCGGTTCAATAGGCATAAAATCACTTTATTCCATTATTACGCTCAAACTGCTTAAACAGGTCAGTTAAGCTATTTTATATAATACATTCTAACCTAACTATACTGTACAGTATATGCTTTTGTAATTCATACTAAAAAAAAAAACACATGTTTTAAGAGATTGAAAAAGAAAAGGCTTGCGCTTAAACCAGGGCGAAACCATATTCCAAATCCGAAACGTTTCGCCCAGAGGAATTGTAGTTTCGCCCTATAAGTCCGAAACCCTCAGAAACTAGTTTCGCCCAATTTGATCTGCAATGATCTGAAAAATTAGGTTTCGCCCGAAACACTGGCCTAAACTCAGCATAAGTACACTTTGCTAAGCAATTTACTTCGCCGCAATTTAACATCCTTAAAATTAATATGAAGAGGGTAAGGGCGTCGTGATTGCTTTATTGGTAGTTTCTTTATTAAGAATCATATTTAAAACTAATATTTAAACGGAAAAAATTTTTCGTTTAAACAAGATCTTAATTAATCAAGCAAAAGCACACGTACCTTATAGACTGAATGGCGCTTTTTTAGACATTTTTCACACAAATTTTAGACAATCCTTTTTTATAGTATTGATATACATTTACACATGTGACTGGCATACGTACGTATGTTATGTTCGGTTTTAATCCGGATTTTTCACTCGAAAATTTAATTTCAATTTTCTTATAAATATAGTATATGGATATCTATAAAATAGTTGGGCAAACTCCGCAAATCCCGCAACTCCATTAAACATCTATTAAGATTGTTAACCATTAGCAAAGCTTATTTTTATATTGCCCACCTATTCTATAGAACATCCCAGTATATTCTTGATTATACATTGAAAAAGTTAAAAAATAAAAATGAAATTCAATATTTGCCTTCTATTATTGGTTATTTTTGCCGCCATCACTTTAGCAGCGCCACTTGAATCTGCCTCTAATTTAGCAAGAAAACTTGAATCTGACACTATCAATCCTAGTAAATATCTTACAATCAATCAATATTTATTATTGTTTTGGAAAAAAAATACATTAACTGCAAATTTTCGGTTTGTTTTATTTTAATAAATAGGAGGATGTAAACTATCATTACTATTATTATTAATTTATTGTTATTTGAAAAAAATATTAACTATTAATTTTCATTTACTTATTTATTATTTTATATAATTTATAGGCTGTAAGTATTATTCGTTATCATTATTATTACAGTATTATTTTTGAATATTGTTGATAGTTAATTTTCGTTCTTTATTTATTCATTTTAAGCAATAATTAGGTTGGTGTAAGTATCATTATAATCAATATTTACCATTATTATTTTCAGAAAAAAAAATATTGTTAACTTTTATTTTTCTTATTTATTTTAATAATAATAATAATAATAATATAGGTGGTAAGTATCATTCTCATTTTTATAACTATTACCTTTTTATTAAAAAAAAAGTTAATATTAATATTTTTTTTTATTCATTCATAATAATAAGTTGGTGGTAGTGAGTATTATTTGTTATTATTAAGATTAAATATTTTATCAGTTTAAAAAATTAAATATTACAATTTATTTATTTATTTTATTTTTGTATAAATAATATAAGGATCCTGTAAATATTATTCATTATTATTATAATTAATATTTTATTTTATTTTATATTTTTTTTTTTTTGTGAAAATATTAACTCCAATTTCAATTTTTCAACTATCAATAAATAGGCTGTAAGTCTTGTTTATAATTATTATTAATATAACTATCATTAATAAAAAACATCATTATTATTAATTTTTTATTTTTTATTTTATTCAAATAAATAGTAGCAAGTTAGTATTATATTACAATTAATTTTTATTTTTGAAAAAGACCTGCGGGTCGATAGCATAGCGGTTATGCTCCCAGGTCCCCAATCGAAGGTTGCCGGTTCAATACCGCTTGGCGGCAAATTGAATTTGATAGTCAGAACCTGATTAGGAATAACTGAAGTCATACAAGATGTAAGGGCGGTCCAATGAGGCACGAACTTGATGGCAGCGTTTCTGTGTAATGTATACGTACCCACAGGAATCAGGACTGAGGTGGCTCGGCCGGTCCTGCAGGAAGTTAAATAATGCGGTGCAGGACCCACATTTGGGCGGCAAAAGGCAAGCCAGATGAAGCCTTCATCACAGTAACATTTCCGAGTGGCCAAAGCTCTGACGATGGAGATCTTCTGGGCGGCATAAGGCAAGCCGGTTGGTTTATCGGAGTTGGGTTAAAGTGGAGGGTGCTCACAAGGAGGGTTACAGAGAAGAGCGCTGGGTCTTAAGATTAAAAAAAAAAAATTTTTATTTTTGAAAATACTAATCTATTGTTTATTATTAATTGTTTTTTTTGCTTTAAATAAAAATTAGCATTTAAGTATATTTATCACTATTACAGTTAATTTTTTTTTAAAAAAAATTAATTATTAATTATTTGTTTTAAATAAATAGGTTGCGATATATAAAAAGATATTCTAAATTTTTTTGTATAATTTTAAGATCAATTTTTTAAATGCTATTGAACTCTATATGTATAGAATATTCTAACATCAGCAAATATATCTAAGTACTTATTAAGCAATTGTTAATTACTTTAAAAGTACTTAATATAAATACTTATTAAACAAATTTTAACATACCTTATATCAAATAAGCATTAATGTTTAATAACCAATTATTTAACACTAATATTATTTTATTACTATAATATAATATTAAAAAAATATTTATTTAAAGCACTTATAATATATTTACTTCAAACACTTATAATATATTTATTTCAAATACTTATAATATATTTATTTCAAATACTTATAATATAATTATTAATTATATTAATTTTGCATATTACAAAAGTATATAATTATGATATATATAAAGTCTTAGAATATAATATATTTAACTAATAAATTTTATCATTCATTATAAGTTTTGTTATTTGTTATAAGTTTCATCATTCATCATGAATTTCATTATTCGTCATAAGTTTTATTATTTATTATAAGTTTTGTTATTTATTATTTGTCAATTTGAAGTTGTCTAATAAAATGGTTTGTTATTCATCTAGATAAAATTATTTTGTCATTTATTAGGTATCATTATCTAATAGCAATAATTAATAAGCAGTCTAGATATTTTAATATAAATATAAGTTTTTATACTGATATATTTTCAATGTTTTTATTATACTAATGTTTCTTTATTGTAGATATTAGTATTCAATTTTGATTATATATTAAAAATAAATTAATTAATACTTGAACAATTTTTATTAATTCAATTTATTTATTAAATGCTAATAAAAATTTGCAAATAAAAGTATAATAAGAATCATTAATTTTGCTATCTCTATTACTTTGTATTTTACTAATTTCTATATATAAATTAAGGGCAGATATTATAGTTCACTTAAGAGGAGCACTTATAATATTTTAAAGAATTGTGTATTTATATAAATAAATATACAATTCTAAAAAATTTTTATATATGCTTCTCATAAGTGTACTATAATATCTGCCTTTTTAATATATAGAAATTAGTAAAATATATAAGTAATAGAAACAGCAAATTAATGTTTCTTATTATACTTTTATTTGCAAGATTTTGTTAGCATATAATAAAATAAATAAAATCAATAAAAATTGTTCAATTATTGATTTTTTCATTTTTGATATATTATCAAAATTGAATGTTAATATATAAACAAGAATATGTGTGAAAGCCTATACTTATATTAAAGATAACCAGTTTGCTTATCAATTATTCAAGAAACAAATATAATTATAAAAAAATAGTTATAAAAATTGTATAGCTACCAGATCTGTATAGTATGGTATAGTGTAGATGTTATCAAAGCATACTATATTGTACTTTTAATATATATATTTAATTTTTTAAAGAACATTACAGATAGAACAATAGAGACCTAATGTCTGTATATTAACAAATTCTAGATGCTGATTGGATAGATTAGGTATAATATAATATAAAAACAATCAAAATAATAGAAAGCTAATACTTATTGGCTAGATTGGTATAATATGAAGAACAACTTAATTTTATATTTGTTCTTCAGACTTTAAATAGATTCTATTTTTTAGTATAATAGCAGGTTAATATAGTACAGTTTGTTAAAATTGTATCTATACTATACTAATTTGGCATATTGTATTATACTAATCTTCTATAATCACAAAAATTACAGATTAGTATACTATACCAGGAACGTTAGTGTATGGTTTTACTGGCATCTGAAATGGAAACAAAATCTTAAAGCTGATTGGTATACATTTTTCTCATGGTCATTCCCTGTTTTATGTAACATAAATTTCTAATTTTAGAGGGAGGTTAAAGCAAGGTGAAATTTAGTTAGGAGGTTTATATATTTATATCAAGAATGCAGCATGTAGATCATGTATTAACTTATAATAAATTGGTCATAAAATTCGTTCTTCCTTAGTAAATGATTGGCTTACATGTGCCGCGCAGCGGCACATATAAGCCAATCATTTACTTTGATGAAGTGATAATCTGATGTCATTTATAATACTTCATAATTACAATCATTGATTTGCCATTTAAAGAAAATCAGGTTTAAATTTTAGCTAACTTTTATTAAACGACAGGGTAAAACCTGAATTGTGAAATAGTGAAACCTGCTATGATCATCATGTGAGGATGAAATCCGCTTTTATTTCACACCCGATCTACAAAGCGGATTTCACTATTTTGCAACTCAGGTTTCACCCTGTTCTTTTATTAAAAAATGATTCATAATACCAGTACGATCACATGAAATGTGAGAGGGATGGTTCCATTCGACTTTTTTGATGCATTACGTGGATTTTTGAAAAATCCTTTTGGGTTGGAATAATGATTTTCATTTACAATTACAATATACCAGTACGATTACATGAGATGCATGAGGGATCGTTTTTTGGGTGTGGCCTATGCTGATTTTTGCAGAATCCTTTTTTAGTAGAAGGAATGGTTTTTATTTATTCATTTTTGGAAGGAGTCAACATTTTTACATATACTGAACGTCATAAGTCGATTATGCAGTATGATGCAAATATGACGTTATTGATTATAAAATTTCTACCTAAATTTATAGTTTGTCTGTTTAAATGTTTTAATTGGTTAGGCCACGCAAAGTTGATTTTTCGTTTTGCATTACCTGCTGTCCCATTTTTTCAATTTTTTCAAATTTTTTTTTTTTTTAGATCCCAATTGTGCCAATTGATCGATTTTTGACATCTATTTTTCCTCACAACATTAATAATTGAATGAATTCTAAGTGTGGCAAAAAATTTATTATTTCCATCCGGTGTCACCTAATAGAGCCCTTAATTTCCCGTAATCGTCTGATAGGACTAACAGGAAAAATATGACTGCCGGCCCAATTTTTTGATTCCTTGTTGTGCCAAATGAAAAATTAGCCTTGTATAGCCTTAAATGTGAACATTATTTAAATTAAAACCAGAAAAAAAAAATAAAAAAAAATCCGCCCGTCTGTCCCGAATTTTGAAATCCATGTAGTGCAAAATGAAAAATCAACTTTGCGTGGCCTTACCTGCACATTACGTCATTTTAGATCATTCAAAATTTATAATAGTAGTTATTACGATATTCTAGAAATCTGTAACATATTTTGATATCGAATTCATGATTAATGGAGAATGAATCTGTTTTCTCGGTGTTAATAGTCACCTGATTGAGCAAGAATAAATAAAGCATGTTATAATTTAAGTACTCAAACTAATGGTCTGCCTTTAATTAATTTATTTTTATTTGCGCTAAATAAGCCAGTGTCTTTTTAAAATGCGATAGAATAAAAAGTTCTAGTAAATTTAACAAATATTAACATACATTTTGAACTTAACATGCGTGATCGTGCTGATCCTGTGCTGTGTTACACACTGCGCAGCTACCCTAATTATGATAATACTTTTATATAACTATGCCATTACATTATTATAATGCGTACTGCATACGACCAGTGTTTAAAATTCAAATTCAAAATTATGTTCTCAAATGAACTAAATTTAAGTATTAATGTTCTTAAAAAATTTTTAATGTTCTCGTTATATAGAATTTTATTTTTTAAATATGCATATATTTTTATTATATGAACCTATCTTGGACTTTTAAGTAAAGTTGTAGACAAAGGCTTTCTGATTTTAATAGTACTTAGAACATTTAAATTAGTTGAATTGATCATATAATATACTTATTTAACTTTTTGCAACTATAAATCTTTTCTTCAAATATGTAAAAAAAAAACTAATACTAATAATATTTTGAGAACATTTTATCAGTACAAAATGTTCTCAAATAAGAGAACATTATTTTAAATATTAATATTCTTAAAAAAAATTTAGTGTTCTCATGAGAACATGAGAACATCAAATTTTAAACACTGCATACGACTGTGTGTAATAATAATTATGAGAAAAAATACCCTTTTGAATGAAAGTTCATCCATATAATTTTGAGACTTTTTTAAAATGAATTAATAAAAAAATTTATTATTATTACCAAACTAGAATTTCATATGATCATACTTATTTTATAATGGCCTCAAGTCAGTATCAACTGCAATAATTAAAATAAAAATATGTTAATTTTCAAAAACGATCTGTAGTGTCATACTTAATACGTCCTGGTTTTAGCGCGACTGCATTGCGTAGCTATCCTAATTAATATAGTACTGTATACTGAATTTGTATTATAGTTAGTATTAGAGTTAGAATTATAGTTGATCAGTATAGTAAAAATTGGTCTGTACTATACTAGAATACTACTTATTCTATACTATAAAATTCTAATAATTTATGCCATATTTGGTTAATTCATGGTTTACTTATAAATGCAGGCTTATTTATTTTATAACCCAATTTTTAGATGGCATATAAGTTTGTATTTATAATTTATTATAAAAAATTTTGTTACAAATTGATACACAATACTAATACTATATATAGTTAAAGTTGATTTGGTACTAGTAAGATTAAATTGTAATAATAGTCTTGATCATACTTGCTTATTGATATATTAGCAAAAAATCTATAGACAGTTTTTAGAAACACAAATGCTTTTATTTTTAATTATTTGCATCTACTTTTTTGATATATCTAAATATACACCAAAATTCTTAAAGTAAATCTATTTGCTACTGGTGGTAACAGTCACTAAAATATAATTGACCAATTAGATCAAAGGATCATATGTAATATAACAATGCAAAAACTTTGATTTTTTTAAAAAATTACTTTTAACTTAAAATTTTGTTTATAAAACTACTTTTTTTATACAAAACCAATTTTTCAAATTTTACTATATACTAAACTTTATCCAAACCTTAACTATAGCTCTAACTCTGACTCTAATGATAGTAAGTTTTGATGCTTTGTTTTTGTTTTAATTATAACATTACACAATCTAATTGATCAATTATGCTTTGGTAATTGCTACTGCTAGTGACAAAAACATTTTTCAAAATCTTATTACATTTTTAAGATATAATGATTTAAAAAATTTATATGACCACTGCACTACTACTACTGTAGATTCCCAAAAAATAAGCTACTCCGAAAATAAGCAACTCTCTGATTTTTTTC
Organism: Gigaspora rosea; assembly: GCA_003550325.1. NCBI lineage: Eukaryota > Fungi > Glomeromycota > Glomeromycetes > Diversisporales > Gigasporaceae > Gigaspora > Gigaspora rosea. The sequence goes on from QKWP01000113.1 coordinate 31,527, forward strand.
AAAATTTTCAAAAAACGCGTTGGCAGTTGCTACATATAAATTTTTTTTTTTACTAAGTAAACTTCAAAAAAGTTGATTAAGTAAAGTTGTTCAGCGCATAAAAATACACTACAGTAAAAATTTGGTGTCATTTGGACAACTTTTTATTAGTACTTTTTCAATTTTTCTAAAAATTCAATAATTCGAAAATAAGCAACCTCCTCATTTTTTCGTGTAATTTTTTGGCCAAAAAAGATTGCTTATTTTCGGGAATATATGGTATACTTAAATCAACCAATAGAATTGCAGGTAAAATTCTAAAAAAATTTATAACAAAGCTTAAAAATTTTTTAATTGGATCTAATTTTTTTATTATCCAACTATACTTGGACTTTAATTTAAGAGTAAGTATCCTATATAATTTAATTTTGATAATCAATTTTTGGGTGTAACCAAATGATCAACCAATTAATCATGAATTTTGATTGACTTAATGAAGTAAAAAAAAGTAAAAAAATATAAAAAATAGTTAAATATATATTTAATACTAATAAAAAATATTAGAGAAAAATGTAGTTTTGCATATAATTTTTACTATAATATTAATAATAAACCAATATTAATTCTAATTTATTTAAATAAGTATTAAAACTTAATATTAAATTTGCAATATATTATAATCAAAATGTTCGATTATGTGGATGGGTTAGGTCTTTGTTAGAAAAAATTCAAGACGAAGATAGCTTTTATTATATAGAAGACATGATAGTGGATCGTTAACTTGATATTGATACAGAAGAATTTTTAGGTCCTTTTTATAATTGTAGTTTCTCCTATCCTAAAACTATGTACAATGAACTCAAATACCAATAACAATGTTATGTATACGATCTATATATAATGAATGATAAATAATGCTAATATGTATCATAGCAAAATAAACAGTATAACGGGGCAGCAACACAAATAAATAAATAAATAATAAATAACTAATAAAGAATAAATAAAAATAAAGTAAACTAGTAGTACGTCGAACGAGGGGTCAACACTGTTACATGATCGTCCAATACATTGTAAACAGTAACTGTCACAATATGAAAGCACAAAAATATCTACTATATTACACTTCTACCTCATTTAAAATGCGAGGTCCTCTGAGCATAATCAACCAGTGATTAAAAAAATTCTAAACTTGTTAAAAAAAATAAATTCTGGATTTTAGGTTCCTTGGATTATCCATAACTAGAACAAAACTAATACATAGGGGTTTTGTACCTTAGCTTACCTATAACCAAAACTAGAAAAAAAACTAAACTTAATTCAGTTCACTCAAAAAAAAATTAATTTAAAAACTAACTTAAAAAAAACTAAAAAAAAATAAAAAATATAACTGTTTAAAATTCTTTTCTTTTTAAACCTCATATTCAAAATTTAAAGTATAGTATATAAGTTTTCATTCTTTTGTTTTCTTTTTATTATATGTATCGCTTTACTAAAATTTTTCTTTTATAAGTTATTTTTCTTTTTTAGAAGTTTTTTTATTTAGCATTGTATTATCAAATTATTTCTGCTTCACAAAAATCAGATTGGCTTTCAAATTTATTTAATAGTATTTCACTTGTCTCATCTTGACTTGAATGTCACCCATGTGATCGTTAGATTATCATTTATTGATGATCCGTCTTGATCCATTTTCTAATTTCTTTTTTCTTCTAGTTTCGTTCTTCGACTTGTAGTTCAATTCAAAAGGCTTTTATTCTTTTCTACACCCTTTTTCATATTTTACTCAATGTTTTCATTCATCCTTGATATGTTTCGTCCGGTTTGTTCTCAACTTTAGTTTTCTCTTTTATGAATAGAATAATTTTATTTTATTTGTAAATAATAACTTGTCCATAATGCAAAAATTAGTAAAATAATTTTGATCTATAAAACTTAGTTGAAGTAGAGTTCTTCTGTTCAACCAGAGCTTCGTGTACTGAAGACGAAGATATAATTTTTGGAGTTTCATAATTATAGACTGTACAATATTGTAGTTCATGGTGATAAAGATTCTGACATTCTATCAGTGCCTTAAAGAAAGACATATCTGATGATCCTTCGTTTACACTTCTGTATTTTGGGCTTTCAGGTTAAAGTTAGTTAATATAGATTACTGGGCGTTCTTTCAACTGGGGTCTTGAGGTATGTATATAAAAAAATTTGTTGGCCTATTCTTTTTAATTAATTACAATCTAACTTTCTTTTCTTATAGGACGGTATCAACTTTTTCAGGACCAGGATATTTAAGGATAAGTATAAAGTTGCTTGTTGTTTTTTTTTCACTATATTAATTCTTTATCTATTCCAGGGTGGTATGAAAAAAATAACTGTTTACTTAAGTGGTATTCTGTGAACAATAATGGATAATACTGCGATAAGATTGGACCAGATTTTTATTGGATGTTTTATGGACTTAAAAGGTTCTACTGGGATGTAGAGTTTAAAAAATTTTATTTTCACTTATTTCAATTCCTTCAATTAATTTTCTTTTCATCTAGGATGGCATTTTGTTAATATAGAAAAAAAAAATAGGATGGAGTTGACATGTAAGAATGGTATGTAGGCATAAAACATTAACTTTTTAAAGTATAGCTTCAGATTTCGCTTCTGTTTTGGGATCAAATATTAGTGTTTCGTTTCAATAGTATATATCTCAGAGAGAAACATTCTTTGCACAATTATGGGAACATGACTTCGAAAAGATATGGAAGGTCATAAATCTGGACTCAGTTCCTTAAAGGAACAATGGACCATGTTTTCTATTTTGTAGAACGTAACCAAATTCAAATTGAAATTTCTTCAAGTAGGCGATTTGGTCCTGTCGTCATCACCAAATGTAATTGAAATATTCGATTATGTAGATGGGTTAGGTCTTTGTTAGAAAAAATTAAAGATGAAGATAGCTTTTATTAAATAGAAGACATGATAATAGATCGTTAACTTGATATTAATACAGAAAGATTTTTAGGTCCTCTTTATAATTGTAGTTTCTTCTATCCTAAACTATATACAATGACTCAAATACCAATAATAATATAGTTACGATATTATGCATACAATCTGTGCATAACAAATGATACATAATGCCAATATGCATCGTAGCAAATAAACAGTATAATGGGGCAGTGATACAAATAAATAAATAAATAAATAATAAATAACTAATAAAAATAAATAAAAATAAAGTAAACTAGTAGTATGTCAAACGAGAGGTCGACACTGTTATGTGATTATCTAATACATTGTAAACATGTGACTGTCGCAATATGAAAGTATAAAAATATCTACTATATTACAATATATATCTACTTTATTTGAAGATGGCTTATAGGCAACTTTTAATTTTGCTTACTTACTATAGCATATAATAAAACCCTGAACATATAGTACAGAGGTTATATATTACGCATTTTAGCAAAAACCCAAAAATTTGAGGAAAAAACAGGTTTTAGCAATTATTTTGGCATTCAGGTCAAATTTAAATGAATTTTTTTTTAAAATGAAGATTTTAGTAAAGTACATTTAGCAAAAAAAGTTTATTCAATTATGATTACTAGATTAGAAGTTATTAAGTAAATATAGTTTTGTTATTTTTAGTCAATTAGATCAAAATTGGACAAAATCAAGTTATGATCTATATAAAAGATATTAAGAGTCCTTATATAATTATAATGAAAGTTAATTATTAATAAAGCATCTAATTATCTACAATAAAAGTTTAAAGCAAATTAGTCTTGGTATTAGACAAGCAATGATAATAGGCAAAAGGCAGTACCAATAAACAACTTTTTCATAAAACTTAGTATATATTCAACTTATTATATAAAATGTTTAATATGAAATAAAATATCTTTAAAAGTATATTCACTTTATAAGTAAAACAAAGGTTTTTTAAGAAATATATACTGCTTAAAAATTTGGTTTTTGTCGCATATTTAAAACTATTAGCTACAAAAATCTGTATAGATACATTATATATTTAACATATTATTGAGATACTCTACTCTTAAAGTTGTAGAAAAAAAGCTTACTATGCTAATAATAACAAGTTTATTAAAATCAGCTTAGTGTATTACAAGAAGTATAAAAAAGTTTTGCTATTTCTTTAAAACTTTAAATAATTACAAAAATTTTTTACTAAATTTTCAAAATATTTTGAGCTGATCTTAGTGATCTTACTATCTTTGGAATAGTAGTTTTCTTTTTTACAATCTTTGTTAAATATTTAATTAAGGTTAGCATAATAGAAAATTAAGAAAATCTTTAGCTTTTTTTATAAATTTTTTTAGAATCTTGGTTGATTTAAGTATGGCAGTTATATGATTTTTAAAAATTATTATATCTTCTTGTATCTTAAAAAAGTAAGGGTATAATATTATATATATAATATGCTATTTTTTTGTATTACATAATTGAGCAAAAAAAGCATAAATTATATTAATAAAGTCTAATAGTTTGTTTAGAATATATTAACTTTATTTAGTTCAGCATACTTTAAATTTGTAATTTGGGTAGCAAAATATAGATCCTGAAAGGTTCAAATATATAAAATGAATAAACTTAAATTATGAGCATAATTGAAGTAAAATTTTTAGTAAATGTCTAAAAATTCTGAAAAACAAAACTAATAAACTTAATTATATATAGAGCATTTCTATTTGTACATGGGTGTTTGTATACTGTACTACACAAATCATATAGAAAAATGCAGTATACAAATCATTTTTTGTACAACAAACATAAAGAAAAAAAACAAAAATTAATTGTATCTTAAAATTTTGCTTAAGAAACAATCCATGGGCTCTAAAAAAAAATTCCTTGTAAAATTTTGGAAAAACTATGCTTCCCTGCCCATCCTAGTTCTTACTCTAACCCTAATATTAATTAAATTATTTTTTATTTTAATAAAAATCTTTTAATTTATAAATTATACTTGTATTCAAATACTCTGTATACAATTAGTTATTTTCTTATATATAATAAAAATTATACAGTAGGTGCTATATTATTGTAAGTAGTTTTTAAAAATAAATATAAAATTAAATAAATAAAAGATATTGGACTAAAAATAAAAATACCGTATAAATTAATTAAATCTATATTTTTTAAATAAAAAAAAGTTTAAAAAATTCTATATTACAGTTTTTAAAATAATTAAGTAAAATTTTAATTTTTATATTGAACTGATTTTTTAAATTTTAATATAGTATTACTAAAATATAGTAATATAAAACTTAATTTTTTTATTAATTAACTAGCAATTTTTTTTAAATAAAATTATTTACTATAGCAAATTATACATATTATAAAAGTTTTATAATTTTTAAAAAATATTTGGTAATTCTATATGTAGTAATAAAATTACTTTATTTGGTAATTTGTTAATTTTATTTTAATAATTTAACTTTAATATTTAATATGGGCCAGTGCAGAAAGGTTTGCACCTCAAAAAATTTTATAATTTTGATAGGACCTGGACATATAGTATGAAGGTCATACATTACGCATTTCAGCAAAAACTCCTAAAATTTAAAAAGCAAAAAAAAGGGTTTGGCAATTATCTTGGTATCTAGTAGTCCAATTTGAATGAACTTATTTTTTAAAATGAAGCTTTTAGTGATGCGCATCTAACAAAAAAAAGTTTATTCAATTTTAATTACTGAATAAGAAGTTATTTAAACAAATATAGGTTTGTTATTTTCAGCAAATTAGGTCAAAACTGGCCAAAATCTAGTTATTCCCTATGAGAAATGTCCGGGTCCTATTTTGACACTAAAAAAAATTTTTTATTTTCTTGATTAATTATTTTTTAATTTTTTTTTTAAACTTTGGCAAGTTTTGCCATTGTTTTATTTGTATAGTTATATATACATGATCGTATAAGAACTGCGAAAAACTCTGATACAACTCAGATTTGAGTTTGTATAATTTTAGCAGTATTTTAGTGCAAAATTTAAAAAAATTTACTATATAAAAATGCAATGTTTGATAAATTTCTATACAAAATTACCTTTTTTAGAATTATCTGAGTTGTATCAGAGTTCTTCGGGGTTCTATCGTATAAGGCATTTTACAGATTAGTATGGTATAGGTGAACAAATCCGTATAGTATAGGCCAAATTTTTAAATCTATACTATACTGATCTGGTATAATATATATTAGGGTTAGGGTTAGAAATTATAGCTGATCGGCATAGTATAGATCTTAAATTTGGCCTATACTATACGGATTTGCTCACCTATACCATACTAACCTGCTATAATTTTTATTATATACAGTGTTAATCTATTACTAATACAAGCTCGATTTCATTCAGTTACTTCTAACAGCACCTAAATGCAACCTACTACAGCAACTCTGGAGAGGTTTGCAACCGAGAAAACCCCTTATGAAGTTATTATCCAACCTAGAATTTCACCAAGTCAGCTCAGCGGTGCCACGAGTTCCTGTAGTATTCTAAACTTCAAACTTAGGTCTTATATTACATCTTGTGACTTCAGTTATTCCAAATTGGGATTTTGGTACAGTTTTCTTTACAGAAACAAATTTTTGAAATAGCAGCTACCCAATTAAGTTCGTCATATGATGTCCCTTTTCTGCCCCGCAGTGTTTCAGTAGGACCCCGAAGAACTCTGCTATAAATTAGAGGTAACTAAAAAAGGAAATTTTGTATAGAAATTAATTAAACATTGCATGTTTATATAGTAAGGGAAGAGCAGTTAATCATGTAATTAGGGTTTACATAGGTCCTAACCCCCCTAGTGACAGAACTATTGACCAATCAAATTTAAGAAAACTCAAAACGTCTTTGACCTGAAAATAAGCTACCCCACAATTAACAAAAGTCGCTATATAGAAAGTCTAAATTTTACTAAGCAAATCAAAAAAAAATCGATTAAGTAAACTTATTCAGCAGATCAAAATACACTTTTCACAAAATTTTCATAAGTATCGGAGAATTTTTTATTAATTGACTTTTGATTTTTACGTTCGACGATAAAATTAAAATTTTTTAAAAAATATATTCGACGAACATAAAAGTTAAAAGTTAAATAATAAAAACTTCTCCAATACTTATGAAAATTTTGTAATAAGTGTATTTAGATCTGCTGAATAAGGTTACTTAATCGATATTTTTCGATTTGCTTAGTAAAATTTAGACTTTACTATGTAGCAACGTTTGTCAATTGTAGGGCAAATATATTTTTTTAAAAAATTTTAATTTTTCCGTTGAACGTAAAAATCAAAAGTCAATTAATAAAAAATTCTCCAATCCTTATGAAAATTTTATAGTAAGTATATTTTGATCGGCTGAATAAGGTTACGTAATCGATTTTTTTGATTTGCTTAGTAAATTTAGACTTTACTATGTAGCAACTATCTGCGATTAACTAAAAATCGATTTTCTTTAATATGATTGGCTATTTATACTATATATATAGGGTGTGATATTTGGGGACCTCCACCTCCCCAAAAAATCATATGATTTTCTGCACTTCCCTAAATTTTTAAATTTTGGCCTATTTAATACGCCTATTTGACTGATATTATACAAACTCAGATCTGAGTTGTATCAGAGTTCTGTTTAAGTTCCCTAACTGGCTTGCTTTTATTATTTCACCTTTAGGAGGAATTAAACTGCAGCCTTGCAATTTGTATCCTTGGAGCATAACCGATATGCTATTGATATGAAGAACATTTTCTTGATTAATTATTAAAAACTTTTTAGTATTAAATAAAATAGATTTTAATCTAACTTATTATATTATTTTTAGAGAATTGCTATTTCTACCCCTATTTTTGCTAATGCTACCCTCAGCTAGCCTCTGACCCTTTTGACTAGTCATGTGCAATGTAGTACAAATAATGATTACATGACTTCAAATACCAAAATTTTGGGTTATACAAACCGGGTGGCAATCAATTAATCGACAGTCGCTTCACCGACATAACATTTCACCGACAAGTTCATTTTACCGACAGTTTATTTCACTGAAGCTCATTTCACCGACAAAGTAATTCTTGTCATTGTCGTTAGGGTCAGGGTAGAATTAGGTAGAATTAGGGCTAAAGTTAGGGTGCTTTTTAAAAAAAAACTTGTCGGTGAAATGAACTACGGTGAAACAAACTGTCGGTAAAATGAACTTGTCAGTGAGTATTTGTCGGTAAAATGTTATGTCGGTGAAGTAATTGTCGGCAAAATAATATGAAACTATACAAACCTGTGATCACATGATTTGTGTAACCAAAAAAGCCAATCAAAATTTGAACCAAGTTCTGGTTAAATTGAACAACTTCAGATTAACTTAAACCAGAAATTGGTTCTATTGAGCCACTTTGGGTTCATTTAAACCAACTTCTGGTTCAAATGAACCGAAATGGTTCAATTTGAACCAGAACTTGGGTTCAAATGACTTGAAGTGGTTCAATTTGAACCAGACTTGGTTCAAGTGAACCCGAAGTGGTTCAATTTGACCCTGAACTTGGTACAAATGAACCCAAAGTGGTTCAATTTGAACCAAGCTCTGGTTTAAATAAACAAGAAGTAGTTCAATTTGAACCAATTTGAATCTGAAATGGTTCAAGTGAACCCGAATTGGTTCAATTTGGACCAAGTCCTGGTTCAAATTTTGATTGTTTTTTGTTATACAAATCACGTGATCACAGGTTTTGCGTAACCTAAAAGTTTGTTAAAATGCACGAATCTGAAAGTCACATGATCACTATTTTACTACGTTGCCTGTGACTAGGTCGGAAGGGTCGGAGGCCGGCTGGGGTGGCATTAGCAAAAGTGGAGAGTGGAAATAGCAATTCTCTATAAAAAATAGTTAAAACTAAGATAAAGACAATTAATACCTCTAGCTCGCAGCTACGCCCGGGCCTTTCGACCTAGTATCTTCTATTATATTAAAGCATAAATGTCCATCTATCACGCTATCGACCAATCAGAAAATTCAACGTAGTATTTCCTGTTTACTGAAATGTATATTGTCAAAATTTGATAAATTACCTCTTTAGGGCACTAAAAAATTTTTGAATCGAATTGAATATTTTGCCAACGAAAAATTAATTTTGCATGGCCTTATTCTAAACTCATACCCGGATAACTCTTTATCCGAAAGGTTATAACCTTTAACAAAATCTAATAACCGGTTCAACTTCAAATAAAAGAATAATGGTTATATCCTAAATATTTATATTATAATGCATCAATCAAATAAAGTAACTCTATATTGTTAATATAAAAAAAGGGAATTACTTTTTATACCCCCCAAATTTACTATTCATACCCTCTAGCCCAGCCTCCAACCCTTCTGACCCAGTCACGTGAACGTAGTAAAACTGAGCTCATGTGACCTTTAGATTCTTGCATTTTGACCAATGGTCAGGTTACGCGAAATCTGGGTCACGTGACCCGGGTAACAATTATAGCCAATTAAATTTAATTAAATAGGCGAAATGTGGCATGACTCCATCTAATATTTTTTCTTACTAAGTTAACGATACATGTCCACTAATTGAAAATTGTAGAGCTCGTCGAGACGCATCTAACGATGATTAGATCATCCAAATCGGCCCAGTGGATGGTGAGATATCGTTGAAAAACGATTGGCCGACTATATAAAAATTCGTGACAGAAATCACTATAGGCGAAATGTAGCGTGCTTCCATATAAAACTTTTTTCTTACTAAGTTAACGATACATGCCCACTAATTAAAAGTTGTAGAGCTCGTCGAGACACATCTAATGGTGGTTAGATAATCCAAATCGGCCCAGTGGATGGCGAGATATCATTGAAAAACGATCGGCCGACTATATGAAATCTATGTAAACATTGTTTACATATAGTCAGCCAATCGTTTTTTGACGATATCTCGCCATCCACTGGGCCAATTTGGATGATCTAACCACCGTTAGATGCGTCTCAATGAGCTCTACAACTTTCAATTAGTGGGCATGCATCGTTAACTTAGTAAGAAAAAAAGCTTTATATGGAAGCACGCCACATTTCGCCTATAGTGATTTCTGTCACGGATTTTTATATAGTCGGCCAATCGTTTTTCGACAATATCTCGTCATCCACTGGGCCGATTTGGATGATCTAACCACCGTTAGATGCGTCTCGACGAGCTCTACAACTAACAATTGGTGACATGTAGCGTTAACTTAGTAAGAAAAAATTTTAGATGGAGGCATGCCACATTTCGCCTATTTAATTAAATTTAATTGGCTATAATTGTTACCCGGGTCACGTGACCCAGATTTCGCGTAACCTGACCATTGGTCAAAATTCAAGAATCCGAAAGTCACGTGATCTCGGTTTGTACTACATTACGCAAATCAAAAAAGTAAGGTAATTTTGGGGTACATATAGGCAGAGACCCGTAAAAATTTTTTGTGTTATACAAAATCTTTATTTGCGTTATTGCAAAAATTTGTATTAATTTGTAATAAGATATTAACTTTATATTAATTTGCAATTGTTTGGAAAACATCAAAAATTTACTCAAAATTTGTTCTGACCTTGCTCGTCTTTTATGTTCATTCATTTTCTTTTTCGGAAACTTTAATTTCTGACATTATTAGCCAATCAAAATTTATAGAATACATGTGAATTTTACCCTTAGAAATTTGGTTTAATTTGCATTATCAATCTAACTTTGCATTAGTTTGTATTAATTTATATACAAATTTTTACAGGTCTCTGCATACGGGAGTATCAAAAAAGTAGGTGCAGGAGTATCAAAAACGTAAGATTTGCCTACATTACACATGACTGGGTCGGAAGGGTCGGAGGCCAGGCTGGGAGGTATGAATAGTAAATTTGGGGGTATAAAAAGTATTTCCCTAAAAAAATGATTTATGCATGAAATTTGTACTTTGTACATCCTATTCTAACTTATGTATTCGTCAGGTGTCATTAGTGGCCAGATAAGGGATCTAGGCGTATTTCAGAAATAAATAAAATCTTATTTGTTATCAAAATTATGAAATCGGAAAATAAAATGGGGGTGTTTAGAGACTCACATTTGACGAAATAAGTAAAAATTTTTTTATTATGCAGATCAATAAACTATTTAATGTGTTAACAAATTCTGAATCCTGATTGGCTAGATCAGGTGTGACATAAAAAAACAATCAAAACAATAAAACTGATCATTGGCTAGATCAGATGTGGCATTTTATATTTGTCCTTCGGTTCCCATTTTCCTAGTAATAATTAGAAGCAGTATATCGATTAATAACAACAAAATAATTTATAGTAATGAAGATCATATAAATAAGTGTATTCAAATTTTAAAGAAGGTTCGTACATCTCCTATTTGATAATAAATACGTCGTCTTCTTGTTTTTCAAAATAAAATTTACGAATTTTAATTCTGAAACCCTTTATTATTATAATGTTTTGCATCATTTCTGAATTTATGTTGATTCTCAATTGGCATGTGTTAATATAATGTTCCGCATCATTTCTTATTCTCAATTGGCTTGTGTTATTCGTGTATCGTGAAATGTCATTAGTCATTTAGAACCGCTATCCATTTTCAATTAATAAAAAAAAAAAGCGAAAATAATATTAATAATAATAAAGTAAAAAAATTAAAATAAATAAATAAATAAATAAATAAATAAGTGCGAATAAAAATGAATCACTAAACATTAAATGCTAACTTTCATACATTAAAGGAATACATTCGAATATTCATATATATTTTAACAATGTAATTAATAATTTTTGCATTCCCCGCGTAGAACACATCCACATTTGTTTTTCGGCAACAGCAGGAATCTGGTCGGGTGTCTTGTCTAACCCGAATCTAATAAGAAGATGGAAGTTAATTACTAAATTTTTTTTAAAAAAAACCCCTTAAAATTATCTTTTCCATGACCTGCCTGGTTAGGTAGCACAGATTATTTCGTAAAATTTTCAACATAACAAACTTGCATCCCCAAGTTATTCATATCTTGTTTGGCATGAGATTTCACGAGTCACGAAGTCATATCCTTGCTCAATAAAGTGTATAAAAAAAAAGATGAACCAATAAAAGAATTGTCTTTATAAATATCATTGAAAAAGATCTTTACAAATATAAATGTAATTATTAATAAGTAATTATTCTATGGTCTCTTGATCTGTGAAAATCGAGAAAGACCACATTTCAATTCAGAATTGAAGTAAATTCAGAAATGGCTCGGAACAATAATAGTATAGAATAATCCTTTTATCACGCAGCGTTCAACTTGCGCTTTTCTTATTATATTCTGTACTGTGTAAAGTATATAATAGAAAAATAAATAAGTGCTTACCGTACAAGTACCGTACAAGTATGTATTCATATATATTATATAATAATAATTATTACAGTACATACTTACAAAAAACTGAAAAGCCAGTATAAGTTTAAAGTGTAATTTATTTATATCGACCTATTAAATAATATAATAAACAAACGAAATATTAAAATCATGTTCTTATTTAAAATACATTAAATTTATGATGTAGACAAGTTTTACACCGGGTGATGCTGGTTAAATTTAAACTCTGTTCATATATACCTGATTTTAGTGGCACTAGAAGGTTGGAGAATTATTATAAAATACAAATAATCTAGGTAATATAAAAATGAATAGATATAGATAACAAACAAGGATATTAACCTATAGAAAAATACCTCTTAAAAAATAGGTTTTAGAAAACAGCTTTGAGAAATTAGACTATAGTATTCAAAATTAGTTCGCATTTCTTGTTAAAGCCCATTTATAAAAACAATATATAAGCCCTCATATACTTGATTTTACCAGAATATAATAAATTTAAGGAATGCATATTTCCATCATAGAATTTACTATTTTCATAGTAAATTTTTATAGTATTAAGAGATATTCACTAAATTTATAATAATTAACTATTTTACCTCTAAAAGCACGGTTTCTGTTATTTGGATTCATGAGAAATTTTTTAGAGAAAATAAATATTAGCTTTGTTTTTCTTGTTAAAATATGAAGTAATATATATATTTTTTATGTATTTATATTATTTATCTTGGCTATTAACATACCGATAACTTATCTATGTATCGTAGTATTGAACGTTCTTGTTGTAAAAAAAAATTTTTTACGTAATATAGCAAACAAATTTCTGGTTGATGATTTCCAATCTAATTAAGATCGGATGACGATTTCGATCTATTAAGATCAGATGATCAATTTGTATTATTTATTTCATGAGAGTAGAAATTATAGCAGAGGTTACCGATGATTATAGCACGTGGGATGGCCCGAAGGGCCATCCCACGTGATATGATAATCGATAACCTCTGCTATAATTTCCTCCCATGAAATAAATAGGTAATCCCCAGGAGCGTGTCACTAGATGTTCATCAGACTACACATCATCATGATTTAACACATGATTAACTATTTATAACGATCATTTTAGCAGATTTTTTCTTTTGTTAAATCTTTCTTTCGCTAAAGCTTTTTTTAAAAAAACTTTTCTTTCACTAAAACTGTTCTTTCACAAAAACTGTTCTTTCAATAAACCTTTTCTTCATTAAAATTTTTCTTTTATTAAATCTTTCTTGAATTAAATAAACAAATGACGCACAATTTGTTTCAACAACTAAAGAGGCAATTTCCGAATTCCAACAAGCATCAAGAAATATAAATACAGACAAGTCTAAGAATGTTTGGATGTCTCTATTCATGAAATTTTGTAAGTTACGTAATTATTCGAATGAAATTATTGACCTAGATAATAAGACATTATCAGATCAGTTAGAACAATTTATAGTTGAAGTAAGAAAATCAAACGGTCAAGAATATAAAGCACCATCACTTTATACCGGATTTTGTGCTTTGGCATGAGGAATATCTGAAATATTTGAAGAGATACAGGTTATAAACTTGTTTGATAAATATTAATTTAAAAGTTTACATAAAACACTGGATGGTCATATGAAGTCGCTTGTTAATGATGGTGATAAAAATCGCAAACAGTCTAGTCCACTAGAAATCGATGAAATTAAGTTTATACTTAATTCACCTGCCGTGGCTGTTGATAATCCAAAAGGTCTTATATGAAGAGTTTGGATCTGGTTAACTTTATTATGCTGTTTAAGAGGTGGTGATGCAAAAAGGTTAAAAGCATCCTGGCTTAAAGAATTAGACGATAATGGTATGCAGCTTGAATTACCTAAAGAAAAGCATCACACCGGGGGATTAAAGATCCATATGCAGAATCTGGGAATAGTTTGATACCACCTGATATTCCAGGAAATAATTATACACCAGTTGCAGACATTCGAAAGTATTTATCTAAACGTCCAAATAATGCTGAAGATGATTATTTTTTTGTTGGTATAGATACTCCTAAGAAAGTATATCATGGTGATTGGTATTTGACATCAAAATTAGGAAAATGATCACACGACACTATGATGCATAGTATTTGCAAGGATGCTAAACTGGATTTTAAGGGCTATTGTATCACTAACTATTCTATGCGATCTACAGGTATTCATAACCTTGTGGAATTGGGTGTTACATTAGATGAACAAATGATCTTTTCTCGGCACAAACTATTGCAGGAGTTTCGGCTTATCAGCATCAATCATTAAAACGTAAACAAAATAATGTTTCTCTTTTAATTCCACTTGAAGAAGCAGGTAAAATACCATAGTACTGTTGATTTATAATTTATACTAAATTTTTATTTTTTTCTAGAAGCTAATTCTCATGAACCCGTTTCTTGTGAACCCGATTCTCATAAACCCGATTCTTGTATAGCATTAAAAGATTCAACTTCGAATTATATTAATAAGGGATTTTCCAAAGCATCTGACTTACTTTCTAGTAAATTTAAGGGTAGAGGATACGTAGATCATTTATCATATAATTTTGGTAGTACAATATTTTTCTTTTTAAAATTAAAAAATTTTTATTAAGCAAATAATATTAAATTTATAATAAAAGGTTGTAGAATAGACTTTTCTGATTCTAATGTGGTAAAATCAGTAATATTGGTTAAATATTTACTGAGAAACATGTACTTGAAAATTGGGTATCACTATTTGTTTACAAAAAATCATATGATGATCATATGATATACCCAATCAAAATTAACTATTTTGTATAACTACAGAGAATTTGGATTGACTATGGAGAACTTTACCATATATACAAGTATATTTTTTAAAAAATATTTTATTATTAAAATTTATATCATTAGAAAGAGCATGTTTTAATCTACAAATTACAAAAATTTTACCAATAATTAAATGTTATTATAAAAAGTTTTATTAGTAGCATATTTCTAATTTCTATATAAAATTATTTGTACTACCAAAATCATATGATAAGTGATCTACGTATCCTCTACCCTTAATGAAAAAAAACAGAAGTCGATGCTAAAGCTAAAGTCAATAATGAACCCGAAGCCGATGCTAAAGCTAAAGTCGATAATGAACTCGAAGCTAAAGCCAGTAACAAATTCAAAGCTAACGATGATGAATCTAAAGCTCAAAGTGATGACGAGGCTAATTCCAGTGTAAAATATAAGAAAGCGAAGATTCCTAATATTACGATCGAAAACTGCAGTAATATAAGCATTAATATCAGTTTAATGCCGTAATTTAAAGTACTGTATAATTAATACTTAGTTATATATCTGATATGTAATTGTCATTTAATTGAAATTAAATAAATTCACAAGCATAAAATTTCTGCTTTGTATATGACAATTAAATTAATTACGAGATTTATATAAATTTCGTCTAGCTTGACAATTTTAGTAGTTTCGGTCCTCATGAAGTTTTTTATCTAATTGCAGAAAATTATAAAATTCCCGGTTATCAATATGAGACCGGGAATCTTTTATAGGAAGATTCCCGGTCACAATATGATCGTTATAAATATAGTTGATTACGTGTGAAAAATTATGATGAAGGTAGTCATGAGTGACACTTAGTGCGACAGGGGATTACTGATCAAATTGTTTAAACGCAAATATCGAGAATTTTTATTAATAAATCAAAGGTTCATTATTAAGTAAAAAATATTCCTTACAATTTTGAAAAATTTTTTATTTGCTGGTTTCTATTGACACTCCCCCATATATTGTAACAATCATATTCAAATCTATTAAGGCTAGAACTCTTTGAATGTGGCCATATTAGCGATAGAGCTATTAAAAAAATTGAGAAATCTTGCCATAGATTAGAGCATCTCAACCTTGGAGTATGCAGCCTAATCTGTGAAGATACTATATGCATTATTGCAAGTTCATGTCAAAAACTTAGTTTTTTTAGATTTAATGCAATTTAGTATTACCGATACTGATACTGTTGTCAAACAAATAGCGAATTCATGTCATAAATTAGAAAATTTTGATCTATATAGTGTTACCAATTCTCTAGTATTCGTGCAATTGCGCGCTCATGTCTTAAACTCAGACACCTATAGGCAATTCAGCAATCAGAGAAATTGCTCGTTCATGCCATAATTTAAAATCAGGTGATGATCTAGAAATTTCCTGAGATAATAAGTTTGCAGAAAATCTGTCTTCTTCAAATATATTGTTTTTATTAAAGCTTTCCATGGAGAATCTATTTTTCGAAAAATTTCCACTTTATTATTATTAAAAAACAAATTATTTTTGAAAAAATTTCCTTCGTTAAAAAAACTTGAACTAATTTCATTTGAAGATATTCACATCATTTTATTAATGAATAATATTTGAAAACGATTTTATTTATTTATTTATTTATTTACAATATTTATAAAAAGAAAAAAAACGTCGTTGCGATCAATGCATTTGCTATTTAATGACCCCATATTAAACTTCAACTTAAATATCAAAATAACATTATAAACTCAAACTATTAAATTTCATCAAAATATTATAAGTTTTAAAGCCCAAAATCTAGTTATCTTTAATGTCATGTTTGCATAAATTTTATATACATTTGCATACTATACCAAGGATGGTAAATGACCTGACCATTTGCCAATTTTTCAAATGACCTCAGAATGACCGCTCATTTGAGGTTATTCAAATTTTGGGTCATTTGGACATGACTCATGACCAAATGACTATGGTCATTTCCAAATAACCGGGGTCATTTGGTCATTGGGTCATTCTGCATAAAGTTGACATCCTACTGATCACGACAAAACTTGTATAATGCATATTTTAAATAATACATATGTTCGCATTATTTTCTCAATCCGTGTCGATTATTAATAACATGCCATTTGTAAATTCGAAAATGATTTATATCATTTTACAACCGGTAAATTATTATTCACGAACTTTTTTTTATTTTTTAAAAAATAGTAAATACATTATTTTTTTGTCTGGTGTTTTTTTTTTTAATCCTTCATACCTGATCTTATGATTCGATTAGAATGGCTTTTTACAACCAGTCTGGAAATGACCTAGTCATTTAGCCAAAATACAAATGGTAATCATGACAAGTTCATTTTACTGACAGTTTGTTTCACCGAAGTTCATTTCGCTGACAAGTTTTTTTTTCAAAAAGCACCCTAACGTTAGCCCTAATTCTACCTAATTCTACCCTGACCCTAACGACAATGACCAGAATTACTTGCTTCGGTGAAATAAACTGTTGGTAAAATGAACGTGTCGGTGAAAAATTGTCGGTGAAATGTTATGTCGGTGAAGTGATTGTCGATTAATTGATTGCCACCCATATCGAACACCCAAATGCTGTATGGTTTTGAGTTAGCTTGTATGGAATTAAGGTTGTTGCTTGATTCCCCAAAAGTTAGTTACCCTCCAGCTCATTTTACCGACCCCATATCCCCGACAGAATGTTTCACCTACAGCATTTTTTGTTGACAGAATCTTTCCTCGACATACCATGCTTTCGACCTCTCCTTTCCTTGACAGGACATATTTTCGAAAAGACATTTTACTGACATGACGTATTTTAGAAAGAACATTTTTCCTACATGACATATTTTTGACATCTTTTTTCGACAAGATCTTTCCTCGATTAGAATTTCGTTTAAATAGGTAGAGTGATATATTCGTGTTCATCACATCACATAATTAAGCACTCGGCCTAAATTAGGGTTAGGGTTAGATTAGGATTAGGTGATAGTTTAATTTAGGCTGAGTTGATAGTGCCAGTAAACAAATGACGTACTGCATGATCTCACGTGATGTGATGATCACCGTTCTTGTCGCATTCAATAAAACTTAGTGTCGGAGAAAATTCAAATTAGAAATATGTCATATTAGATAAATGTCTTGTCGAAAATATAAGTTTCTAGGAAAGGGGATGTCGAAAACATGGTATGTCGAGGAAAGATTCTGTCAACAAAAAGTGCTGTAGGTGAAACATTTTGTCGGGAATATGGGGTCGGTAAAATGAGCTGGCAGGTAACTAACTTTCGGGTAATCATACCAGAATCTGGAATTAATAGTTGAGGTTTCTATCACAATTTACTGTAAAATTTGTTACAAAACTTAACGATTATTGCGGTGATCTACTGTAAAAAAAAAATTCTGTACGGATGATCAGAATTGTAAAATTACAGTATGATACCTCGATTAGTACTTTCGCAATTCAAATATGGTATGAGTGAGCATATCAGTATAGTACTCCCCGAATTTTTAAAATCTGTACCATACTGATACGGTGTTATATTAACGTTAGGGTTAGAATTGTAACAGATTAGTACAAGTTTTAAAAATCAGCCTGTATTATACTGATCTGCTCTTCTATACCATACTGATCATATCATTTCGGTATAAAGATAATCAGAAGGGGTGTAAAATACCCGTACCCATGCTGATCTGCTGTAACCCCTTAATATTTGGTTGATGATTTTCCGTAATACACAATACTGTCGTGATTAAACAATTGTTAATGAATTTGACTTCCTTTTTAACTTGCTCATCCTATATTAGTCTTAATATTTTGATCACGGGTTGTATAACCAATCAAAAAGCGGTAAAGCATAATAACTTGATTATGTACTATATTGCTATATTAGTTTTAGCTCACAGATCACATTTTGGATATAACCATGGTTTTATTGGTTGGTAGATCAACATAAAATGAAAAAATTAGAATTAGTGATTATCAGATATATCAGATAATATGGGCGGCCGGCCAAGAATTTGCGAAAAATGGAAAAATCTAGAAATCATCATCTAAATCTTTGGTGGAATGTAATTTTTCTTAATATTTGCTAATATAATCATTATTTTTTATTAATCTTATGTTTTTCTTTTTATTTATTGCGGAACAATTGTTCTTGCACTTTCAATTGTACTTATTCTTGCATTTGTTCTTGAACTGGAGACCATTATGCAAAACACTTCAAATTCGTGAACATTTGATTGACTTTTTTGGCTATTTTTTCGCCCAAATAGTTTGTAATTATTAGATAAATAAACAACAGAAGCAAATTTAAGGGATGTCTAAAGCGGGGCAATTCATATTACTTGATAATTTTCTCGATTAACTTTAGAATTAGAGTCACTTTAGGTTAGGGTTAGGACTAGATTAGAGATATTTATATAAGCAAAATCGCCTTCCCGCGATTTTTTATTAATGCACCAAGGTGAGTTTAGACTGCTGTTTTTTCTATTTTTTACGTTTTTCAAATTTTATTCTTGTATTGCTTCGTCGGATTTTAAGAGAGTTGTTGTTTAAGAGGTTGTTTAGGAAAGTTGTTTAAGAGAGTTGTTTTAAGTGTGTTAACATCTGATTTGAAAATTAGTGTGACATGTGATGAATTTTATGATGATAATCTGCAAATTCTAATAATTATATAATTTTCGCCCGGTACAAAACATACCGCAATATACCAGCCGAAAATTATATTATCGAAAAAAACTACATTGTTATTACCGAAAAATAATTATCGAAATTTGGATGATCATCACAAAATTCATCATGTGTCCTACTAATTTTCAAATCAGCTGTAATAAAAATCGTTACATTCACATTTACCGAAGGGAGTGTAATATATTTATCATCGGTTGCTGGTCAAATTGAAAGATATTTAGGATTATAATCTGGTCCTTAATCAGTAAATATTACGGATCTATCCGGTTAAAATTAACGGATACGGATATCCGTATTCAATCCAAATCATCGGATCCATTCGGATTAGAGGATTACGGATCGAAACACTATTATTTAGAAAATTGTGCCCTCTAAAATAGTGTGCGTGGCTTCAAAATAACGCCCATGCGTGTCCCTAAATAACGCGCATCCCATATACACAGTATCTATGATATAAGTACCGACTTTCTCTTGGCACAGCTACTTATATAATGCACATGGTCGTTACTTTGAAAAACAGGTTTATTAAAAATCAATCATTGTCTCGATATAACACCAATGCGCGTACTCTAATTAACGTGCATATACTCAAAATAACGCGCTGATGGACGAAAATACGGTTTATTTACTGCTATTTTCATAATTCCTGGAACACCTGATAAAAATTGACCGAATGATGTTTCGGCCGAATTCGATAAGTAATTTATTCGGTATAATAAAATAATTAATAAAAGCTATTTTTGTATCATAATGATCATTTTACGATTGTCATACAATAATGTCAACGATTTTAAATTTTCCTTGTCCAAATGATTGGTGTGCTTAGTTTGTACGAAAATTTATGGAAAAATCCATTCATGTCAACCAATAAACCTTAATAAGAAATGTAAAAAAGGAATCGAATATAAATTAGACTTTTATAACAAATATATTACTCGAACAGGTGCCGCTATTAAAAAGTTAAATATGATCATGAATTGAATATCCCAAATGCTTTAAAAATAAAATTTTCGTCGACTAGAACGAAAAATAATTAGAAATAAATAAATGCTTTCGTTTGAACGAAAATAGATCTTGCCAAAGAATTGGAATCGAAATTTAGTTTAATTTTTTAAAACCGAGATTTTTCGTCTTCGACAAGAAACGAAAAATAATTAAGAATGAATAAATGCCTTCGTTTGAACGAATATGGATCCTGACAAAGAATAGGAATTGAAGTTTTATACAATTTTTTAAAAACTAAATTTTTCGTCTTCGACAAGAAACGAAAAATAATTAGAAATGAATAAAGCTTCGGTTGGACCAAAATGGATCTTACCAAAGAATAGGAATTGAAATTTAATTCAATTTTTTAAAAACAAATTTTCGTCGAAAAATAATTAGAAATGAATATAGCTTCGTTTGAGCGCCAAAGAATAGGAATTGAAATTTTACGATATTTAGGCTTATTGTAATATATTAGTCACCTGATCTTATTAAATTACGTATCTGATTCTTATTCCCCGAAATCATAAACTTAATCGAATTGGCCGAAACATCATTCGGTCAATGTTATATGGTGATTTGTGCATGAAATTCTTTTTAAGGTCATCCTAATTTGAGTAATATAATTACGTATCGGATTTGATGATCATATTCTTCTCGAAAGATTAGCCATAATCAAATTTCTTTAACTCGAGAAACCTTATTCGATCAGCATTCTCAAAAATCTATAAAAATGAAGCTAGAATGCAATAAAATCACTCACATAACATATCTTTCTCAATAATACCTTAATTCATCATGCGCGCTTTGCATATATTTACATTCGCAATAGCAATTTTTCTATCTGTTGATGCATTACCCTATGACAAACCTAAAGTGCGTACAATTCCGCTAAAGCCGAAATCAATCACCGTAGCCGACTTTCCAGACGAGCAATGGGATCCATGCCAGTAAACGAAGAACAACCAGATGTTGCTTATTATGGACAAATTACCTTTGGCACGGGCACCCCACAGAATTTTGATGTACAATTTGATACAGGATCAGGAGATTTATTTGTTTTTGGTAAAAATTGTGATTCACCTGCATGCAATGATAAACCTAAATATGATTCAGGTGTTGATCAATCTTTCAGTCCAATCGATGGAAAAAATTTCTCAGTCGAATACGCTGATGGCACAAAAATAAAAGGGGATTCAGGCAAAACCACTATAGTAATAGCGGGTATTTCGGTGGAAGCACAAGAGTTTGGATTGGCTGATGAAGTTTCTGATGATTTTAAACACTCATATGAGGGTATAATGGGGATGGGATTTAGCGAATTAAGTGACAACGAACAAACCACACCAATCACAAACCTTATAAATAATAATCAGCTTGATAATCCACAATTCTCTTTTTTGCTTGGGAGAGAAGCAGATCAATCACCAAGCGAATTAACAATCGGTGGGAGTAATCCAGATAGATACCATACTGATACACTTACCTTTACACATCTAGTAGATGATAATGTCGGTGCATGGGAGATCCCTATTGATAAATGCGTTGTCGAAGGCGAAGAATTAAATCACGAAGGTCGCACTGGAATTATTGATACTGGGTCCACACGAATAATTTTGCCGCCTGATGATGCTGATGAATTTTATAGTAAAATTCCCACTGCTATAGACAAGAAGATGGGTCCTACGCACTACCTTGTGAAGATGATTATGAAGTTAGTCTGGTATTCAGCGGTAAGACTTGGAATATAAATCCTAGAGATTTTAAAGTTGAAATAGATGAAGATGATTGTATTGGAGCTGTTATCTACGCCGATACTGGTAATTATACTATTTGTTAATGTATTTTTAATCAAAAATGTTTAAAATGTATTTTTTTTTCAAAATCCTTCAGGATCGGATACAGAATGGCATATTGGCAGTGCATTCTTAAGGAACGCATACACCGTTTTTGATCAAGGCAATCGTCAAGTAGGATTTGCCCAATTAGCTTAAAATAATTAATATAAACCATTATCGCAGATTGAAATTGATTTAGCATTCGTTAATATAATATATGAAAATAAATAGAAAATTCGTAATGTAAATTTAACTATAACTTTTGACACTGACAGTTAATTTTATATATAAATAATATAATTTTTAGGACTTGATATATGTTATTTGTCCTGATTAACTTGAAAATAAGTTTTTTTTTTTATGAATAAAATCCTATTTATTATAAAAACAATTAATTGTACAGTTTTAGTAATAAGATTTGTCACATATCTATTTTGAAATTTTATATTATTAGTTACAGTTGTAAGACTGCACCAAAAATGGCACAAATGTGTTTTTTAGACAAGAATAATTTTTGTAACGGTGGGCATTCAAGAATTTTTATTATACCAGAACTACTAGAATATATTTTATTTTTCTTAACACTGGATAAGTCGCTTTATCCCACTTAATTTGTTAACAGAATTTGGTATAACATTGTAGGACAGATATTATGGAAACATATTGAATTATACTATTTATGAAAATTTTTACGTATTTGCAAAGACTTGAATAACATCTTCCCATTCGACAAATTAACAGATGTAGACATCAGGGATGTAAATGACTTTAAATGACCCAAATGACTCAAATGACAAATGACCAGTCATTGGTCATTTCACAGCTCAAATGACTTAAGAACTCTGGTTAATTGATTATCTAATAACTTTTAGCCAATCATAATTGATTATTGTTCTCTGTAAAACAAAAACGTTGCTAGATGCTATTCAATAAATATTATTACACATGATAAATGGCTGATGATCCCAAATGACCAATCTTTATTCGATAAATGAGTGGCATTTGTATTTTGGCTAAGTCATTTACCATACCTGTTGTAAATCGACAATCCAATTGAATCATATCAGGTATAAAGTGATTAAGAAAAAAAACACTAGACAAAAGATAATGTATTTACATTTTTTTTAAAAAAAAAGTTCGTGAATAATAATTTACCGATTACAAAATTGCATAAATCATTCTTGAATTTACAAATGGCATGTCAATTAATAATCGATGTGATTGGTAGGATTTTAACTATATGTAAAATGACCTAATGACCAAATGATCCAGTCATTTGTAAAATGATCGTAGTCATTTGGTCACGAGTCATTTCCAAATGACCCAAAATTTGAATGACCTCAAATGAGCGGTCATTTTGAGGTCATATTGAAAATTGGCAAATGACCAGGTCATTTACCATCCCTGGTAGACATAGAATTCTGTGCTCATGCCCAAAGTATATCTAGATTTCGGTGCTATATGTAGACTAGTATCAGTGATACCGCATTTATTAATATATATTAATCATATCCAAATCTATTAAGGCTAGAACTCTTTGAATGTGGCCATATTAGCGATAGAGCTATTAAAGAAATCGAGAAATCTTGCCATAGATTAGAGCATCTCAACCTTGGAGTATGCAGCCTAATCAGTGAAGATACTATATGTATTATTGCACGTTCATGTCGCAAACTTAGTTATCTAGATTTAATGCAATTTAGTATTACCGATACTGCTGTCAAACAGAAAGCGAATTCATATCATAAATTAGAAAATTTATAGTGTTACCGATACTCTGGTATTCGTGCAATTGCACGCTCATGTCCTAAACTCAGACACCTATAGGTAATTTAGTAATCAGAGAAATTGCAGTTCATGCTATAATTTAAAATCAGGTAATGATCTAGAAATTTCCCGAGATAATAAGTTTGCAGAAAACCTGTCTTCTTCAAATATATTGCTGTTATTAAAGCTTTCTTTGGAAAATCTATTTTTCAAAAAATTTTCCACTTTATTATTATTAGTTTGAAAAAATTTCTTTCGTCGAACTAATTTCATTTGAAGATATTCACATCATTTTATTAATGAATAATATTTTAAAATGATTTTATTTATTTATTTATAAAAAGAAAAAAAACCTCTTCATAATCACTGCATTTGCTATTTGGTGACATATTAAACATCGAGCTTTTAAACTATCAAAATAACATTATAAACTCAAAACTATTAAAATTCAAAAAAATTGAATCTGATATTATAAGTTTTAAAGTCCGAAATCTAGTTATCTTTAATGTCATATTTGCATAAATTTTTATATACATTTGCATGCTATACACAATATATTACTATATACTCAGTTGTGACTAGAGATGTGCCTTATGCATTATGCATGCTGCATTATGCAATGCATAATGCTGCATAATGTAATACAAGACTTGTAAAATTTAAAAATGCACATAGAGATTATTATATAATTTTGATTCAATTAAAATTATATAATTGCTTTTATTCTAACAATATTTTTTTAAATTAGAACTTATAAATTATACATATTCCTTTTCAATTTGCTGCAATAGTTTTAGCAAACAAATTTCTTGACCAAACTTCTACTATGATATATTGTAGTCTTTTGATTTTGCTATTTAATATTTAATAACTAGTCTAATTTAATATATACAATAAGTTACTGTATTAGTAATACAACCTAACTTAACTACTTTTGAACTTTCTAATAACTTGTCCTTGCTAATTTCAACAATTTGAAAGTGTGTTAATTAGTTATATACTACTATTATATGCATTAGTGTTATTCTTAATAAAAAAAACTAATAAAGTAATTATATGATATAAAGATACAGAATTGCATAATGCATCATGCTGCATAATGTCGCATTATGCAATGCAAAGACAAAAAAACCTGCATTCGCACATCACTAGTTGTGATTATACTTGTTGGCAAAGCTATTGGGATTTGGGATGATTTTATTATGTTTGGGATTTGGGATTTGGGATAATTTTACTATGTTTGGGATTTGGGATAATTTATTATGTTTGGATTTGGGATTTGGGATAATTTTATTATGTTTGGGATTTGGGATTGGATAATTTTATTATGTTTGGGATTTGGGATTTGGGTGGGATTTTGAAAATTTTGTTTTGCCAACAAGTATAGTTTTGACCTCATTAACTTTAAAGTATTATACTCTACCTACTGTAACGAAATATTTTATTTATTTTAAATCATGTATACAAATAAGATCACTTAAACGTGGCTTGGTAGCTTAGAATTAGAAAATCGTGAATACGTGATTATTGTCACGAATGCACGACTGCTCCAAACCCGTAAATATTCTGCCACTCACGAATATGTTATAAATTCCACGAATATGTGGCAGCTCTCAAAAATGTGTTTAAGACCTTTGAATTCAATAAAGTGAAATATAAGTTCCATGTTCAATTTAAACAATGCAAACATAATAAAAGTAAACCCTTATCTTTCGAATTCGACTTTAACTTTAATAAACCTTGCAAGACTCAATTCGACGGACTGAATTGACTTGTAACTTCGTATTGGCTTATTATAACTCGAATTCTGTGTGACGAGTTTAGTTAATTCTTTTAAATTGTTCACATGATTCAAGTTACAACTGAACTTAGAATAAATCCACATATCGTGATTATTATATTTTTTATACTACCTTTACATCGACCCTCTACCATTATAAACTTTCCTTTTACAATCGCCTTATTCACTTCTACCTGTAATTGGTTGGGGCTTTAAATTTGCACTATTGTCTATATTGTAACCGTTACACTATTACTTTACTAAATCATACTCTACTAATTCGTATTGCTCAATTTTTCCATAATGTATTACATGAAACAAAATAAACTAATATCACAAGTTTTTTTAACTGAATAATTCATTTTTCACATAAATAATTTTGCATAAATAAGTTTAATTAGAATTATATACATGAAAATTCTATCATTGTATCTTCGCAAATAAAATCCTGATATTTTATGCACATAGGCGCTATTCAATAGAAGCATAAACAAATGTGTAATTTTTTAGAACGTTAAATTGTACTAATTTAAATATTTTCTAGTTTTTATATACAACCTTATACTAAAGTATAATTGGCATGATCTACAAAAATGTGATTTTCTCATTCTGATCTAAATGTAGATTACTTCCTTTTCTATTGAATAAGGTAGTGCAGCACATGACGCGGTGCAGGACCAGTACGATCAGCTTTTGTACATTATGTTTTTTTGTTTTCTTTTTTTCGCGCGTATTTGTTCTTTTAGCATTAGGAAGATTTTTTGAATTAAATTGATTACCTGTATTGTCGTGAAATAACGGTCATGGCGTTAATTAGAGGTTTGGCCCGAATTAACACTAAATAATATGGTGTTTTTACATCTATGTATATATTATCCCAAAAACTGGCTAATTAATTGGTGCAAGATGTTCTAAAATGCTATACACCTCTAAAAAACTTTTCCCACCCCTAACCCTAACCATAAGACTAACACTAACATGTAAATTTTGTGTTAAAAATTTTATATTCAAACCTTAGACAAATCTAAAAAACATAATAAACATATGATAGGCACAAACCACTATAAGTGCGTTTTATAATAAATGTAAAAAATTCACTCCACTGATCTGTATAATAATTCAGATCGGATTAAAGATGCCTGACGAATGATGAATCATTCGTCATTGACGAATGACGAAACCATTTTGTCAGGTGACTTTCAATTGACGAATTGACGATTGACGAAACCCATGATGATTGATGAAACCTATGATGAAATGACGAAACCTATGACGAAATGACGAAATATATGACGAAATGACGAAACCTATGACGAAATGATGAAATATATAACGAAATAACGAAACCTATGACGAAATGATGAAACCTATGACGGAATGACGAAACCTATGAAGAAAAAAAAAATCATCATCGATTTTCAATTACTTTGTACTAACTTATTTTGAAAGATATATTTTATTATCAGGTTTGATTATGGAACATTCCAGGGTATCAATTCTGACAGGATCAATTTGGGTTTATACCTGTATACTGCAAATAAAAAAAATAAAGAAACTCTACTAATGGTGATAACAATTACGGAATTAGCAATAGCGATATACTAAATAAGATATTGATACCAAACATCATACAAATAAATATGTAGTGTGGCGTAATAAATTTAAAAGTTTAAATAGACTCTTATTGAGTAAAATCAGGGTTTTTTTGAGTATAAAAGATGATGCCTAACATGCGCTAGTCATTTCTTTCATCAAACCTTAAAATACCCTTAACATGCAAATATAAAAAACTGAGTTTTTTTTTTAAAAATAAATTATTACCCGTAAGCAATACTTGTGTTAACAAAGGAAATGCAATTCATCCTAGTATTTCAGCTATTGAGGATTTGGTTTACACCAATTTATTTACTTTACAGTTTTTCTATTCATGATATTAAAAGAAAATCGTTAGATATTTTCCAGAAGATATTTTCATATCATACCATTACACAATCATATAATTCCCTGATAGTTCTCGATCCAAATCAACAAATCAAAATATATATCTTTTATACGTGTTCTTGTTTTTTTTATCTTACATCAAAAAAAAAGAAGCAAACAGTATGTCAAAAAAAAATAAACGAAAATTTAAAGCACCCGAAACTGAAAGAGAGGATTCATCAAGTTCTTTAACGTCTTCAGAATTTATTTCTGATACAAACACACCAAATGAAACAAATAGTGGACGGAATTTATCACCTGTTTGGGTATTTTTTCAACGTGAAAAAACCTCATCGTCTGGACATTTTTCAGCAAAATGCTCTTATTGTACTGCTAAATGGTCAAGAGGCGAACCACAAAAACTTGAGGCTCATCTTGCATTAGAGTGTCCTAATGTGGATAGTGAGATTCGGCAAATTTATTTACTTTGCGTAGCTTGTCGTGATAATTTTGAAGAACAATCGGAAAACCTAGCCAGTTCGAAAAAAACAAACTTAAACAATAATCTTGCAAAATATTTTCCACAAAAAATGGATGACTTATCTAAAGAGCAAATAAACTCTATAAATAGTTTATTACTCAAGGCATTTGTAGTCTGTTTTCTATAATTGAAACCCCATTTTTTATTGACCTTCTTCAAAATTTATGCCCAAGTTATCAACCACCATCAAGAGAAGTATTATCAGACCGTTTATTAGATCAAGAGTATTTTAAAGTTATGATTAAACGTGAAACTATTATTGATGATTCTGAGAATCTAACGCTTGGTATGTATTATACATATTTTACATATTTATTGATTCTAATTTATATTTATAATTTATTAAATTTATATTCTTTAAACATAGCATTGGACGGGTGGACGTCACCTAACGGAAATTCAATATACAGTTTTATGATTTTAACACCCATGCATAATAGGTTCTTATATATGCTAAATGATTTTTCTGCGCATTCACATACTGCTGAATTTCTTGCAGATAAAATCGATAGAATTTTAAATGAAATTGGATGTGATAAGTTCGCAGCAATCATGACAGACAATGCTAGCAATGTAAAGCTTGCACAGCAAATTATTCACAATAAGCATCCAAATATTTTAAGTTTGAATTGTATCGCACATTGTATTAACCTAGTATCAAAGGATATTCTTAGTAAGTATTATTATAACAATTTATATATTTAATTAGATATATTTTATTAATATAAAGTTTTTTTTAGAGCATACATTTTCCTCACGACTTATAAAAGAATGCAATGAAGTCATAAAGTTTTTTAAAAAATCACATATGCCAAATTCATGTCTCTCTCATGCAATATCTGAATTAAAAATTTCTGGTGGCAGACTAAGGAAATTTATAGACACAAGATGGACTTCCGTGTATGAGTGTACATTATCTGTTTGTAGACTTGAACATGCATTTATCAAGGTAAATATTTTTATTAATAGTTTAATTAAATATAAATACATAATAATTAAATATTATAATATATAGATTATGAATGATAATCCGGACATAATTTCAAATCGAGCTATAAGACAAATTTTAAGGCGACCAAATTTTTTTTCAGATCTTAAAATTTTGGTTAAGATCTTATATCCTATTCGAATAGCAATAATGAATTTAGAAGCACAAACAACAAATCTGGCAGACTGCTTTTTACAATTTGTTCAACTAGCAGCAGCAATTAAAAAAGTTTCAAATATACGAGCTAAAGGGTTTAAAAGCTATTGTGTAAAAATTTTTAACAAAAGATGGAGAGATTTTAATGCTGATAATTACTTGCTAGCATATTTTCTTCACCCAGGTTATCGTGGTATATATTTCAGATTTTTAATAATTAAAATATATATTAGTAAAAATTAATTTAATTTTTTTTACTAGGTGCAGGATTACGTGAACAACATTTTGAATCAATTGTAACAAATGCAATTAAAATATGGCAACAAGAGGACATGACAAATATGAATGTGCAAATCTTGCTGCTCATATGTGGTTATTTTATGAAAAAAAAGGATTCCACTTGCTCTATTGTTTTGAAACTGATACGCCTTTGTTGTGGTGGTCAACTAATTATACTGGTGCTAAATCTGTTGGAAAACTTGCAATCAAGCTCTTCTCAATTACACCACATTCTGCTAATTGTGAAAGAATGTTTTCATCATTAGGTTGGTTGTATAGAAAACAGTGACAACAACTTTCATTATCCTGAATTCAAGCCATGGCACAGGTTCGGTCCTTTTATATGTCTAATATAGAGAAAGAATTGGTTTTTTTTGGTAAAAAGTTATCTTATAATGATTTGCAAGAACAAGTAAAATCGGCAACTTTCTTGGTTGAGGATGATGAAGGTATTATTGAAGATGAAGAAGATATTACTGATGACCCTGAAGAAGACATGGTTGAATATGATTCAGAGATTATTGAACATTTTGATATCGAAAATATAGTATTCCTAAGAGACGAAATGTTTCAAGATAGTGAATCGGATAATGATAGTGAAGAATCACAAAGTGATAGATCTGATGAATTTAATGAGGATGAGATGGATGTTAATAATAAAATAGGGCAAGGTGAATTTGATTTTGATCCTACAGATTTAGCGGCAGATTTTATGAAAGAATGGAGTGATGAAAGGGTTGATAATACTATAGGTGAAGAAGATATTGGCGAGAATTCAAATATAGTAGAGAATGATAATGAGAATTCAGAATCTTTACCTATAGCTTCGAAAAACTTGTCGTAAGAACTTTAAGGATAATAGTTAAATTCATATATTATCTTTTTATAAAGTGGTTTTTTTGTTTTATGATAGTTAATCATAATTTTACCAAATATCAATTGTTTTAAATAGTTTCATTATTCATCGATAGTTTTATCAAAGTAACAACATATTATCAGTTATGTTTCATATATGTTTTATATAAAAATAATGGAGTTTTAGAAAAATTTAGAAGTGAATCGATTATATCTTGGTTATACTGTATTATCGTAATTTGCTAAATAATAAACAGGTGTTACTATAATAATATTTCTGCGCCTTAAAATCACAGCATTTCCTTATAATACTCCTGCCTTATAATCATCAATTTCCCTTACATAATAATTAATCGATCTTACTTCCGATCATCCTTACATCATCCAACCTTGTTACTAATTTTATCCTTGTCCCTTTCCTAATTTGTTTTTCTATACTTACTACGTTATTACCATATCTGCGCCTTAAAATCACATCATTTCCTTATAATACTCCTGCCTTATAATCATCATTTTCCCTTACATAATAATTAATTGATCTTGCTTCCGATCGTCCTTACATCATCCAACCTTGTTACTAATTTTATCCTTGTCCCTTTTCTAATTTGTTTTTCTACACTTACCCTACATTATTACCATATCTATAGTTATCCCAATTTCCATCAAGATGAAGTAAAAGTATTATGCTAAGGGGGTATATTATTCCGCAAAACACGGTACTTCTGAATCGTTTTATCAAGGTTTATCAATTGTTAAAGGTTTGTCAAGGTTTCGTCAATTCGTCATATGTTTCGTCAATTTGTCATATATTTCGTCAATTCGTCATAGATTTCGTCAATTCGTCATAGGTTTCGTCAATTCGTCATATGTTTCATCAATTCGTCATATATTTCGTCAATTCGTCATAGATTTCGTTAATTCGTCATAGGTTTCGTCAATTGTCGGGGGGCTATAGTATTGCACAGTATGGTCGGATTCTGTGTTGCCGGGAATTTCTAAATTAGGAGTAATTTCGAATAATTTTTATGGAAGAATTCCCATGTTTGTTTTCCATAAGTTATACCGTTGGTCTGTGTTTGGTCTTTAGATAAGCGGAGTTTGAGGTATGTTAATTTATTTGTGGAACTTTTGTGAATCTCAAATTCAAATATTGTATTCCGGAATTTATGTAATATTGTATCATCTTTAGATAATTAAGCTATTGTTGGATTTTCTCCGAATTTTTGGGCTATTATTTTTCTTTCCGCTTTATCAAATATAGATAAGTATTTGAGTCCTTAGTATGATTTTTCTATTGTTTGGATTTTGTGCTCGATTCTTCTAAGGGGTCTAATTGATTTTTGAATTTTTTCTTGTATTTGATTAAGGTCTGGATTTTATATGATGATAACTTTCCAAAGTTTAGTGCTAGTACCAGGAATTGTTTGTCCACAATTTCAGGTATTTCTTCCTCTGGTATTTCTAAGTCTATATCGTTTAGGAAGTTGAAGGTTTCTTGAGTTCGTTGTGATTGTTTTTCCAATTTTATTTTTATTTCTTCTAGTTTTTGCATATTTATTGGTAATTCTAGTACGTCTTGTTCGTAGGTTTTTATTTTTCCGTCTATTAGTTCTATATTTTCTTCAAGTATGGGTACTAATTCATTCTGATGTTTTAGTAGGTCTTTTATTTTGTAGAGGTCCCATGGTCCTAAAGTATGTGGTTCTGTGTGTTTTGGTGGTTCTTCTAATGGGTGTAGGTAGATTGCTAGGGTTACTATATATTTCGCTTCTTTTTGTAGGCAAGGTTCTGCTCTCCATTCTTTAGTTGAGTAGCATGTTTCTTCAAATATTTTTAATAATTTTTTGTTTCTTAGAACGATTTCTGCTTTTTCAAAGCATTCTCTTATTACACATACATCTATATTTTCACTCTTTTCATGAATTGCCTTTCCTCCGGGGCCGTTTAATTTTAAATAAAAGTCTTTATCTGGATTTATTCTTCGAGCTAGTAATATGCATATTTCATTTTCTATTTCTGTGAATAATATTAATTGGGTTATTTTCCGTTCTGAAAGGAATGATATTATTTTATTTTCATTATAAAGGTTGTTCTAGTATTGAAATAGGTTCTCATTCCCAATATCGTTCATGGTATTTTTCAAGTTCTTCATATGTTTCTACTATTGTATAATGATTTGCTATCAAAATTCCTACTTGTTTTTCGTATAATTCTTCAAGGAATTTTATGTAGGAGCTTTGTAAGCGTTCCTGTTTTCTTTTTCTGGTTGTGCTTGATAATATGGGCTATAAGTTTGTTCTTGGTATTCTATTGTCAGGTTGATTCTTCTGGTTGTGTCTACTATTTCCCAGTATTCTTCGTTTTTGTAGCAATTATGTATATTGAGTGTTTCGTTATTTTTAGATTCGTATCATAGTGCTAATTCAAATAATTCTGCTTTTAGGTCTGATTTTAGTTTCTCTAAGTTTTTATATAAAACTTCTATGGATTCTTTTCTTTTGTTCTTTTTGATATATTTAGTTTCTTCTAAATCTTCTGGTTTTATAAGGAATAAATATATTGTTCAAATAAATATTCTGGTCTAATATATTTTAGTTTTAGTTTTATTCTTTTTGTTATTGCTAAGTGGCTAAAGTATTGTGATCTATAATTACTGGTTGATTCGGATTGAGAGTTGTAACTCATTTGTATTTTTGTATGGGTTTGTTTTTATCTAATAAACTGATAATAAAGGTGTTGATATTATTACTATGACTAATAATATAAATGCTATTAATTGTTGAAATATCATATTGCGAAATATCTAAATCTAAAGATTGCATTAAGATGCTTTTTCAATAGTGCTTTCTATTCTTTGATGGAATTGGTCTCCTTTAATGCTTAGGATAATATTTTCTATTATATTTGCATATAAATTATTTGCAGCAACTATTCCTATCTCGTGTCCTAAATAGGGTTAATAAACCTGTTCTTGTAGTTTAAAAATACTTCTCGCTATTGTTAATTTGTTCCAGGTACGATTATCTTAGTAGCAATTGTAGATATTTAATTCTCCTATTGTATCGTAAGTTTTTTTCTTTTAATAAGATATTGTCCTATATTATTAATTATTATAGAGTGTAAATAGTCAAGCTTTTTGTATAATTCTTCGTGTTCTAGATATTCTGGTTCTATTTCTTTTATGTCTGATGCAATTATGCAGTATCCGTATTTTTCTATTTTTCTTCCAGTTCTTTTAAAATATTCTTCTTTCAATTCTTTTATTATTATTTCTTCTTTAATATTCATTTAAAGTGAATTAGATCTTGTTCTTTTGGGTTTTTCAGTTGGTTTATTGTTTTTTAGTAATATTCTATTGATTATCTTGTCGGTGGCCTGTTCGAGTCTTTCTTTTTCTTTTCTTAACTCTTTCACTTCTTTTGTTTTGTCTATGAATTCTTGGCTAAGTTTATTTATTTCCGAATATGCTGATTCGTAACTCCCTTCCTCTTCGAAGTATATTTTATTTCTTGCTCCTTCAGAGTATAATATATTATCAATAGCTTCTAGGTGATGTAATATTAAATGGTGGAATCTGAATGGTAATATTGTGAACTGGTTGTTATAATCTCTGTAGTAGAATTCTGTATCTCCTGTTTCTGGATTATCTTCAAATATTTTGCAAAATTCCGGTGATTCTGCTAATAATCTTTTCTTTATTCCTTCGATTTGTGCTTGTGTGTTGTCTAGGAAATTATTGTAAATATTTCTTTGTTTTTCTTGTTCTTTTACAAGTGCTCTTCCTGTTAATTCTGAAAATAGGGTTTGTGTTCATATTAAGATATGTGCTGGTATCTTATTAGGTCTTTGTTTATTGTATTCTAGTACGTAAGGGTAAAATTCTCTTGCTATGCTTTTAACTTCTTCAAGTGTTAAGAGGATTGCTCCTAGTCTTGAATTATTTGTTGGATTTATTCGGTTAATAAGGTCGTTAATCGTTTCCCAAATATCGTCAGTTATTTGTATAAGTTCTCTTGATTCTAAAATGTCTTTATTCCGTGGGTATCTTTTTGTTTTCTTCCTTCTTGTTGGTGTTGAAATTGGTTGCCAATTGAATCTGAATCTTCTTAGTTCTTCTAGTGTTTTATTTTGTTCTTCGTTCATTAAATTGTGTTGCTAATTTAATAGTATAAGCTTCGATAATTCCTTCTTTAATTAGTTTAATTATATAGCAAAGTGCTATTAACAGTACAGTATGTTCTAAAAATACTATAAGATATATTGTTGTTTGATCGTAAGTAAGTACTGATAATGTGAGGTGGTTCATCCACAGTATGGTGATATTGGTTAGGGGTATTGCTTCTATAAGTTGGCCACTTTGTATTATTGATATATAAAAGGGTTTCGATTATTTTGTCAACTATTTCTCCTT
This sequence comes from Gigaspora rosea, assembly GCA_003550325.1. Lineage (NCBI taxonomy): Eukaryota > Fungi > Glomeromycota > Glomeromycetes > Diversisporales > Gigasporaceae > Gigaspora > Gigaspora rosea. Next base: position 66,895 of record QKWP01000113.1, read on the forward strand.
CTATGTTTTGAATTGAAATTTCTTTTATTCTTTCTTCAAGTATTCCTTGGTTTACTGATATTGATATAAGAGCTGTTCTATAGTATTCTTTTAGTCTTGGTGTTTCAAGTGTTGTTAATTCTTTTACTATTTCTGATTTATAATTTTCGAGTAGTAATATTATTTTCTTTATATAATAAGTTCTTGTTTTTCTATCAGGCATTAAAGATATCAGTTGGTAACCCCAATCTTTTATTGTTGATTTGGTCGTAAGCGTAATATACAGTGTATTGTCCAAATGCTGTTTGAAGTAATATTCCTATTGCTTCAGTGATTATAGGTGTTCCAATGATTTCTAAGTTGTTAGTTCTTGGGTTCCTTCTAGTAGTTGAGGTTTCTAATATTAGCTGAGTATGGTGTTGTAACAGATAATCTTGGGTTGCCTGAGTTAATCCTGTATTCGGAAATATTATTTGTGTGGCTTGGTCGTTTTCTTGGATATTTCGTGCTCCTTCTAATGCCAATAATGTTCTGTTTAGGTATGCTTTTTCTGTTTCTGATAACTGTGGTTCTTGGGTTCTCCTTATGGGTTGTTGTGACATTCACTTTTCTTCGTGGGTGTCTTTGAACTGTTTTTCTTTAGTTTTAGCAAGTTCGTACTCCTTATTATTATTATATGTTCCTTCTAGTAATTCTTCTGCTGTTGGAATTCGCTGGTGTTTTCTTTTAAATTCAAGATAACAGTATTCGTTTAGTTTTGATTTTGGTATGAAATAGGTTATAATTGTTTTTATTAACTGATAGTATTGATATTGGAACTCTTCTAGTTTTTCTATGGTTAATTCTTTACTGTCAATCTCCCAGAGTTTATAATTTATTATTGTTACTTTATCAAATATGTAGATATAATTTTGACTTTCAAAGGTATTGGATATTGTCAATTCTTTCTTGGTTTCTTCTTTAAACTGGTGCACTGTTCTTTTTATTTCTTTTACAAGTTGATCTTTCAAATCTTTGAATTGTTTGATGAGTCTTTCTTTAGTATATAGTGTCGAGAATTGTCTTCCTTTTTGATCCTGTATATCAATATATTCTTGTACTATTTTATTTATAAAATTTCTGTCCTTTGGGTCCTTGTAGTTCATATATTTTTATGTTGAGGTTATTCAATTTTTATTAATTTATAATTATATTTAATTTTCTTTTCGTAAGTTCCTTTAAGTAACTAATCGATTGTTGGTCTGATATATTCGTGTGATCGTAGTAAGCCTGTATTTTTTGGATAGAACCAATATTCTGTTAAGTTGCTTTCTTTAATATAAAATTCTACAAGTTTTCTTATTTGTGAGAGGTATTTCCTCTGTACTATTACTTCTGGCTTGTTGTTGTTTATTGTTTTGTAGATTACTGTTGCTCTTTTAAATAGAAATGTATATTCGTTATTTTTATAAGCTTCTTCTAATGTGAGTTGTCCTTGTAAGGTCTGGATTTGGATTTTTATTTGGTCTAAGGAGTCCTTGCAATTTTATGTTTAGTTCTTCCTTTGATAATATTTGTTCAACTTCGTTATTCTCTTGGTTAGAATCTTGGAGATCAATATAGTCTTTTGTAATGTTTCTCAGGAATTTCTTTTGTTCGTGTATTTCTAGGTTCATTCAACTAGTGGTTCAATATATGGTTAAGGGTATGGTCCTTTTTCTTTGGTTGAGGTCCTCGTGGTTTGTAAAATTTAGTATTTTGACAGGTGATTCCTTTCCACTTGCAACGGACACAAGTACTTTCTTGTTTAAAATAATTGCAGCGTATATGTTCGATTCTACAATTGTCACAAGATTTGGTATTTCTTTTGTTATTTCTTGGAGTGTTTTTGTTTTCATGTATATGCTTTGAGCATGCAGGTTCATGGTTCAGATCTTAGTCTTTTTATAATTTTTCCGTTCAATATAGCTCAATAAGTTCTCGGTTCTTTATTGTTCTAATTCATTTAGTTCATTGGTAAATAATATTAATAATACAATATAAATATTTATGTTTTAAATAATTGCTAAGTATGGGTATATTAAATATTTAATATTTGTAAATGTTTTATATCAATTGTTCAGAATCTATTGTTGTATTTGGTCTTGTGGCTTCTGAATTGTTTTGTATGTTTCATCTCATCAGTTTCATCTTCTGATGGGTCTTCAAGGTTTATGTGTTCTTGAGTGTCTTTCAATTTCCTTTTTAATTTCTGGTTTTCATTTTGGAGTTCCAGGGTCGACTGTTCCAAAATTGTAATCCTTCTGACAAGGGCCTTATTTTCTTGTGTGAGTTTGAATTGTTGTTCTGCCATTAGTCCGAATATAGCATATAATTCTTCAATTTTTCGATTAGTATTATATCCTGGTAAGGTTGGTCTTGATTGTGGGATTTCTTCGATTTCTTCAAAATCCATTTGGTCTTGTTCTTCAGTTTGCTTTCTGTATAATTCATTATCTTTTTGGGCTTCATTATACATTTCTTCTGGGTTTTCTTGTCTTGATTTTTCAACGGATCTTTCCTTGGATTCTTCTTCTATAAGAAGGTTAATAACCTTTGCATTGACTTCTTTTTGGCAGTCTTCACAATATCCTATGGTATTCTTTTCTTTGAGCATTAAACATTCTTTACAGAGAGATATATTTCCTTGTTCTTTTAGAACTTCTTTAGCATTTTTTATTTCTTCTCAGATTTCTGTATTTGACATTGGTCTGGTTCTGATATTTTGATTCATGGATAAGAGTCTTGCTTCGCATAATTCAGGGTCTTCATCTTCATCTATTAATTCTTCGTATTCTTCTGTTGTTAGTTTTTCATTATAATGGTTCTGTCCATATATTTTGGTGAAGTAATTGATTCTAATAGGTCTGATGTCTTCATCAATTTCAGGGTCATTGAATGTATTATTATTGTATTCTTCATTCATTAATTTAAATAATTTAAAATCTTCATCTTCATGATGCCATTTATTCATATTATCTTTGTAGTGTACCATATATTTGATAATTCTTTTAATTTGTGATTCATTAATATGGTATGATATATTTGTATTATTCCGAGTATAGTTTCTGATTCTATTATCAAATTGCTGGTTTGTTAGTCTTTCTTCGGCCATATTCATGTTATTAAAGATCATTTGGGCGAATTTATGTTCTTTGTTGCAGAAATGCATTCCATTATGGCTTTCCATTTTTCTGGTAATATTAGGTTTTTCACAGAGTCGGCAAATAGTTTTCTTGCCTTGTCCTAGTCCTGTAAAGTATTTCTTACTTCTTGGATCCTTAAAATCTAATGCTTCATACATTTCAGAATAACATCCTTTACAATAGAGAGTTTCTTCAATGTAGATTACTTGTAATGAATACGGGTCCGTGAATAATCCTTTGATATAATAAAGATCTTCTTTAGCAGTTGGTCTGTTGCATTCTTTTCTACAACAGTGATGTTTATCACGTTGTTCATTATATGTGGTCCAATTAGTATGTTCTTCTCTTCTTTGGATAGTTCTTTCAGGGTTACATTTGCAAAAGAGATTTGCATTTTCTTTAAAGAGTCTAGAGGTCCTGCATTGATAGTTTTCATGTCCAGTGGTTTTGCAATAGGTACAATATTTAGAGTTTGACGCGGTCGCGTTGGTACTACTGTTATTGATGTTGATCAGTTGATCATTTCTATTTCTTGCTTCAAGACAGTCACGTGCTTGATGTCCTTTTTCATGACATTTATAACATTCATTCTCTGGGCAATACCGATTAGTATGTCCAGGTTGTTTGCAGATATTGCAAGTATATTTTCCTAAGTTCTTTTGTTTTTCCTTAATTTCAAAAAAGGTTTCTTTCCCTTTTTCTTTGTTTGGTGGTCCACTATTAAGTCCTAACTCGTTTCTAATTTCTTGAGTCATTTTCTCTTTCCAGTTTTGGACGTGTTGAATCTCTTTAAGGGCTGATTCAATTATGTTATAAGTACATTGATGTCTTTTAGGGTTTTCGATATAAAGGTCACATTTCTTGCAGTAATAATCTCCAGTTCCTTGAGGGTTCATTTTGATTCAGGGTTCAGTTTGTAGTTCTTGTTATTTTTAGGGTTTCTTTAGTTTTTCCTGTAAGTTCAGTTTATCCTTTAAGTTGGTTCAGTGGAGTGTTCTTTTATAATTTCTGATTTTTCTTTTTGTTTATTATTGATTTGTAATAAAGGTTACTCGGTATCATATTCTTCAATAAGTTCAATGATATCTTCATATTTGTTTTGTAAACATTCAATATACGCATTCCATAGGCGTTGTTTATTTTGTCTACGCCAAATTTGTTCAAGTAAATATTTTGGTAAGTCATCTTTATTCCGATTCCTTTTTGGTATCGCGTCTTTTAACACGCGCCATGTTGCTTCAATATTATTGGTGTGGTAGATTTTTAATTCGTTTGAGGTTTCATTGTAATCAATCATTGTCATTCCTTGGCTGTGATTTATTTGGTGGTGCCGTATCCCTAGGCGTGAGTAAATCTGATCATAACTTTTAAACATGTCTGAATAGATTATCGAACCAGGGTGTACATATTTCTGAATTAAGTCTAGTAGAGTATCAGCTGTTCGGTCCTTACAAATTTGTGCGAATATTTGTTTTTCTTTAGTCCTTTCAATTCCCCCAAATACCCATAGTTGTTCTGTTTTGTTCTGACGATTTTTGTAAAACAAGGATTCGTCTATTTCTACAATGATATCTGGTCCTCCTATTTTTGTTTCACTAATTTTTATTTCTTGAGTGGTAACAGTTCTAAAGATTTGTGTCCATCTTGTGATGTTGGCGGGTGTGATATTGGTATAAATATTGAGTTGTTTACGCGTTGCTTTACTTAACCAAAAATAGCTTAATTCTATTATTTGGTTACATTTCAATTTAGCCTTTGAAAATATTGTTCCATTGAAGATTGATATTCTTTTTCGGCATTCTCTTTTTCCGCAATTAAATGTATATTCTTTGTCATCAAAATTCATATTTGGGTTGTTACAGTAAATACAAGTCATGGTCCTTGGTAGTACTGATAGATCTTGTAAATATTCCAAGCATCTTGATTCGTTTTCAATTATTTCTTTCACTTGGTACAAGGGTGGTATTGGCGTTATTAGACTCGCCATTTTAGAGATCAAATGATACTTGTTTATTATTAAATGTTTTGTTGATTTTGAATCCAGATGGTGGTTCTTTTATAGGTTTCATTTCTTTAATGATTTCTGCTTTTGGTTTAATTAATTCTTGGTTCTCGATTGGTCCCATATGTCTGCTAAGCCAATCTGATACATTATTTGTTGATCCTTTGATATATTGTATTTCCTTGATGTTGTAATTTCTATCTATTTCTAACTTCCAAGATTCCATGGTTTGATTTCTTGGCATTTTTCCTGCTTTAGCAACTCCTGTATTATCTGTTCGTATAATGATTGGTTTATTCCCAATGTAATGTCTCCAGTTCTTTAAATAGAAGTATATCGCGTAGAGTTCTTTTTGTGTGGATCCCCATAATCTTTGACTTTGTGTAAGGGAGTGTGATCCAAATTCTATTACTTCTTCTTCTGATTTGGTAATTTCTTTGTCTTCTTTAGTTCCGTTTTCACGCGCTTCTTTGGTTTTGTAATGTGCCAATTCAGGATTAATTTGTTTCAGTACCGCGCCTATTCCATTATCTGAGGCGTCTGTTTCTAAGATTAATTGATATCCTTTCTTTGGATAGGTTAAGGCTATTGCATTATATACTTTGTCTTTGAGTTCTTCGAATGCTTTTTGACATTCATCAGTCCAAATAAACTTCTTATTCTTTTTTAATAGATCGTATATTGGTGCAGCTATTATAGCAAAGTTCTTAATAAATCTTCTAAAGTAGTTCATGAATCCTGTAAATTTTCTAATTCCAGGAACATCTGTAGGTGGTTTAAGCTTCTTAACTTCTTTAATTTTAACTTGATTCGGTGATATTTTCCCATATGAAACTTTGTGATTTAAGATCATTATTTCTTCTTTAATAAATTCACACTTTTCTGCTTTGAGTGTCATTGCCCCCTTTTTTATGCGTTCAAACACCGTTTGAATATGTTTAATATGGTCTTTAATTGTGTCTGATGCAATTGTTAAATCATCCATATACACATATACAAATGGATAGTCTCTAAACAATTCATACATATATCGCATCATATATGCAGGTGCCGTTTTAATTCCCATCGGGCATTTATTAAACTCGTATTTTCCTTTGCCAGGAAAAAATACAGCAGTTTTATGTTGATCAGTTTTTCTAAGAGGAAACTGATAAAAAGCACTTTTAAAATCACAGGTTGAAAAAATTTTATGGCTTGCGAGCTTTTGTAGCAAGACATTGATATTAGGTATTTCATAGGGATCGTCCTTTAGATATTTGTTGAGGTTTGAGTAATCTACTGCGGCTCTATAGCTTCCGTCAGGTTTTGGTACTATTACTAAGGGTGACATCCAGGTTGATTTGGATGGTTCAATATGTCCGCTTTCTCTAAGTTCTTTGTATAATTTGTCTGCTTGTTCTATCTGGTCTTCAGAGTATTGTCTGATTTTGTTAGCTTTTACCTTAAAAGGTATATCTTTTTCAGGTGTTGTAAGATCTAATGTTATTTCTTCGAACATTTCCTTGTTAAAGGATGTTCCTTTTTCTATTTTTCTTCTGAATATTTGGATGTACTTTTCAAATATTGGTTTCATTACATGTTTATAATTTTCATGAGTATTATTTATTAAGATTTTTAGTCTTTCTTCTTCTGGAATTTCTTTTTTGTCGATTTCCATTTCATATTTATGGAAATTGAATATTTCTTTTACAATTTTTATATTTCCAATGTGTTGTTTTTCATGTATTTTCTTTGCTTTATTTGTATAGTTGATTGCCCATATCTGGCGATCATTAACTATTCCAGGTTGTATACATATTCCTTCTTTGGCAATATGTATTGGTGTCGTTACTAAATAGTTTCCTTTTTTGTTTGTTTTTATTGGTGTCCAAGTATATGGTTTTAATATATATTCCTTTTTTGTTTTTAATGGTGTTCCTGTTCCTAATGTTGGTATTATATATCTTCTAACCTCATTAGGTATGTGTCCTAATTCTTCGTGTATGTTTATTTTAGTTCTTTTCTTCATTTTTATTGGTTCATTTTTAACTTCTTTAACTTCTATATTAAATAGTTCATTATTATCATTGTGATGACTAAAACTGTCATTGCTACTATAATATCCAAAAGTGTTTTGGTAATCATCTTTTGGTATTGCCGGTGTGCTTGGTCTTCCTGATGTAGGTCTCATAAATGGTGATTGTGAGCCTTCATCTATTCCAATTTCTAGTCCTTCTTGATTATATGGTTGTTCTTTATATTGTTCATTTATTTTATTTAATTCTTCTTGTCGTTTTTGTTCTTTTTGTACTTGCATTTGTTCATATTCTTCTCTAAGTTTTTGATCATCTCTTTCTTTAGCTTGTTGCCAGGTTTCCTTATTTCTGTTTTTATTTGTTCTCCTTTCAGTGGATATTTTTCTTCTTCTAACGAAGTCTGAGTTGTTTTGTTCGCTTTCTATGTTTTCCATAGCTTGTTTCTTTATTACGTTTTCTTTTAGGTTATTATCACTTTTCTTTCTTTTTCCGAAAACATAATTATATCCTTTTGAAAATATATTGCTGGTTTCTTGAATTTCTTGTTCACTTCCTTGATCTTGTTGGTTATTATTGTGTATGTTATTATCATCCTCTTCTATTTCTATATCTCCTTGCTTGTGAAGGTTTCCACTATTGTCTATTTCATATGTTTCTTCGTAGTCAGTAGGTACTATGGCTGGTTGATTATTTAGGTGTATGCTGGGTATACTACTAGTACTGGCCATACTACTAATACTTGATTTCTTTGAATGTGAGTGTCTTGTTACTTCATCATTTATCATTAAGGGTTTTAATGAGTCCTTTTTATCCGGTTTATTAATATTTGGTCCGAGATTTGCTTCTTTAAATCTTTGATAATCTGGTCCTAGGCCTGTCTGTTTTCCTTCACTTTTACTAAGGTTTTTCATAAATTTATCATGTTCTCTTTGGATATTTTTATCCTCTAGGTCACTTTCGTTATCTGAATCTGAGTCTACTGTTTTCTTTATTTCCTCTTCCCTTTGTTTTCTTTCTTTAGTTATTTCTTTTAATTCTTCATCCTCTTTTCTTAGTACTTTGAAAAAGTCTTCATTTGTTTCTATCTTTATAGGTGTTTTCTGTGTTTTTGGGCTTTTCAGGCTTTCTCTCATAAATTCATTATATTTTATTTCTGCTTGGTTTCTAATATCTGCATCTGGGTTTGTTACTGATGTATGGAGTAGCTGGTGTTGTATAGCCTGTTTTTCAAATTCTTGCATCCTTTTGTATTTTTCTAATGTTATATTTAATTGTTTTTCTACATCTTTTTGGTATTCTATCTCTTTTCTTCTTATTTCTCTTTTGACAGATTCTTGTGTTATTTCATTCTGTCTATCAGTCCATTGGATTGCATTCCAAAGTTTTTCTCGTTCAGTTCCAGGGTAGTTCCTTACTTCTTCTGGTAATGTAGGTATTTCTTGTATCATTTTCCAATTTTTATGTACATCTTTTCCATCCATTCTTGTTAATTTTAGATATTTTGTTTCTATATCTGCTATATCTTCCATTAGTCTTTCTAGGTCTGTTACAAGTTCTTTTGAATCATTTTCTTCTTGTATTCTTTTGATTTCTTCTAAATCATTATTCGTTTTATTCCATATATTTGAGAATGATGGTGATGTAGGTGATTTATTTTTCTTTTTGGATGTGGATGGTTTAATTTGTGGTGAATATTTGTTCCTAACTTCATTAATTTTATGAGTTATTTGTCCTATTTTATCATTATGAATGTTCTTTCTTGCTTCATCTTCTTGTTGATTTTGATATCTTTCTTTTCTTTCTAAGCTTAGATTTTTCATTGAATTCATTAGATAATCCATTGGATCTATTGGATTTTCTTGGTAGTTATTTATAACTTCCATTGGTAGGTCACTATATTGTATGCCTTTTCTTGGGTCCCATTCGTTTAATTTCTTTATCCTGTCTGACAGTTCTTTTTCTAGTTCTCTATCTGATGATAGTATGTCCATAGCGTAATATCTCAGCGTTTGTACTTCCTTTATTTGTTCTTGTTTATCCCAGTCTTTCTTTCTGGGTGTTTCTAGTATTGCAGCTCCTTTACATTGTTGTACCATGGTTTTGAATATTTCTTGGGGTAATAATCCCGTTAGCAGGTGTTCGTGGATATCATGTCCACTTCCAAAGATTGTTTCTTTAATTTCGTATGTACGGCCGTTTTTGTCTTTAATTTTTCTAGCGCGAACCACATTATTTATGTGGCAGAGTTGGATATCTTTTCCATACTTATCTAAGACTTTTTTATAGTCTTCTGTTGTTCTTCCTGCTCCTGCTGCAAAATAATGTTGTGTATCAAAACACAACTTGACTCTATCTATCGTTTTTCCATTTGCAAGGTTTTTGTGATACCGATTTTCTTTGTGAACCTTGGATCTAATTTCTATTAGTTCTTCTATTGTAGCACCATAGCATTTGTTTGCTGCTGAGTTTTCTAATAATATTATGACGTCAGTGTCTTTTGTTTGTTTTAATATTTCCTGCAGGTTCTGTATTACGTCACTTTTGTTATTATTCCGAGCCGTTCCAATATGAAGTACGTAGTTCCTGGCTCCTATTCTATGTGCTCTTTGCACTTCTTCTATTATTCTGGTTATTCTCCAGTTTAAGTTACCTTGCTTATTATATGTATTACCTGATAAGTCGAGTCCCATTGTTGCATGTATAACTAGCTTCAATTGAGACTGCTTATTGCCTTCAATAATTTTGATATCATTATCGATATCCGGTATGCCTCTTATCAATGTTATTTGATTTTGTTCAAATTTATCTTTAAAGTCTCCTTTTGCAGGTATATACTGCACAAAGGTTTGTATAATATTGCTTCTAGTTTGGATGACAGCTTTGACTATATCTTTTCATAGTCTATCACAGGTTATTCCAATTAGTTTCTTGCAACTTCGGTTCCTTTCACACTGTTTATAAATAGTTGGAGTGCATTTGAATCAATATGTGATATTGTAAATAAGTCATATTTGATCCTCTTTTCATGTTTCTTGCAAGTTATCTCGCTTAGTTCTTTAGGTTCTCTAGAAATATCTTGTTGATTAGGTACTTTTAAAGTGGTAATATTGTGCCTATGCTTTGTTTTCTTCACTTTTGGGATTAGATTTAGACGTTTGTTTGCTTTACTTCCTTTGTTGGTGTGCCTTATTTTACTTCTTTGTTTTTCTTCACTTTTGTTCTCTTTTCTTAGTTTTGTATTCTCATTTATATTAGGTTTCTTAGGTTCATTTGTTATTTTTTTATTTGGTTGGGCGCCTTGTTTTACTTCACTTCCTGAAAGTAAGGACAATGGCGCCTTAACTATATTGAGTTCTTCTTTGATTTGTTTGTTAGTTTCGTTAAGTTGGTAAGTTCGATTATTTTTGTAATGTTGGGCGCCTTGTTTTACTTCACTTCCAGGGAAGTTATGCCGACCAACTGTATTATTTGTTTGGGTTTTGTCTTGATCATTAATCTCTTTAGATTGGTGAGTCCGGTTAATTTTATTTGGTTGGGTGCTTTGTTTTACTTCACTTCCTTTTCTTTCGTCCGTGGGTTTTCGAAACTTCTTACTAGCCTTAGGGGAAAGGAAAGGTCGTCAGTAAAATGTGGATACTCGAAACTTGCTGCTAGATTTATCCTCAGAGTATACTTCGGATAGGTTTGGCAGTAGCCTCCGAGCATTGCCGTAACCGTTTTTGGATTGCTTCAATCGGTAGTGTTGGTGTATGAGAACTCTTTGATTATGTATAGGTTCATTATTAATGAGAATAGTATGATTCTTTTGATCTTTTGATATTCCTATTTGTGATTGATGTTTATTACTGAGGAGTATATATTTTGATTCTGTGTTTAGGACGTCTATTTTTAGATTACATGTTAAGTATTCATTAATTTTGATATCGACTACTATTTTGCCTATTATTTTGACTTCACTTCCTACTGCTTCTGCTATTGCAGGTTTTGATATGATTTTTTCTAGTCCTAATTTCTTTGCATGGTTTATTCCCATTGACGTGTTAGTTGATCCTTCATCTAGTTTGAATTCCATTATTATGCCATTTACGAGTGCTATAAAGTAAAATCCTTTTGCTCCTTTTTGTTTGAGCTTATTGATTTTTGTTTGTTCAGAAAAGAATAATTTTTTGTAATTATGATAGGCAGAGTATTTTGGTTAGTTAAAATATTTTTCTTTATTAAAGGTAAATAGTTCTAGTTCTTTGATACATAAATATGGATATGGATAATTATACATATTATAATGTTTGTTATTATACTCTCCAATACAGCCTGTATTTAATTTAGGGAGTTGTTCATGAGTATTGGGCATGCTCTCGTTTAGAAATAATAATCATTTTCTGATTCTTCTGAGCTTTTTTTTTCAAGGTTATGACTTTCATATTCATCAGAATCACTTGAATTGCTTGATGATTCATATTGTTCAGGTTCTTGATAGGGTTGTGATTCTTCATCACTTGATGAGTATTCATTTTCAAGATGATATTGTTCTCTAAATTTTGTGAATCAGATGTATTCATCAAAATCTTCTTTATCTCTTGATTTTTCAAGGTTAAATACCATTGGGTCTTCTACTTCTTCTACGTCTTTTCAGTATTTGTAACAGCTATTGGTAAAATGTGTGTCTGTTTTACAATAATCACACCACATTTTCTTATCCTTATATTTTTCTTTATTAAATGGTTTATATTTCTTTTCGTATTGTCCTGATAAGTCCTTTGGGCGAAATGATGATTTCTTGAATCTTTCTTTCTTGGTTCTATAAGGCTTGGATGAGTCTTTTCTTTTCTTTGATTCTTTCCATTTCTTGTAGTTTTCTCTGGATTTCCATGTTCTTCCTTTTTTTGTCCGTATATCCATTTCCTTTCTTGTTAAATTCTTTTCTGCTTTTATCTTTTGAAAATCTTTCTTTTGAGAATTTCTTTCCTTTGTTATATCCTTTATCTTGTTTCTT
>QKWP01000113.1:94581-137836 GCA_003550325.1 Gigaspora rosea
AAATTCTAAGATTCTACAATTTCCTTTTGAAGTTTATCTTGAGTGTTTACTTCTTCTAAATCTTCAATTAATAATTCATTTTTCATTACTTCAATCATTGTTTCCCATAGATCATTATTTTGCCTACGCCAAATGTATTACCAAAGATATGACTCAATCTTATCTTCAGTTCTGTTTCTGAATGGTATTCCTATTTTTATTCCGAGCCAGTTGGCTTCAATGGTATTTGTGTGAACTCCTGTTTCAGGGTTTACAAAGTATTCTGAATGGTTTACAGTCTTATGATCAAATCCTAACGTTGATGTTATGTTTACATAAGATTTAAACAATCTGAATAAATAATTGATTCTTCTTCAATGTTATCTTTGATTAATTGTAATAATGTTGATTCTTTCTTATCAGGTATTGTTGTAACAAATATTTTGTGTTCTTTTGTTCTTTCAACGGCTCCAAATACCCATGCCCCTTTCACGGGTCTTCCAGGGTGATATTTGTTTTGCCCTATTTTGGATTCATCTAATTCTACAATGATTCCGGATCCTCCTATCTTTTGTTTACAGAGTTGAACTTGTGATCCAACAAGATTTCTAATATTATTGACGTAATATGTGATTACGTTTGACGTGGTATCAGTGTAAATTGATATTGATGTCATGGGTACTTTTAGTAACCATAAATAGTATATTTCGATTAATCTATTTACGGGTAATCTGGCATTTTCAAACTATGAGATGGTAAATATTGACTGTGTTTTTCTACAATTCCTGTTGCTACAAATAAACATTTTGGCGTTTTTCTTATCAATCTTCATTAACTTGTTATATTTTGGACAATTTAACTTATTATAGATTATTCCTGTTGCTTGTAAATATTTGATACATTCCAATTTATCTTCTAAGATTCCTTTAATTTCGTATTTAGCGAGTATTCCGCGATTCTTTATGTTTATTTTAGTTGTCATTTTCTCATGAATTTTTAATTATCTTCTTCATTAATATAATTATAAGGTGGTGTTCCTTGTTGTAATTCAAGTTCTAATTCTGCTAAAATTCTTGTGAGAAATTGTATACTAAAAAGTATTAATTCTTTATACTCTGTGAGAGTTTCAATCATTATTTAAAGAGGTGTTTTTCTTCGTGTTTTCCTTATGCTTTTTACATTGATTTGATCCTTTTATTATATATTTATACCTTTTGACTATTGTTATTTTTAGCCTTTTTATTCTATTTTACTATTTTCCTTTTTTAATATGTCATTTAATAATAATATTTCGGGTGATTATCTTAATTATGATTATTCAGAAATTCGGTCAGAATGTTCTGAAGTTTCTAATTCTGATTTTATTGATTTTTCCTTTTTACTTTCTCAGCAACATTTTATTGTTCATCTTGATTCTTTAAAAGTTTCTATGTCCATTTCTTTGGCTCGTTATATTGTTTCTTGGTACAGGACTGATTCCATTTATTCTCTTATTTTGAATAACATAGTTCGTCTTATCTGTATTGAGAATGGTTTTGACATTCAAGCTGATTCTTTTTCTTGGATTATTTTTGGCGATAATTTCTTGAATGATTTGGATTTTAAATCCGTTATTCAGGCTTTTGGGTTTGATCCTGATTATGAGGATTTTTCTTTCAAAACTTTCTTGAACAAGAAGTAATTTCTCTTGAGACTTCTGGTGATGATGATAATTCTTCTGATTTTTCTGAGGAACCTGGTTATCAGGAATGGGATTCTTCCTCTTTCCTAAATCTTAGTCCTATCGAGATAGAGATTCTTAATTTTCTTAAAAGTTATTCTTCTGATGGTTCTGATAACTCAATGGTTACCGAATCCGATGAGATTTCTTGTGAATATTTCGATTGTCAAAGTGTTTACTTTTCTTTTTATATTAAAAAGCTTCTTTGGTTCCTGAGGATTCTACTCAAGATAGGGTTTCATTGGTTTATCATGTATGCCGAGCGTGAGTAGTTAGATAGCTACTTACGTTAGGCATGCATGTTAAATAAATGTATAATTTTGTTAATCCCTATTTTCTTTTTCAGAAGTTTCTACTATTTCTAATGATGGTATTTATAATTTGGATTACTCTTATTTAAAGAAATATAATTGTCGATTTTGTAATTGTTATGTTTGTAATTGTTGGGCAGGTTATACCCGTAGTGACGATAACGATGATTTTGATGACTTCGATTATGGTAGTGATTAACTATCACAATCTCTTTTTCTTCTTTCATTACTTCTTGTATTATTTCGTCTGTTGTTTTATTCTTATCACCAATATATATGTGTTTATTTGCTATTCTTGATAATAAATCAGCTGCTTTGTTTTTAGCTCCTTCAATTCTGTGAATTTCGAAATCAAATTCTAACATTCTATAAATCCAATTTTCAATGATTCTACTTGTACTCTTACTTTTCTTGTTTGCTGAGATGCCTGTTGCATCCGTATAAATATGTATTTTCTGATTTCCAATAAAATGTCTCCATTGTTCTAGAAATGTAAAAATTGCATACATTTCTCTTTGTGTTGCAGGCCAATTTTGTTGACTTGCGTTTAATCCATGTGAGCCAATTTCTATAATTCGCTTGTTGCTTTAGGCAGTTTAGAATAGTCTTTTTGTAGTTCCTCTTTTAAGAGTTCTTTACGAGATAACATATCTTTTACCTTGTAATGTTCTCGATCTTTATCTTCTTGATAAAGTATTGCTCCAATTCCATATTGTGAAGCATCACATTCCATAAAGAATGGTTTGATAGGATCTGAGAATAATAAATATATGTTTCGTTTTACCTCTATTTTTAGTGTATAGAATGCTTTTTGACATTCTTTAGTCCATTTAAAATCTTTACTACCCATTAATTCATATAACAGTGCTGCTATATCTGCAAAATTTAGGATATATTTGTCTAAAGTAATTCATAAATTCCATAAATGCTTGTACTTCCTTTTTGTTGGTTGGTTCAACTTTTTGATCTATTAATGCAGATTTCATCACGTTTTTGTAGATTTTCCTATATGATACTTTGAAATTTAGTATGTTCGTTTCTTTGACCTAAAATTCACATTTACTTGGTTTTAGCTTCAAGCCCCCAATTTTGAGCTTTGCTAAAGTCCACTTTAGATGATTTTTCATTTGTTCGGGCGAATTTGCTATGACTGTTAAGTCATCCATATATATTTTTATCCAATCTTTTTCTCCTAATAGTTTATTCATTTCCCCTATCAGGTATGCTAGTGCTGTGGTTATCCCAAAGGGTAACCTTTTCCATAGGAAGATTCCAAATCTTCCAAATCTACTTGCAGTATATTTCTGCGACTTAGGGTGTATATTCAGCTGCCAATAAGCTGATTTTAAATCCATTGTTGTATAATATTTATGTCAAGATATGTCTTGTAGGAATTGTTGTACATTAGGTAATGGTTGCTTAAACTTTAGTAAATGTTTATTAAGCCTTCTATAGTCTATTACTATAGCTTTTCTTCCATCTTTTTTAGTTATTATTTGTACATTACTTGCCCATTCACTATTTCCTGGATATATTACGTCATTTTTGACTAAATCTTCCATTAGTTCTTTAATAGTTTTTTTCTCTTCTGGAGTATATTTTCTTACTCCTTGATTTTTGTCATTAAGAGGTATATCTGAATCTGGTTTATTTGTTTCTAATACAATGTCAGCTATGATATTTCTATTTACATGAGTTCCTTGTTCTTGTTTTTCTCTAAACTCATTTACATGTTCTGTTAGTAAATCTCCAAGTATTTTCCATACTTCTGTTCCACATCTTTCTTTAAGTATTTTGATACGTTCTTTTTCGGTTTCTGTTATTTCATTTAGTGTGAGGTATTCTGATGTATCCTCATATGGTTCTAGATTCCCAATATGTTCATTTTTACTTATTTTTAAATCTCGTGCAGAGACATTCATTATGATGATTCTTTCCCCATTTGGTAATCCTGGTTGGATTGCTATTCCTTTTTCAGCCATTCGTAGTGGGGTTCCTACTATTACTTTTGTTTGATTACATGGTTGTATTTGTACACTTTGCATAGTATATGCGGGTATAGTAATCTTTTCATTACTATATATTTTTCCTTTTTTGTTTTCTTGAATAATAGTTGGTATTATTCTTTTCTTTTGTAGTTTATGTAAGTGATTGAGTCGAATATGTAAAGTACTTTCTGATTTAGCATCATCTTGTTTATTTTCTGTCTGATATTCATCTTCAGTGTATCCATATCTTTCTTGATTTTCTAGATTTTCTTTATTAGCTTGTTCTATTGCTTCATCAAGTTCTTCTTCATTTATTGATTCGTTTATGGAATAATGATCATCATTTCCATATATTTCGTTAAATGATGGTAATCTATCTGGTACCCATGTATATGTTGTCCTTGTTTTTCCTCCCCAGGTATCTGTTACTAGTATTTTTCGATATAGTTGGTTATCTTCCATTTTGGTTGTGGGAGTTGTTGGATTATTACTATTTTCTCCAAATCCTCCTTGCTCTTCTTCTATTTGTCTGTCAACTTGATTGATAGCGTCTTTTTCTTCTTCTTGGCTCCTTTTTGAGCTTGTAGTTCTAATGCTTGGTGTACTTGGTGTAGTGTAATCATAGTTTTGAGTTCTTCTATGTTTATTATTACTAAAATCTTCGATTTCATCTAGAATTTCCCGTCTGAATGATTTTGGTATTTCTGGTGTAGATGATCTACTATGTTTTCTGTTGTAATAGTTTGGGCTTTCATCATAATTTATTGGTATTGGAGTATGTATTCTTTCATTTTCCTGTTTCCAGTCTGGATTAAGACGTGATGGTGTTGTTGGTCTTGAGCTTTGTACTGAGGATCTTCTTCCCCATGGTATTAAGCTTTTCCCTGTTTCATAAGCATTTCCTAATGCTTTGATTATTGGGTTCTTTTGAGGTGATGTGGTTTTTGGTATTTGATTATTTCGTTTTGACATTTGTGATAATCTTTCATCGTCATAAATGTCATCATTATCTGTTGGTGATATGGGTATTCCTACTGCCTCATTTTCTTTTTTAAACTGAGGATCTCTTGGTATGTTATATTTATCGTATGGTTGGTATGTAACTCTTCCAGTTACATCTGGTTCTAATCGTATTGGTTTTACTTTTTCTCTCTGATTGGATGTCTGTTGTTGAAGCATTTTATCAATATCTTTGGCATCATACATAGTATCTGCACAAAGTATATCATAAAATTCTACCCTTTTATTATGTATTTTTTGTTTTGTTTTATCATTTTCACAGTATGTTTCTGCTTCGGCAAGTTTTGCCATTATTTCTCTTTGTTCTATTTCTTCCATACTTTTGAATTCTATTGCTTGAATTCCTAGTGTTCCTTCAATATCTGTTGTATATGCTTCATGCAATTCTTCTAATTCTTTTCGATTTGCATAGAATGTTGCATTATTTGCTTTATCCATTTCTAATAGATATTTATATATATATTCTCGTCTATTTTCTGCAAGTTCTGCATCATTTCCTATAGGTTTTACATCTGCAAATTTCTTTAATTTGTCTTCTATTTCTTCTTCAGTTAACCCATTTACATATCCATATTTGTTGTTGAGCATTTCAAGCCTTTCTTTAAGCTTTCTGAATGTTCTATCGATTTTCTCATCTTTTACAATGTTTCCTGAGGATATGGCTATATCTAATCTTTTTAATTTCGATCTTACTATTTGTCCCATTAGTTGTTTATTGGGTTTAGTTTCTTCTAGTTTTTCAGGTTCTTTACCTTTTTTACTTCTTTTTTTCGTTAGTAATATTTGATTAAGCATTTCATCCATTTGTTTGAATACGTTTTCTTTATGGATTTCGTTTAATTTTTTCTTTCCTTGATTAGCAGGTCTTTATTTTCTGCTTTAAAGGTTGTTCTTTGTAATTGTTCTGCAAGTTCGACAATGTCTTCATCTTCAAATTTGTATCCAATAGGTATTGCAGGTATATATTCTTCTCCTTGCTTTTGCAAGTCTTTAGATTGTTCTTTGTTTTTTTTCTTAGACCATTTTTTTGAATGTTTATCTCCCTCTAGGAGATCATCTGCATATTCCCTTATTTTCATTACTTCATGTATTTGTGAAATTTGATCAGATAATTCTATATTTGGTGTTTCAAGTACTACAGCACAGACCTCTTTATGCTGCATTATAGCTTTAAATACGTCTTGCGTTAAAGTAGCTGTTGGATCTAGTATATGCGCATGTTTATCCATTCCTCTTCCAAATATTTCTTCTTGGGGATTGTTGTTTATATGTGCTAGCATTATTTCATATCCATACACATCTAATGTATTTTGGTATTCGTGTATACTTTTTCCTTGTCCTGCTGCCCAATAATATTGGGTATCCCAGCAGATTGCTATTCTTTTCCTTATTTTATTCTTGTTTCTATACCGTAACTCTTGGTCTATACTATTCAAGATATCCATGAGGTAGCCAATGATGATCCAAAGCAATTTGTACTTGCACTATTCTCTAATAATATGCCTATATCCAGGCCTTTTTCCTGTATCTTTTTCAGTATGTAGTTGATGTTTTTTATTACATCCTTTCTTTCTTGATCGAGTTTTGTTCCTAAATGTAATACTGCCCATTTTATATTCATTTTTTTAGCGCGTTTTAATTCTTGTAATATTCTGGTTATTTTCCAATTGACTTTCTTTTCTCCATTAAAATGTTTGTATAATGGATCATTTACGAATAGTCCCATGTTAAAATGTAATACCATTTTTAGTCCTATTTCTTTGTTACCTTCTATAATATTCATATCTTCTGTCTGATCTGGTTTCTCTTCTTTTACTGAATTATATTCATATTTGAGAAATATTTGTACTATATTAGACTGTGTGATTATTGCAGTTCGTACAATTTCATTCCATTGAGAAGATTCGTGTTTTT
The DNA here is from genome assembly GCA_003550325.1 of Gigaspora rosea. Classification (NCBI taxonomy): domain Eukaryota; kingdom Fungi; phylum Glomeromycota; class Glomeromycetes; order Diversisporales; family Gigasporaceae; genus Gigaspora; species Gigaspora rosea. Next base: position 101,514 of record QKWP01000113.1, read on the forward strand.
CTACTTCTCCAATGGTTACTCCTATTAGTTTGTTTTCTTTTCATTTTCTTTAACTATTTCTTTTAGTCTTTTCAATTGTTTGTCATAAGCTCGTGGTAATAAATTTTGCACAAAATGTGAATTCTATTTTGGTGAATATTTGGTTTCTACCCATTTGTTAGTATTCATTTTAGTTTCTTTTTCTTTTGCAATCGTAAATTGTACTTTCTTTTTCTTTTCGGGCAAATTCCTAATTTTTATTCTGTTAATGCGTTGGTTCGTCAACTGCAATTGTATCTCATTACTTTGGGCGATATTGTTGTCAGGGCATCTTTTTTAATTGGTTTGGGTTTGTGTTGTTTGTTTCAACACGTGGTCATTTTTATAATGGTTAGGGTTCGGGTACTCTTTTTCAATTACCACGTTGGGCGCCAACGAGGAATGTTCAACATGACGAGTTGCGCCAACGTGTGCTTTATTCGAACCTTTTTGCAATTTAGTTAGGTGTTTGGGTTCGGGGTAACTATTATTAGTTACCATGTTGGGCGCCAATGGCAGGTTTTTTTTGCTTTCGACTAAGTCACTAGTTTTTTGAGCAAGGTAACTAGTTGCACGTGATTTTAATGCATTTTGGTCTTTCACAACCTTTTGTTGGATGATATTTTTATAATTTTGTGCTGACATATGAGACTCATCCTCTGTCCCGATATTTTTTAATTTGAGGTTCAAGGTGCGATCCGGGTTCCTGTCGTATAACCGGTGTGATAGGTTCGTATATTGTTTTGGTGTGATGTCTTGGTATGATATTGGTTTGCCTTTTATGAGTACTATTTGACTTTTTCTGTCTTTAGTTATATCATATCGTGCTTGGTCTACTTCTGACATTAATATGTAGGATTGTTCTCCTTCTATTATTGCTACTTTAATAGTCATTAGATAGTTTTCTAGTTGAAATGTTACAGGTATTTTCCCGTAATTTGCTATGCTAATTCCTCCTGGTGTTATTGCAGAGAATTCTGCTTCTTTTGGTATTAGATGTAAGAGGTTCCATTCTTTTGCAACATTGTATGTCATTACGCTTGAGTTTGCTCCTTCGTCAAGAAGTATTTTAATAGGTTTTCCATTCATTAGTCCTATAAATTCATATGCTTTTTTGCCTTTTTCATTTGGTATTAACCATTGTGGTTTGCTTGGAAAATGATATGTTTTGAGAAGATATTTATAGTCCGAGTCTAATTGTGCTTTTTGGTACATTTCATTTGATAACATTTCTTTGGCAGAGTATTTTTCGTATTGGTTTTTAATATTTTCTTTATTAATAATTTTGTTATTAATACATTTAATTTCATTTAATGATATTTTGTTACTTTTGGTAACAGTTTTGATAGTATGGTAATACTCTTTGGTACTTTGATTATTTCTACAGCCTTTTGTTTTGGGATTTGGTTCCTGAGTACCTTGCAGGTTCCCTTTTAGAAATAATTTTTATGAATTTTATTCATATTTTGTTTGATGTTTACAGAGTTTACTCTGGTGTCTTCTTCACTTTCATAGCTTTCGTAGTCATCGTCATTTCTGATGTTATTGACTCGTTTTCCTTTGGTGTTGTTTTTGTTGTTTCGATAATTGCTTTTTTCTTTTCTTTCAGGTTTTTCTTCTCTTTTGTCTTCTTTGACATTGTTGAATCTTCTTCTTTGGTTGTTGTTATTTCTCCTGAAGTTTCCTTTGGAATTGTTTCTTCTGAAATTTCCTCGTGAGTTGTTATTTCTTCTATAATTGTTGTTTCCTTTTGAGAATTTGTTATAACTTTCTTTTGTATTATGGATCATTGGAGTTGGTCCTCTTGCAAATTTGCCTCCGTAACTGTTTTTGTTACTTTCTTTACAATTTTTGGTATGATAAGGTCTTTCTCTTCCACACCATTTGCAGTATTGTACTTTGAATACAATTTGACCATTTCTTCCTCTTTCTGTTTTAATTCTGTTGAAGTTATTATGTCCTTTGAGTTTTGGACAGTTTCTTTTGTAATGACCAGGTTGGTTGCATAAGTAGCATTTAAATGTAGTTTCATTTGAAGTTTGCACGTTGTTAAATTTAATAGATCTTTTTGGATCTTTATAATGAGATATTTTTAGGTTTCCTGTTATCGATTTGGTTAGTCTTTCTGATAAGAATTGAGCATCTGCTGCTTTAAAGAATTCGGTTCTATTTCTTGGTTTTGGTTCCATTGATGCAATGTGTTGCATTATTTTTGGTGGCATTTTTGATAATAAGAACATATATTCTCCTCCGTAGAAGTTATTTGCCCATTGCCAGTTTGATATTTGTAGTAATTTTTTATATTTGTTGATTTGGTTTCTCATTCCATTATCATTGTTATAATCAAGATTTTTGTTAAAGTCGAAATTCCATAAGTCTTTTTGACTTGTTTGTTGTATTGAATCGACTAGGAATGCATTATTGAATACTTCTCTGAATCCTTTTTGTTCAGTTCCAGCGTGTATAGCAGGTGTACATCTTGCTGCTGCATCAGTTGCTGTTTGATCAAATGCTCCTGCATATGCATGATTTGAATCGATTGGATAATTGTTGACATCTTTCAGTGCTGCTACTAAAGCTTGGTCGTTGTTAATATCACTTCTCCAATAGCAGTTTATATTTCCAATTTCTGCATCGAATATTTCTAATGCTGTTCCTTTTAATTTTGTTCTTACGATTGCTAGTACTTGCATTATAAATTCTGTTGACCATCTTGTATGTGGTGCTGCTGCTAGTCCAGTGGTAGTTACTGTTTCATCTACTTGGGTATATCCTACTTTTGGATTTCCTGAGAATCTTCCAAATATCATAATATCTTTTATTCCGAATATTGTAAATGCATTTTCTAATTGATTTCTCCATGGTCTATATGATTTGACATCTCCGTCGAATTCTCCTATGTGTTCTCTGAATGCTGTTAGTTTTGGCCATCCGGGCTCTGGTCCAGGTTGTGCCATTTTTTATTGTGGTAATGGTATATGGTAGTTACACCTTGTAAATTTTAGCCAATTTTCTAGATTTCTAGATGTTCTATTAGCTAACTGTAATGCTGTAATAATTCTTGGTGTGTCTTGTAAGATTAGTACGTATAATAAATATATTGCTGTATCTTCTTCTGTTATTACAGTTTTTTTTTGAGATCTTATTGTTGCTGGTTGTCTCAGTGTTACGTGTTTTCCGTTTTTTGTTACTACAAATCTATGTTCTGTTGTTTCAGTAATGTACTCAAATTTTCCTATTCTGGTTAATCTATATTCGTGATGTTTTACGTATTCTTGTAATTTTTCTTTTTGATCGTAATTTAATGGATCTGGATATTTTTTAAAGAATTGTTGAAATACTTGTATAAAGGTATTATTTCCTTTTTCTGCTATATTCATTTATTTTCTTTTAGAAAATATTCTTTCTTTAAGTAAGGTGCTTTATCTAAGATTTCTTCTAGAAATTCTTTTGGTTCTTTAAATTTTCTTGCTTTTAATAATAGTGATGGATATCTAAATGTTGGTAAGATTCCTTGTAAGAATTGTGTTTTCAATTCCTTGTATACAAAGTATTCTGCTGCTTCGTTAGTGTTGATTAGTGCTTTTCTTTTTGTTGGTGATATGTCAGTTTTGATTATAATTTGGTTTGGTTCTTCTCTTTGGACAATTATTTCTTTTATGACTTCTTTTTCAACTATGACTTCAGTTGTTTTTAAGTTATTTTCTAATATTTTAGTTACTATTCCTTGGTAAGGTGCTTTTATTATTTGTTTCTTGATTTCTTCAATCTTTTCTTTATCTAGGAAGTTCATTAATTTTTCTGATATTTTCTTTCTTGACTTGTACTATTGTGTATGATATTATTGATGCTATGTATACTATGGCTATGGTTACAATTAATAGTTGTATAGTTTGTATTAGGTATTCAAATGGTTTGTCAGATGCTGATAGTATTATGATGATGTTATTCATCCAAGTTATAGATGCGTTTATTGATGCTATGCTATTGTCAGTGGTTATGACAGTTATTTTGCTTTCTTGTTGTTTATCCACTTTTTATAATTCTGTTCTGATTTGTCTAACTTGTTCAGCAATTCTAGCGTCGTCAGCTTGTTGTTTCTGTATTTTGAATTCGTTATTTTTGTTTTTAAGTTGTTTAGCTTTATATATTATTGCTATTGCTGATGTGATTATTAGTGTTCCTAATATTGCTAGTGTTTCAATTACGTTACTATCTTGAAAGTATTGTGGTGTTTGAGTAATTGTAGGTGTTGAGGTTGGTGTTGATGTTTGAGTTATCAATGATGTTGATATTGATATGACTGTTGATAATATTGTTGATACTACTGTACTTGGTGTTATAGATATTTGTATTACTGACATGTATTCTTAGAATATTCCTGTATTCTTTAGGTTATTTAGATTTGGTCCATAAAGTAGTTGGTCAGTATCGTTAGCTATGATAGGTTGTCTTTTCCTTAACTTTTCTTTTTGTTTCTTTTGGACTTTGATCACGTGGATTATGTATATTAATGCTAATCCTCCGAATAATATTGTGACTATGGTTATGGTTCCGTATATTTCCAATAATCGTAGTTGATTAGGATCTTTTTCAGACATTAATTATTTTCTTCATTTAGGTATATATTTCTTTAGTTCAAGTGGTTTGAGTGGTGGTCTTGGTGGTGCCAAGTTGGGTGGTTTGTATCCTTGATTTAGTCTATGTTGTACGTCTTGGTCAATTATCACTTGATGTGGTAGCCTTTGTAGGTTCACAGGTGGTCTAACGTATGGTATAGCTGGTAGATTATTAATAGGTTGTTTTGGTAAGGTAGGTGTCCTATATTGGTAATTATATTGTGGTTTCTTTTTCTTTTGTCCAAACATATATTGTTGAGTTATTTTTAGTTAACAACAGCAAGTTGAGTCAGTGTTAAGGTATTGATCTGCTCCAGGTATGGTCTTGTTGACCTTCTTTTTATAGCGTTGGTGTTTACAACAGCAGTATAGTGATACTATAAATAGTAGTGCTATGAATATAGTAATAAGTTCTATGTATAATAGTTGTGTCGCTAGTGGATTGTTGTCAAATGTTGTACAGTAAAGAGTTGTTGAGTTAGTTTCAGTCATTAGTTATTGTGAGTCATTAATTATTGATAAGCTTCTTGTATTGTTGATGGTGAATAATTATAGATATTGTTATAGTGGATATAAGTATTGCTATAAGTAGTAATGTTGTACTAATTATTAATATTATTGTTGTTAGCATCAGTTGTCCTAGATATTTCTATTATTCCAGTATGTGTTTCTTTCCTTAAACAGGTGTATATCATGAATAATATTCCAAATATTATTGTTGCTATGAGTACTATGAATGATATTAATATTGGTATGTCGTAATGTTTAATGTCGTTTATGTCCAAATGTAGATATGTCATTCGTGGTATGAGTTTTGCAGCTATTTTTATACTTTTGTTTATAAGCTTTGTAATTTCAAATTACATGTTGTTTATGGATATCCTTGGTAATCCGGTGGTCTAGATGTTTGGGTTGTGGCCAAACGTTGTATTTGTTGTTTCAAGACTTTTGTATTCCTTTTCTTTATACAGATTATGATTGTGATTACTATTGTTGATATGACTATTGTTACGAGTTCAGCAACAAGTGTGTTTACAGCATTTGCGTCATTAAAGTAGTTTGTTGATGGAGATTGTATTACAGTTTGAGTTGTAATTATAGTTGTTGAAGATAGTATATTGGTTGGAGTTTGAGTAACAGTTATAACTAGTACTGTGACGTTAACGTTTTAGCTTTGACTATTTGTTGTATTGCAGCTATTAGTAGTATAATGGTTATTTCAGTTATATTCTTCATTAATTTGGTAATTGTGATTTGTAATATGTATCGCATTCGTTCAATAGTTCAATCCTTAGTGTCTGAGTTTCCAATATGGTTGTCTTGTCAGGTGATTGGCCTAATAGTGTCAGCGTAAGGTTTCGTGTTAGCCTTTACAGCCTTAGTTCAGTCAGTTGTCAGATCAGGTTAGTCGGTATCTATCCTGTAGATCTCTTGCTAACTTTACTATGGTACTTTCCCTCGTCTTGGTACTTGTATGAGTTGATTAAGCTTCAATTGCTCTATGACGATCATGCTTTTGCTTGAATAGATTTTATATAGATAGTTTCGCGCTTGTATTCCTTTTAGATGTGCCAACGTCAGATTTTACTTTCTTTTTAGTATGCCAATTTGTGGCTTCTTCTTTTTGCTTTACTTTAATATAATCATATAATTTTTATTTTCCAGTTTCTCTGGTTTTTTACTACTTTCTGTAGTGTATTTAATAAGTTGAGTACGGTTTCAAGTTGGGATGGTGACTTGAGGTTCGTAGGTTGGCTATGCCTACTGTTTGCAGAGTTGGATAAGTTCTCTGAGGTATTACTTGTCGTTTTCAAAGGTTGGGCTTCCTTTCTCTTTCTAAGTTTTATACAGGTTATTTATTTATCTTGTGGGTATATTCGTTTATTAGTTATAGAAGGTTTTTATTCAATAGTTAATTCAGTTTTATGTAGAAGGATAATTTGTAAATAATTATTTGCACAATAAAGTTTCGTTTAATAAAATAATTTCTTTATTTAATAAATGTGTTTCGTTGATAATTTAATACAGTAAGTCTTTTCTTTAGACTTTAAATAATGTTTATAATAATATGAAGTAAGAATGTATTGTAGTGTACATATTGTACTTGGGCGCCTTGTTAATACTTGTTAAGTATTGTTTTGCACGTTGGGTTGTCATTGTGATATGCCAACGGCTTAATGTTTTTCATTTGAAAGGAGAGTGGGTCAAGTTAATGATACTCTCTTTTGATAGTTGGTAATTAATTTTTACCAGTTGGTTGCTATGTCAAATAGCTTTAAGTGCTTATTACTTTATGCACGTTTGGGCACTAATACAGTTCTTTACATGTTTCTAATACATGTATTATACTAAGGGTGATTGTATAAAGGTGTTGGGCGCCTTCTAAGGTCGCTCCTTATAAGTTTGTAAGTCTTGGGATAAGGCCTTTTTTAATTTAAAATGTAAGTATGTTTTGTCAAATCAAATTAATGCGGCTAGTGTTTCAAAGGTAAAAAGCTATCATATTTATATATTCGAGAAGTCTATAGCTAAAAGGTTTGTGCTATCTTGCTAAAAATACATTGTAAATACCATGACTAATTATTTACTATGACTATTATTATAAATAATTGTTTACTATCGCTATGAATAATTTTTATCATTAAGAGTAATTTTTATATGATGATAAGATTTCCTGTTACAGTAATTTCGATTTGGTATAGGTGTGTTACAGTCTAGGTAGCACATGTGTGATCAGAAAATGTTATGGGTGTGGTGCCCGGTACACGCTGTTCGATGCATTAGCCCTTGAGGATGATTCGTCCTTTAACCTGTGCAGGTTTCTTCAATTTTGTTGAAGGTCAGTGTTAATCATCACTTAAAAATATCTGTTGATCATTTCTATTTTGCAATGTGTGCCTTTTGTACACACTCTTCTTTTTAAGGTAAATTCTTCCCAATATGCAGGTATATGTTTATCAAAGATTTCTTCTTTGTAATAATGAATTGTTGGTGTAAATAATTCATGTTGTACTTCTTCGAGCGTCATCCATTTTCTTGGTGAGGCTTTTTCAGGTTCTTTGTTGGAGAATTTTTCGTATTCTTTTGGATATACATACTATATAAATGTAAATATTTGTATTCTTTTTCCACTTGGGCAATATCATGAATTCCTTTCACAAATGTTTGAGTTCCATTTTTATTGATTGAAAGGTATTGATGGTTTAGAATGAGTTGCATTCTTATTTCTTCTGGTGTGTATCCAGTTTCTTCTTCGCATTCTCTTATTGCTGCAGTGAATATTCCTTTGTCTGTTTCTTCGATACTTTCTCCCATTGTCTCATATTGGTTAGGGTAAATAGTTATATCCAGTCTCTGTGCTGTAAGTATTTGCCATTTTTGGTCTTTTTTGGTAAAGGGTATTAATACAGTATATGATTTGGTAGGAATTTTTGCCAATTTGGGTTCTAAATATCCGTCCCAATATTCTTGTAGTCGATAAATCTTTTCTCGATTATATCCTTCTGTTTCATGCATTTCGCGTATGAATAGAGTTCTAAACATGTGTTCTAGATTAGGAATTTTGTTATCGATTCTAACGTACTGGGGGTGAACTTGTTTAATTATTTTAAGATATCTGTTATAGATTCGAGCAAGATAGTCTTTTGGAATATCTTTATCAGTTCCTTTATTTCCTTCTGTTTCTCTTTGTCCAAACCATTTTATCATTTGTTCAATTCCTGGTTCGCAGAATATGGTATAATCCAATTTGTTTAGTAATAAATTGAATGTTGAGTGTTCAAGCATTTGTTGTAGTTTTGCTATTTCAAATTCATCTTTAATATTCTCTGCTGTAAAGAATTGTGTACTGTATACTGTTCTATCTTTGATAATATAGGTGTTGTCAGGAATTTTTCCTTCAAGTTGTAATCGGTGTAATTGTTGATACATCATGTTCCATTCATTGATAATGATTAATTGTAATGCAAAGTTGTATCTTTCTGGGTCTTTGTAGAACATGTTTAATATATCTTTGTGTTGTAAAGTGATTTCTTCCCGTAGAATTACATTTTGTCCTAATTTCTGTAGCCATTCTTTGAGCCAGTGACATAATGTAGTTTTTCCTACTGCTATTGCTCCGTCGATTACTATAAAGTTAAGTTTCAAGGTATCATGATTTAACATCTCATGTAGATTATCATATCCTTTTTTAATTTGATTTGTCAGAATATTTTTTAATGAGAAGTGTCGATTCTCTTTTAGATTAAGATTATAATGGTATCGGACTTCCTGATTATCTTGTCTCTCAGGATATTCGAAGTTTAAAAATAGGGTTCGTTTATCTTCTTCATCAAGATCATTAATCTCTTTTATTATGATTTCATTTTTTAATCCTGATATTGGTGTTTGACGATTAAAGAGTGGTGATTTTTCAATCTGATTTCTCCAGGTTTGGTATCTTTCCAGTTGTTTTGCGGAGGTGGTTTCTCCTTTATATGTCAATAAGTTTTCTCCAAGGTTTATTCCTAAGTTATTGCAATTTTTTATAAATTCCTGTGAGTAGTTTGTTGATCTTTGGTCGTCAATGAATTCAAATCTTTTTTGCCTTTTATTGAAATAAAAGGGTGGTGGTTTTCTGCTAAACCTTAGTTCTGTAAAATGTTTAGGTATTTGTAGTTTACTCTGTTCTTCTGAGTTTACTATTTTGTTGTTATCGAATGAGTTTAGTATGGTAAATCCTTCTTCTTCCAATTCTTTTTGTGAAAGATATTGGTCTACATTTTTATCAACTTTTCTAAGTTTGATTAACTTTTCTTTTAATTCTTTGAACTCTTCATTATTAGGTTCTTTCAGGAGTTTTTCCATTACTTCTTGTTCTTCCAATTTTTGAAATTTATACATTGTTTGTTCATTTTTCCATTTATTAATTATTGCAGTTATTCGTTTTTGAGCAAAATAATTTTGAGCTTTCTTTAAGTCTTCTTGTAATGGTTTTGGATTTGTTAAAATATATTCTTCATAGAAGATATAATTTTTCCATGGTTCTTGTATGTTTGGTACTCTGATTATTTGCCATGTGTTTATGAATTCATTTTCTTTTAGAAGTTCTCTTGTTTCCTTAGCTTCATCTCTTATTACTTGGTTTTTATATTCATCAAGTAACTCTAGTTCTACTTTTCGTAACGATAAAGATTCTTCTTTATATGTTTCAATATATTTTTCAAGTTCTGAGTTTAAGTACTTGTATTTTTCCAAGTATTTTTCAAGTTCCTTTAATAATCCTGTTTTTTCTTTATTTATGTAGATTCGGTGTATCGTTTGTTTCATTTCTGATTTATTATGAGTTTCTGGAATATGATCTTTTGGATCAGGTAGATCATTTCTCATTTCATTATATGCTTTTAGATACTGTTGGTATGCTTCTTGTTCAAATTTCTCAGTCATTTTATATTGATAATTGGCTTTCGTTTCTTGGTGAGTTTAGGTATATTTTACTAAGATCTGGATCTGAGTTTTCAATTTCTTGATTGTCTTCGAAATCAAATCTATCGTTGTCTTCAAGTGGTGGTAAGGTTCCTGTGACTTCAATGGTTGTCAAGTCCTGTCTGATGTATATAAGCAAATCTTGTATTTGTTGTTGAATATATTCGAGTATTCTACAATCGTCTGTTTTCCGAATAGCTTTAATAGTTGAGTTTACTCCTTTGAGTAATTGTTTTACTGCTTTAAGGTTTGCTTCTCTATTTATTACTTCAGTTGGTGGTTGTTCCATCAATTGTTATTTATTAATAGGAATAGTTGTTCTATTTCTGTTTCGTTAAGGTTGTTTTCCTTAATGATGTTGAATATTTGCTGTACTGCTTCTATAACTACAGTGGTGTTCATATAATTATTTCTTTTTTAGTTGGATTTTTTGTTGAGTAAGTCTGGATTGTATTTTTTGATACAATTTCTTTGTTTGTTTTAATTCAATTTTGGTTATAACAGTATTCTGTTTTTTAGTTAAGTGCCTGTTGAATGACTCTAATTCTAAGTCGTTTGGATATTCAAGTAGTTTTCTGTTGCTTCTTCCAATGAGCTTCAGAAGTTCTTTTTGTATATAACGTTGACCCATAGTGGTAGTGGGTTTTAATTTGTCTCTTTTATAGTTGTTCAATCATTATGGGACAACTATGAATATTCTTAAATTCTTTTGGAATTTGAGAATTTCTTTGTGTAATTTCATTATTTCAATGAAATTGTTTGCTTGAATATTTCATTATCAAAATGAAATATTAGTAAAGTGTGTAAATATTTTGGGTTATACACGTCTTATCTTGGTTGCGTGTCCATGTGTTTCCATGTGTCACATGCCTTATCCTTCCTAAATATAGTAATTTGTTGATATAATTTCCTTCGCGTTGGTCATGCCCCAATTTCCATGACTAATAATGTTTATATGTCGGCTATTGCATTCTGGTGGGCGTGAGATAAGTTTACAAAGTATTGACTTATTCGAGCTTTAAACCTCATTGTGTACCCTAGCCACATTCTAACATTATTTACACTTTGATAGTGTGTTAACGCGTAAATATTATGACTAATTCTTTTTTAATGGTGTTGATAAGTATTTTTCCCAATAAGTTGATATTAAGTCTTATGTGCTTCATAAGGCACTGCTTGTAAATATTTTTGTTTTCCTTTGTGCTATGCCCCTTTCATCGCATAGTATAGTCGCTTTCTTTCCAGAACAGGTATAGTTACTTTTCATTATCCTATTTCTCTAAAGCGTCCTTATTGTAATGTGTACATAAATATTTTTGATAAAGTATGACTAGTTATAAAATATAAGATAAACTATATATGGTAACATAAAATATTTAAATAATAAGTGATAAATATTAAATCATTTGATAAGGGTAATTATCAAGCTTGGAGAGTTTGGTACAGATAAACTTTTGTCAATTTTGTTGACATAATCAGTAGTTAAGTCTACTTTGATTTTCTTGGCTTTTTGGAATTCTGATTCTATTATTTCTGTACACTCATCGCGTTCTTAGATTCTCTGTTCCAGGGATGATTTACTTTGAATTGGTTGTGGTACAGTTAATAATTCTTGATTTTGTTGAATAGCAGCTTCCAATGCTTCTTCCTTATTGGGTAATGGTAATTCTTCAATGTCACTAATTTCTTGTTGTAATTCTAATTCTCTTTGGTGTAGAACACTTCTATTGAGATTAATATATTGGTCATCAATTGTTTGCAGATAGGTGTTATAGTATGCCACCCTGGTGCTTGCTAGATAATGTTCTGTGTTATTAGCTCTTGTTTTATAAAGATTACATATTTTATCATAAAATTTAATATCACTTCTGTAGATATTTCTTTCATTAAATATGTAGTGTTTCACTAGGTTTCGTAGAGTGAGGATTTCTGCTCTAATTTCAGTGAGGTTTCTATTGAGATTTTTAATCTCTTGTCTCCATTCTATTTCTTCAATCCTTTCAATTAATTTGGATGTTCCTATTTGTGTACACTCTTGGCATCTTTGATTTTCTTTTTCTTCTGGTGATTGACACCATGATTGACAAATGGTGCATTTTGTGAATTGTCTTACTTCTGTAAAGTAACAATATTCGCAATATGCTTCCTGATTGTTTGTTTCAAAGTAAATATGATTATCTTCTGAGAATATGGAGTTACATTCTCCGTTACAATATCTTGCGTTTTTAATAGGTTCTTTCCATAGTTCTTTTCCTTTGTTTGTTGATATATTGAATAGTCCTTGAGCTTCAGCTTTCTTCCTGAACTCTTCTATTGTTTGTTTTGTTAATTCAACGTGTTCTTCTTTATCGGTGAATTCTAAATATTGTAAAATGATTTCTTCGTAATCTTCTTCTCTTGAATATTGTGTATAAACGTCATTATCTGTTTCCTCTAATGCTTTTTCAATTGGAGTTAACCCTCTAAAGAAGTTAATTATTTTAATCATCTTTGTGAGGTTTAAATCATAAAAGCTTCCTGCGCTTTTGTTTGAGAAACAGTAGTGATGTAATTTAGTTTCTAGATTCATATTCTCATTATGTATTGAATCAATCCATGCCTTCCATGCATATTTTTCTTCTAGATTACAGAAGAAGTGTTGATCTTGGTTGATTATGCTATTTCGGATTCCTGGTGTCGCACAGATTTTACAGGTGCGAATCTCTCCTTCATTTAGAAGTTGTACCATTATTTCTTCTTTTTGATTGTTCCCTTTTGGAAGTTGCTCTGCAAAATTGTATCTGCAATTTTTACAATATAGTAAGGTGTTTCCTTCTTGGGTAATGATTTCTTGAAGATCATTCCTTTCAAAATTGGTTTTACATCCACAACAATGGTAAGTATGTTTTATTTTAAAAGAGATAGAAGTAGGCATTCCATTGCTAGAGCTTCTTCTTTTGACCATATTTTGGTCGCATCCATATTTGAATGTCTTGTTCTGCCATTCAATCCTTCTTTTTTCACAGTTTCCTATTTCATGTTTCTTGAAACAGTGTCTACATTCTTTATTAGTTTGTTCAGTTACCAAAAGCCTATGTCGTTCCAATCTTCGTTGATTTCTTTTGATTTCGTAACTATTTTCAAATCTTGAAAATTCCTTTTCCTCTTTTTGGAATTTCCTATATGATTTTCTATAACATCCGTATTGTTTACACTCTTGACAGGGGATATCATATTCCCATGTTTGATGTCCATATTGGTTGCATTTGTTGCATATGAAGTTTGGACAGTCTTTTCTGGTATGTCCAGTTTATCTGCATTCTTTGCAAATTGAGAATCTGCATTCAAATTGTTATGTCCATTGTTGTGGCATACAGAACATTTTTGAATGTCATTTTCTTCTTCACTTGTTGCAATATATCCGCCAGATCTATTTTGGTTTGTTGCCTATCTTGTTGTGTACTTCTTTTAAATATTTGTTTATTTTGTGAGTGGTTTTCTAGATTAATTCTTCGTGTTGTTCTTTTGTCATTAAGTATGGTTCTAATAGTTTTACGTGGTATCCTATTGTATATACCATTTTGTGGAAAGGTGTTTTGCCTTCACGCTTATCAGTTGAGGTTTCTGGAGTTCCAGTGTTAGTTGCCATTTTAAGTTTTCGTCAATTAGTTTTTGAATTAGTCTTTGTCCGTCAAGTTTTTCTTGAATTCTAAGAAGTTCCTTTATTTCTTTTGTTTGACATTGAGTTGGTCACAAATATTCTTTCCAACTGTTTATTATTTTAATTAATATTTCACAAAGGTCCCAATGGTTAATTGGTCTGATTTCTTTAGGAAGATTGTATCCTAATATTTGTTCTACTTCTTCTATTTTTGCTTTAATACTTAGAGAATGGTATATGTTTTTATTTCAATGTTCAAATAATAACTTTGTTCTTGACTCATTTAAGTTGTCTTTCAACTTCTTGTAATAGTAGACTCAGTCCTAGTGCAGTTTGTGCACTTTTGATTTTATTTGTTATTCTTAATGTTTCTTCAAGGAAGGTTATTTCCTTTGTGAAGTCGTTATTCTGAAGGTCTCTTTGGTATTGATATAAAGTTTCTAACAAGGTGTTTCTTGTGGGTTTGGTAATGCAGTAGTAATTTCTTCTAGTCCTAATAATACTTGATTTACTTCAGTTTTTACTTTTTTGAGAAAGATTCTTAGTTTAGAAGTTCTTTCTTGGTTATTATTATTTTGTTGTTCCATTGAATGGTGAGTTGAAGCAAATCATTTTGGGGTTCTTTAAATACTTTCAGGGTTATTTACTTTGTAACCAGTTTTTGTTCTTGTCCTTAAATTCTATGATTCTATAATTTCCTTTTGAAGTTTATCTTGAGTGTTTACTTCTTCTAAATCTTCAATTAATAATTCATTTTTCATTACTTCAATCATTGCTTCCCACAGATCATTGTTTTGCCTACGCCAAATGTATTCCCAAAGATATGATTCAATCTTATCTTCAGTTCTGTTTCTGAATGGTATTCCTATTTTTATTCCGAGCCAGTTGGCTTCAATGGTATTTGTGTGAACTCCTGTTTCAGGGTCTACAAAGTATTCTGAATGGTTTACAGTCTTATGATCAAATCCTAACGTTGATGTTATATTTACATAAGATTTGAAACAATCTGAATAAATAATTGATCCTTCTTCAATGTTATCTTTGATTAATTGTAATAATGTTGATTCTTTCTTATCAGGTATTGTTGTAATAAATATTTTGCGTTCTTTTGTTCTTTCAATGGCTCCAAATACCCATGCTCTTTTACGGGTCTTCCGCGGTGGTATTTGTTTCGCCCTATTTTGGATTCATCTAATTCTACAATGATTCCGGGTCCTCCTATCTTTTGTTTACAGAGTTGAACTTGTGATCCAACAAGATTTCTAATATTGTTGATGTGATACGTGATTACATTTAAAGCGATATCAGTGTAAATTGATATTGATGTCATGGGTACTTTTAGTAACCATAAATAGTATATTTCAATTACTCTATTTACAGGTAATCTGGCATTTTCAAACCATGAGTTGGTAAATATTGACTGTGTTTTCTACAATTCCTGTTGTTACAAATAAACATTTTGGCATTTTTCTTATCAATCTTCATTAACTTGTTACATTTTGGACAATTTAACTTATTATAGATTATTCCTGTTGTTTGTAAATATTTAACACATTCTAATTCATCTTCCAAGATTCCTTTAATCTCGTATCTAGCGGGTATTCTGCGGTTCTTTATCTTTATTTCAGTTGTCATTTTCCCATGAATTTTTAATTATCGTTTTCATTGATATAATCATAAGGTGGTGTTCCTTGCTGTAATTCAAGTTCTAATTCTGCTACAATTCTTGTGAGAAATTGTATACTAAAAAGTATTAATTCTTTATACGCTGTGAGAGTTTCAATTATTATTTAAAGAGGTGTTTTTCTACGTGTTTCCCTTATGCTTTTTGCATTTGTTTTGATCCTTTTATCATATATTTATACCTTTTGACTATTGTTATTTTTAGCCTTTCATTCTACTTTACTACTGTATTTTCCTTTTTTAATATGTCATTTAATAATAATATTTGGGTGATTATCTTGAATCCTTTAATGATGATTATTCAGAAGTTAGGTCAGAATGTTCTGAAGATTTTAATTCTGATTTTGTTGATTTTTCCTTTTTACTTTCTCAGCAACATTTTATTGTTCATCTTGATTCTTTGAAAATTTCTATGTCTCTTTCTTTGGCTCGTTATATTGTTTCTTTGTTCAGGACTGATTCCATTTATTCTCTTATTTTGAATAACATGGTTCGTCTTATTTGTATTGAGAATGGTTTTGATATTCAACCTGATTCTTTTTCTTGGATTATTTTTGGCGATAATTTCTTGAATGATTTGGATTTTAAATCCGTTATTCAGGCTTTTGGGTTTGATCCTGATCATGAGTATTTTTCTTTCAAGACTTTTCTTGAACAAGAAGTTATTTCTCTGAGACTTCTGGTGATGATGATAATTCTTCTGATTTTTCTGAGGAACCTGGTTATCAGGAATGGGATTCTTCTCCTTTCCTAAACCTTAGTTCTATTGAGGTAGAGATTCTTAATTTTCTTAAAGGTTATTCATCTACTGATTCCGATACCTAAATGGTTACCGAATCCGATGAGATTTCTTGTGAATATTTCAATGGTCAAAGTGTTTACTTTTCTTTTTACATTAAAAAGGCTTCTTTGGTTCCTGAGGATTCTACTCAAGGTAGGGTTTCATTGGTTTATCATGTATGCCGAGCGTGTGTAATTAGATAGCTAGTTACGTTGAGCATGCATGTTGAGCGAGTATATAGTTTATTAATCCCTATCTTTCTTTTTCAGAAGTTTCGACTATTTCCAATGCGGTATTTATCATTTGGATTACTCTTATTTAAAGAAATATAATTGTGATTTTGTAATCGTTATGTTTGTAATTGTTGGGCAGGTTATACCAGTGGTAACGATAACGATGATTTGATGATTTCGATTATGGTAGTGATTAATTGTCACAATTTCTTTTTCTTCTTTCATTACTTCTTGTATTATTTCGTCTGTTGTTTTATTTTTATCACCAATATCTATATGTTTATTTGCTATTCTTGATAATAAATCAGCTGCTTTGTTTTCAGCTCCTTCAATTCTGTGGATTTCAAAATCAAATTCTAACATTCTATAAATCCAATTTTCAATGATTCTACTTGTACTCTTACTTCTTTTGTTTGCTGAGATGCCTGTTGCATCCGTATAAATATGTATTTTCTGATTTCCAATATAATGTCCCCATTGTTCTAGAAATGTAAAGATTGCATACATTTCTCTTTGTGTTGCAGACCAATTTTGTTGACTTGCATTTAATCTATGTGAGCCAATTTCTATAATTCGTCTTGTTGCTTTAGGCGGTTTAGAATAGTCTTTTTGTAGTTCTTCCTATAAGAGTTCTTTACGAGATAACATGTCTTTTACCTTGTAATGTTCTCGATTTTCATCTTCTTGATAAAGTATTGCTCCAATTCCGTTTTGTGAAGCGTCACATTCCATAAAGAATGGTTTGTTAGGATCTGGAAATGATAAATATATGTTTCATTTTACCTCTATTTTTAATATATCGATCGCTTTTTGACATTCTTTAGTCCATTTAAAATCTTTGTTACCCGTTAATTCATTTAACGGTGCTACTATGTCTGCAAAATTTAGGATATATAGTCTAAAGTAATTCATAAATCCCATAAATGCTTGTACTTCCTTTTTGTTGGTTGGTTCAACTTTTTGATCTATTAATGCGGATTTCATTGCGTTTTTGTAGATTTTACCATACGATACTTTGAAATTTAGTATAGTCGTTTCTTTGACCAAAAATTCGCATTTACTTGGTTTTAGCTTCAAGCCCCCAATTTTGAGCTTTGCTAAAGTCCACTTTAGACGGTTTTTCATTTGTTCAGGCGAATTTGCTACGACTGTTAAGTCATCCATGTATATTTTTATCCAATCTTTTTCTCCTAATAGTTTATTCATTTCTCCTATCAGGTATGCTGGTGCTGTGGTTATCCCAAAGGGTAACCTTTTCCATAGGAAGATTCCAAATCTTCCAAATCTACTTGCAGTATATTTCTGCGACTTAGGGTGTATATTCAGCTGCCAATAAGCTGATTTTAAATCCATTGTTGTATAATATTTATGTCGAGATATGTCTTGTAGGAATTGTTGTACATTAGGTAATGGTTGCTTAAACTTTAGTAAATGTTTATTAAGCCTTCTATAGTCTATTACTATAGCTTTTCTTCCATCTTTTTTAGTTATTATTTGTACATTACTTGCCCATTCACTATTTCCTGGATATATTACGTCATTTTTGACTAAATCTTCCATTAGTTCTTTAATAGTTTTTTCCTCTTCTGGAGTATATTTTCTTACTCCCTGATTTTTGTCATTAAGAGGTATATCTGAATCTGGTTTATTTGTTTCTAATACAATGTCAGCTATGATATTTCTATTTACATGAGTTCCTTGTTCTTGTTTTTCTCTAAACTCATTTACATGTTCTGTTAGTAAATCTCCAAGTATTTTCCATACTTCTGTTCCACATCTTTCTTTAAGTATTTTGATACGTTCTTTTTCAGTTTCTGTTATTTCATTTAGTGTGAGGTATTCTGATGTATCCTCATATGGTTCTAGATTCCCAATATGTTCATTTTTACTTATTTTTAAATCTCGTGCAGAGACATTTATTATGATGATTCTTTCCCCATTTGGTAATCCCGGTTGGATTGCTATTCCTTTTTCAGCAATTCGTAGTGGGGTTCCTACTACTACTTTTGTTTGATTACATGGTTGTATTTGTACACTTTGCATAGTATATGCGGGTATAGTAATCTTTTTATTACTATATATTTTTCCTTTTTTATTTTCTTGAATAATGGTTGGTATTATTCTTTTCTTTTGTAGTTTGTGTAAGTGATTGAGTCGAATATGTAAAGTACTTTCTTATTTAGCATCATCTTGTTCATTTTCTGTCTGATATTCATCTTCAGTGTATCCATATCTTTCTTGATTTTCTAGATTTTCCTTATTAGCTTGTTCTATTGCTTCATCAAGTTCTTCTTCATTTATTGATTCGTTTATGAAATACTTATCTTCATTTCCATATATTTCGTTAAATGATGGTAATTTATCTGGTACCCAAGTATATGTTGTCCTTGTTTTTCCTCCGCAGGTATCTGTTACTGGTATTTTTGATATAGTTCGTTATCTTCCATTTTGGTTGTGGGATTTGTTGGATTATTACTATTTTCTCCAAATCCTCCTTGCTCTTTTTCTATTTGTCTGTCAACTTGATTGATAGCGTCTTTTTCTTCTTCTTGGCTCCTTTTTGAGCTTGTAGTTCTAATGCTTGATGTACTTGGTGTAGTGTAATCATAGTTTTGAGTTCTTCTATGTTTATTATTACTAAAATCTTCGATTTCATCTAGAATTTCCCGTCTGAATGATTTTGGTATTTCTGGTGTAGATGATCTACTATGTTTTCTGTTGTAATAGTTTGGGCTTTCATAATAATTTATTGGTATTGGAGTATGTATTCTTTCATTTTCCTGTTTCCAGTCTGGATTAAGACGTGATGGTGTTGTTTGTCTTGAGCTTTGTACTGAGGATCTTCTTCCCTATGGTATTAAGCTTTTCCCTGTTTCATAAGCATTCCCTAATGCTTTGATTATTGGGTTCTTTTGAGGTGATGTGGTTTTTGGTATTTGATTATTCCGTTTAGACATTTGTGATAGTCTTTTATCATCAGAAATGTCATCATTATCTGTTGGTGATATGGGTATTCCTACTGCCTCATTTTCTTTTTTAAACTGATGATCTCTTGGTATGTTATATTTATCGTATGGTTGGTATGTAACTCTTCCAGTTACATCTGGTTCTAATCGTATTGGTTTTACTTTTTATCTCTGATTGGATGTATGTTGTTGAAGCATTTTATCAATATCTTTGGCATCATACATGGTATCTGCACAAAGTATATCATAAAATTCTACCCTTTTATTATGTATTTTTTGTTTTGTTTTATCATTTTCACAGTATGTTTCTGCTTCGGCAAGTTTTGCCATTATTTCTATTTCTTCCATAGTTTTAATTCTATTGCTTGAATTCCTAATGTTTCTTCAATATCTGTTGTATATGCTTCATGCAATTCTTCTAATTCTTTTCGATTTGCATAGAATGTTGCATTATTTGCCTTATCCATTTCTAATAGATATTTATATATATATTCTCGTCTATTTTCTGCAAGTCCTGCATCATTTCCTATAGGTTTTACATCTGCAAATTTCTTTAATTTGTCTTCTATTCCTACTTCAGTTAATCCATTCACATATCCATATTTGTTGTTGAGCATTTCAAGCCTTTCTTTAAGCTTTCTGAATGTTCTATCGATTTTCTCATCTTTTACAATATTTCCTGAGGATATGGCTATATCTAATCTTTTTAGTTTCGATCTTACTGTTTGTCACATTAGTTGTTTATTGGGTTTAGTTTCTTCTAGTTTTTCAGGTTCTTTACCTTTTTTACTTCCTTTTTTCATTGGTAATATTTGATTAAGCATTTAATCCATTTGTTTGAATACGTTTTCTTTATGGATTTCATTTAATTTTTTCTTTCCTTGGTTAGCAGGTCTTTCATTTTCTGCTTTAAAGGTTGTTCTTTGTAATTGTTCTGCAAGTTCGACGATATCTTCATCTTCAAATTTGTATCCCATAGGTATTGCAGGTATATATTCTTCTCCTTGCTTTTGCAAGTCTTTAGATTGTTCTTTGTCTTTTTCCTTAGACCATTCTTTTGATTGTTTATCTCCCTCTAAGAGATCGTCTGCATATTCCCTTAGTTTAATTACTTCATGTATTTGTGCAATTTGATCAAATAATTCTATTTTTGATGTTTCAAGTACTACAGCACAGACCTCTTTATGCTGCATTATAGCTTTAAATATGTCTTGCGTTAAAGTAGCTGTTGGATCTAGTATATGCGCATGTTTATCCATTCTTCTTCCAAATATTGCTTCTTGGGAATTGTTGTTTATATGTGCTGTATTATTTCATGTCCATACATTTCTAATGTATTCTGGTATTCGTGTACACTTTTTCCTTGTCCTGCTGCCCAATAATGTTGGGTATCCTAGCAGATTGCTATTCTTTTCCTTATTTTTTTCTTGTTTCTTTACCGTAACTCTTGGTCTATACTATTCAAGATATCAATAAGGTCAGTCAATATTGATCCAAAGCAATTTGTACTTGCACTATTTTCTAATAATATGCCTATGTCCAGGCCTTTTTCCTGTATCTTTTTTAGTATGTAGTTGATGTTTTCTATTACATCCTTCCTTTCTCGATTGAGTTTTGTTCATAAATATAGTACTGCCCATTTTATATTCATTTTTTCAGCACGTTTTAATTTTTGTAATATTCTGGTTATTTTCCAATTGACTTTCTTTTTTCCATTATCATGTTTGTATAATGGATCATTTACGAATAGTTCCATGTTAAAATGTAATACCATTTTTAGTCCTATTTCTTTGTTACCTTCTATAATATTCATATCTTCTGTCTGATCTGGTTTCCCTTCTTTTACTGAATTATTTTCATATTTGAGAAATATTTGTACTATATTAGACTGTGTGATTATTGCAGTTCGTACAATTTCATTCCATTGAGAAGATTCTTGTTTTTCTACTTCTCCAATGGTTACTCCTACTAGTTTATTTCTCTTTTCATTTTCTTTAAATATTTCTTTTAGTCATTTCAGCTGCTTGTCATATGCTCTTGGTAATATATCTTGTATGAAATGTGAATTCCATTTTGGTGAATATTTGAGTTCTACCCCTTTGTTAATATTCATTTTAGTTTCTTTTTCTTTCGCAATCGTAAATTGTACTTTCTTTTTCTTTTTGGGCAAATTCCTAATTTTTAATTTGTTAATGCATTGGTTTGTTAATGGCAATTGTATCTCATTGCTGTGGGCAATATTGTTGTCAAGACATCTTGTTTGGGTTCGTGTTGTTTGCTCCAACACATGGTCATTTTTATAATGGTTTGGGTTCAGTAATCTTTTTCGATTACCACGTTGGGCGTCAACAGCAGGTTTTTTTCGCTTTTGACTAAGTCACTAGTTTTTCGAGCAAGGTAACTAGCTGCACGTGTTTTTAATGCATTTTGGTCTTTCACAACTTTTTGTTGGATGATATTTTTATAATTTTGTACTGACATATGAGACTCATCCTCTGTCCCGATATTTTTTAAGTTGAGGTTCAAGGTGCGATCCGGGTTCCTGTCGTATAACCGGTATGATAGGTTCGTATATTGTTTTGGTGTGATGTCTTGGTATGATATTGGTTTACCTTTTATGAGTACTATTTGACTTTTTCTGTCTTTAGTTATATCATATCGTGCTTGGTCTACTTCTGACATTAATATGTAGGATTGTTCTTCTTCTATTATTGCTACTTTAATAGTCATTAGATAGTTTTCTAGTTGAAATGTTACAGGTATTTTCCCGTAATTTGCTATGCTAATTCCTCCTGGTGTTATTGCAGAGAATTCTGCTTCTTTTGGTATTAGATGTAAGAGGTTCCATTCTTTTGCAACATTGTATGTCATTACGCTTGAGTTTGCTCCTTCATCAAGAAGTATTTTAATAGGTTTTCCATTCATTAGTCCTATAAATTCATATGCTTTTTTGCCTTTTTCATTTGGTATTAACCATTGTGGTTTGCTTGGAAAATGATATGTTTTGAGAAGATATTTATAGTCCGAGTCTAATTGTGCTTTTTGGTACATTTCATTTGATAACATTTCTTTGGCAGAGTATTTTTCATATTGGTTTTTAATATTTTCTTTATTAATAATTTTGTTATTAATACATTTAATTTCATTTAATGATATTTTGTTACTTTTGGTAACAGTTTTGATAGTATGGTAATACTCTTTGGTACTTAGATTATTTCTACAGCCTTTTGTTTTGGGATTTGGTTCCTGAGTACCTTGCAGGTTCCCTTTTAGAAATAATTTTTATGAATTTTATTCATATTTTGTTTGATGTTTATAGAGTTTACTCTGGTGTCTTCTTCACTTTCATAACTTTTGTAGTCATCGTCATTTCTGATATTATTGACTCGTTTTCCTTTGGTGTTATTTTTGTTGTTACGATAATTGCTTTTTTCTTTTCTTTCAGGTTTTTCTTCTCTTTTGTCTTCTTTGACATTGTTGAATCTTCTTCTTTGGTTGTTGTTATTTCTCCTGAAGTTTCCTTTGGAATTGTTTCTTCTGAAATTTCCTTGTGAGTTGTTATTTCTTCTATAATTGTTGTTTCCTTTTGAGAATTTGTTATAACTTTCTTTTGTATTATGGATCATTGGAGTTGGTCTTCTTGCAAATTTGACTCCATAACTATTTTTATTACTTTCTTTGCAATTTTTGGTATGATAAGGTCTTTCTCTTCCACACTATTTGCAGTATTGTACTTTGAATACAATTTAACCATTTCTTCCTCTTTCTGTTTTAATTCTGTTGAAATTATTATGTCCTTTGAGTTTTGGACAGTTTCTTTTGTAATGACCAGGTTGGTTGCATAAGTAGCATTTAAATGTAGTTTCATTTGAAGTTTGCACGTTGTTAAATTTAATAGATCTTTTTGGATCTTTATAATGAGATATTTTTAGTTTTCCTTTATCGATTTGGTTAGTCTTTCTGATAAGTATTGAGCATCTGCTGCTTTAAAGAATTCAGTTCTATTTCTTGGTTTTGGTTCCATTGATGCAATGTGTTGCATTATTTTTGGTGGCATTTTTGATAATAAGAACATGTATTCTCCTTTATAGAAGTTATTTGCCCATTGCCAGTTTGATATTTGTAGTAATTTTTTATATTTGTTAATTTGGTTTCTCATTCCATTATCATTGTTATAGTCAAGATTTTTGTTAAAGTCGAAATTCTATAAGTCTTTTTGACTTGTTTGTTGTATTGAATCAACTAGGAATGCATTATCGAATACTTCTCTGAATTCTTTTTTTTCAGTTCTAGCGTGTATAGCAGATGTACATCTTGCTGCTGCATCAGTTGCTGTTTGATCGAATGCTCCTGCATATGCATGATTTGAATTGATTGGATAATTGTTGACATCTTTCAGTGCTGCTACTAAAGCTTGGTCGTTGTTAATATCACTTCTCCAATAGCAGTTTATATGGAGTGCTCCGTATTAAAAGGGCCCATTTTTACATTTATCCCATTTTGAGATAATCGAGCTTAACCACTTGTTTTGATTTTCGGACTGATCAGGGATTAATTAAATTTCACTATTTTGATTGGTTAAAGACGGCATGTGACTATCGGATAATCTCGTGACGTGTTGGCTCTACGCAGCCTCATGTAATTTTTCTTTTTACATTATCTTGATTTTTTATTATGCAAATCGACTTTCATTAATAATTGAAAAATATCAGTCATGTCAAAATTTACATGAATTTGATAAAAACTCATTTTTCAAAAAATTGTAAAAATGGGCCCTTTTAATACGGAGCACTCCATATTTCCAATTTCTGTATCGATATTTCTAATGCTGTTCCTTTTAATTTTGTTTTTACGATTGCTAGTACTTGCATTATAAATTCTGTTGACCATCTTATATGTAGTGCTGCTGCTAGTCCAGTGATAGCTACTGTTTCATCTACTTGGGTATATCCTACTTTTGGATTTCCTGAGAATCTTCCAAATATCATAATATATTTTATTCCGAATATTGTAAATGCATTTTCTAATTGATTTCTCCATGGTCTGTATAATTTGACGTCTCCGTCGAATTCTCCTATGTGTTCTCTGAATGCTGTTAGTTTTGGCCATCTGGGCTCTGGTCCAGGTTGTGCCATTTTTTATTGTGGTAATGGTATATGGTAGTTACACCTTGTAAATTTTAGCCAATTTTCTAGATTTCTAGATGTTCTATTAGCTAACTGTAATGCTATAATAATTCTTGGTGTGTCTTGTAAGATTAGTACGTATAATAAATATATTGCTGTATCTTCTTCTGTTATTACAGTTCTTTTTTGAGATCTTATTGTTGCTGGTTGTCTCAGTGTTACGTGTTTTCCGTTTTTTGTTACTACAAATCTATGTTCTGTTGTTTCAGTAATGTACTCAAATTTTCCTATTCTGGTTAATCTATATTCGTGATGTTTTACGTATTCTTGTAATTTTTCTTTTTGATCGTAATTTAATGGATCTGGATATTTTTTAAAGAATTGTTGAAATACTTGTATAAAGGTATTATTTCCTTTTTCTGCTATATTCATTTATTTTCTTTTAGAAAATATTCTTTCTTTAAGTAAGGTGCTTTATCTAAGATTTCTTCTAGAAATTCTTTCGGTTCTTTAAATTTTCTTGCTTTTAATAATAGTGATGGATATCTAAATGTTGGTAAGATTCCTTGTAAGAATTGTGTTTTCAATTCCTTGTATACAAAGTATTCTGCTGCTTCGTTAGTATTGATTAGTGCTTTTCTTTTTGTTGGTGATATGTCAGTTTTAATTATAATTTGGTTTGGTTCTTCTTTTTGGACAATTATTTCTTTTATGACTTCTTTTTCAACTATAACTTCAGTTGTTTTTAAGTTATTTTCTAATATTTTAGTTACTATTCCTTGGTAAGGTGCTTTTATTATTTGTTTCTTGATTTCTTCAATCTTTTCTTTATCTAGGAAGTTCATTAATTTTTCTGATATTTTCTTTCTTGACTTGTACTATTGTGTATGATATTATTGATGCTATGTATACTATGGCTATGGTTACAATTAATAGTTGTATAGTTTGTATTAGGTATTCAAATGGTTTGTCAGATGCTGATAGTATTATGATGATGTTGTTCATCCAAGTTATAGATGCGTTTATTGATGCTATGCTATTGTCAGTGGTTATGACAGTTATTTTGCTTTCTTGTTGTTTATCCACTTTTTATAATTCTGTTCTGATTTGTCTAACTTGTTCAGCAATTCTAGCGTCGTCAGCTTGTTGTTTCTGTATTTTGAATTCGTTATTTTTGTTTTTAAGTTGTTTAGCTTTATATATTATTGCTATTGCTGATGTGATTATTAGTGTTCCTAATATTGCTAGTGTTTCAATTACGTTACTATCTTGAAAGTATTGTGGTGTTTGAGTAATTGTAGGTGTTGAGGTTGGTGTTGATATTTGAGTTATCAATGATGTTGATATTGATATGACTGTTGATAATATTGTTGATACTACTGTACTTGGTGTTATAGATATTTGTATTACTGACATGTATCCTTAGAATATTCCTGTATTCTTTAGGTTATTTAGATTTGGTCCGTAAAGTAGTTGGTCAGTATCGTTAGCTATGATAGGTTGTCTTTTCCTTAACTTTTCTTTTTGTTTCTTTTGGACTTTGATCACGTGGATTATGTATATTAATGCTAATCCTCCGAATAATATTGTGACTATGGTTATGGTTCCGTATATTTCCAATAATCGTAGTTGATTAGGATCTTTTTCAGACATTAATTATTTTCTTCGTTTAGGTATATATTTCTTTAGTTCAAGTGGTTTGAGTGGTGGTCTTGGTGGTGCCAAGTTGGGTGGTCTGTATCCTTGATTTAGTCTATGTTGTACGTCTTGGTCAATTATCACTTGATGTGGTAGCCTTTGTAGGTTCACAGGTGGTCTGACGTATGGTATAGCTGGTGGATTATTAATAGGTTGTTTTGGTAAGGTAGGTGTCCTATATTGGTAATTATATTGTGGTTTCTTTTTCTTTTGTCCAAACATATATTGTTGAGTTATTTTTAGTTAACAACAGCAAGTTGAGTCAGTGTTAAGGTATTGATCTGCTCCAGGTATGGTCTTGTTGACCTTCTTTTTATAGCGTTGGTGTTTACAACAGCAGTATAGTGATACTATAAATAGTAGTGCTATGAATATAGTAATAAGTTCTATGTATAATAGTTGTGTCGCTAGTGGATTGTTGTCAAATGTTGTACAGTAAAGAGTTGTTGAGTTAGTTTCAGTCATTAGTTATTGTGAGTCATTAATTATTGATAAGCTTCTTGTATTGTTGATGGTGAATAATTATAGATATTGTTATAGTGGATATAAGTATTGCTATAAGTAGTAATGTTGTACTAATTATTAATATTATTGTTGTTAGCATCAGTTGTCCTAGATATTTCTATTATTCCAGTATGTGTTTTTTTCCTTAAACAGGTGTATATCGTGAATAATATTCCAAATATTATTGTTGCTATGAGTACTATGAATGATATTAATGTTGGTATGTTGTAATGTTTAATGTCGTTTATGTCCAAATGTAGATATGTCATTCGTGGTATGAGTTTTGCAGCTATTTTTATACTTTTGTTTATAAGCTTTGTAATTTCAAATTACGTGTTGTTTATGGATATCCTTGGTAATCCGGTGGTCTAGATGTTTGGGTTGTGGCCAAACGTTGTATTTGTTGTTTCAAGACTTTTGTATTCTTTTTCTTTATACAGATTATGATTGTGATTACTATTGTTGATATGGCTATTGTTACGAGTTCAGCAACGAGTGTGTTTACAGCATTTGCGTCATTAAAGTAGTTTGTTGATGGAGATTGTATTACAGTTTGAGTTGTGATTATAGTTGTTGGAGATGGTACGTTTGTTGGAGTTTGAGTAACAGTTATGACTGGTACTGTGACGTTAATGTTTTGAGCTTTGACTATTTGTTGTATTGCAGCTATTAATAGTATAATGGTTATTGCAGTTATATTCTTCATTAATTTGGTAATCGTGATTTGTAATATGTATCGCATTCGTTCAATAGTTCAATCCTTAGTGTCTGAGTTTCCAATATGGTTGTCTTGTCAGGTGATCGGCCTAATAGTGTCAACGTAAGGTTTCGTGTTAGCCTTTACAGCCTTAGTTCAGTTGGTTGTCAGATTAGGTTAGTTGGTATCTATCCTGTAGATCTCTTGCTAACTTCACTATGGTACTTTCCCTCGTCTTGGTACTTGTATGAGTTGATTAAGCTTCTATTGTTCTA
The DNA here is from genome assembly GCA_003550325.1 of Gigaspora rosea. NCBI lineage: Eukaryota > Fungi > Glomeromycota > Glomeromycetes > Diversisporales > Gigasporaceae > Gigaspora > Gigaspora rosea. Next base: position 129,217 of record QKWP01000113.1, read on the forward strand.
TGACGATTATGCTTTTGCTTGAATAGATTTTGTATAGATAGTTTCGCGCTTGTATTCCTTTTAGTTGTGCCAACGGCGGATTTTACTTTCTTTTTAGTATGCCAATTTGTGGCTTCTTCTTTTCTACTTTACTTTAATATAATCATATATTTTTTATTTTCCAGTTTCTCTGGTTTCTTACTACTTTCTGTAGTGTATTTAATAAGTTGAGTACGGTTTCAAGTTGGAATGGTTACTTGAGGTTCGTAGGTTGGCTATGCCTACTGTTTGCAGAGTTGGATAAGTTCTCTGAGGTATTACTTGGTTCGTTTTCAAAGGTTGGGCTTCCTTTCTCTTTTGTGTATACAGGTTATTTATTCTTTGGTATATTCGTTTATTAATAAAAAAAGATTTTATTCAATAGTTAATTCAGTTTTATGTAGAAGGATAATTTGTAAAGTTATTTGCACAATAGAGTTTATGTTTAATAAAATATAATCTTTATTTAATGAATATGTTTCTTTGTTAATTTAATACAGTAAATCTTTTCTTTAGACTTTAAATAACGTTTATAATAATATGTAGTAAGAATTTATTGTAGTGTACGTATTGTACTTAGGCGCCTTGTTAATACTTGTTAAGTATTGTTTTGCAGTTGGGTTGTCATTGTGTTATGCCAACGGCTTAGTGTTTTTCATTTGAAAGAAGAGTGGGTCAAGTTAATGATACTCTTTTTTGTTAGTTGGTAGTTAATTTTTACCAGTTGAGTGCTAAATTTTATGCACGTTTGGGCGCTATAACATGTTTCTATTACATGTATTATACTAATAGTAATTGTATAAAGGTGTTGGGCGCTATTATGGACTTATCCCGTTAATTATAAGAGTTATGAGGTCGTCAGTTACGACTCTTTATATTTTGTCAAGTCAAATTAATGCGTCTAGTGTTTCAAAGGTAAAAAGCTATCGTATTTATATATTCGAGAAGTCTATAGCTAAAAGGTTTGTGCTATCTTGCTAAAAATACGTGTAAATACTATGACTAATTGTTTTGCTATGACTAATTTTTATCGTTAGTAATTATAAATAATAGTTATTGCTATACTTCGAGTATAGTTTTTAATTACGGTAATTTCTATTTGGTATAAGGTGTGTTATGTTCAGGGTAGTACATGTGTGATCAGAAAATGTGCGGGTGGATCGCCCTGTACACGCTGTTCGGTGTATTGGCCCTTGAGGATGATTCGTCTTTTAACCTGTGCAGGTTTCTTCAATTTTGTTGAAGGTCAGTGTTAATCATCACTTAGAAATATTTGTCGATCATTTCTATTTTACAATGTGTGCCTTTTGTACACACTCTTCTTTTTCAGGTAAATTCTTTCCAATATGCGGGTATATGTTTATCAAAGATTTCTTCTTTGTAATAATGAATTGTTGGTGTAAATAATTCATGTTGTACTTCTTCGAGCGTCATCCATTTTCTTGGTGAGGCTTTTTCAGGTTCTTTGTTGGTGAATTTTTCATATTCTTTTGGATATATGTAATATATAAATGTAAAAATTTGTATTCTTTTTTCCACTTGGGCAATATCGTGAATTCCTTTCACAAATGTTTGTGTTCCATTTTTATTGATTGAAACGTATTAATAGTTTAGAATGAGTTGCATTCTTGTTTCTTCTAGTGTGTATCCAGTTTTTTCTTCGCATTCTCTTATTGCTGCGGTGAATATTCCTTTGTCTGTTTCTTCGATGCTTCCTCCCATTGTCTCATATTGGTTGGAATAAATGGTTACATTCAGTCTTTGTGCTGTAAGTATTTGCCATTTTTGGTCTTTTTTGGTAAATGGTATTAATACAGTGTATGATTTGGAAGGAATTTTTGCAAATTTGGGTTCTAGATATTCGTCCCAATATTCTTGTAGTTGGTAAATCTTTTCTTGATTATATCCTTCAGTTTCATGCATTTCGTGTAAGAATAGAGTTCTGAACATGTGTTCTAGGTTTGGAATTTTATTATCGATTCTGATGTATTGAGGGTGAACTGTTTGATCATTTTAAGATATCTGTTATAGATTTGAATAAGATAGTCTTTTTGAATATCTTTGTCAGTTCCTTTGTTCCCTTCGATTTCTCTTTGTTTAAACCATTTTATCATTTGTTCAATTTCTGGTTCGCAGAATAGTATAATTCAATTTGTTTAGTAATAAATTGAATGTTGAATGTTCAAGCATTTGTTGTAATTTTGCTATTTCAAATTCATCTTTAATATTTTCTGCTGTGAAGAATTGTGTAATGTATACTGTTCTATCTTCGATGATATAAGTGTTATCAGGAATTTTTTCTTCGAGTTGCAATCGATGTAATTGTTGATATATCATGTTCCATTCATTGATAATGATTAATTGTAATGCAAAGTTGTATCTTTCTGGGTCTTTATAGAACATTTTTAATAAATCTTTATGTTGTAAAGTTATTTCTTCTTGTAAAATTATATTTTGTCCTAATTTTTGTAGCCATTCTTTGAGCCAGTGGCATAATGTAGTTTTTCCTACTGCTATTGCTCCGTCGATTACTATAAAGTTGAGTTTTAAGGTATCATGATTTAACATCTCATGTAGATTATCATATCCTTTTTTAATTTGATTTGTTAGAATATTTTTTAATGAGAAGTGTTGATTCTTTTTTAGGTTTTGATTATAATAATATTGGATTTCTTGATCCATATGTTCTTTCCATTTAATATATTGTTCTGGTTATAGTTCCTGCATCTTTGATGCGGCTATTTTTATGAATAGATTTTCTTCTACACATTGTACTATTGTTGTCGAATTTTTTAAGATTCTGTTCAATGCTGCTTGTGGTCTTATTTCTTCCACAACTTTTTGTATTTCTTGAATATCTTGTCTTTCATTATCAAGATGTTTAAAGTTTGAGAATAAGGTTTGTTCATCTTCTTCGTTAAGATCGTTAATCTTTTTCATTATAATTTCATGTTTTAATCCTGGTATTGGTGTATGATTAAAGAGTGGTGACTTTTCAATCTGATTTCTCCAAATTTGGTATCTTTCTAGTTGTTTTGCGGAGGTGGTTTCTCCTTTGTATGTTAATAAGTTTTCTCCAAGGTTTATTCCTAAGTTGTTGCAATTTTTTATAAATTCTTGTGAATAGTTTGTTGATTTTTGGTCATCAATAAATTCGAATCTTTTTTGCCTTTTGTTGAAATAAAAGGGCGGTGGTTTCTTGCTAAACCTTAGTTCTGTGAAGTGTTTAGGTATTTGTAGTTTGCTTTGTTCTTTGGAGTTTATTATTTCATTGTTGTTATCGAATGAGTTTAGTATGGTGAATCCTTCTTCTTCCAATTCTTTTTGTGAAAGATATTGGTCTACATTCTTATCAACTTTTCTAAGTTTGATTAGCTTTTCTTTTAATTCTTTGAACTCTTCATTATTAGGTTCTTTCAGGAGTTTTTCCATTACTTCTTGTTCTTCTAATTTTTGAAATTCATACATTGTTTGTTCATTTTTCCATTTATTAATTATTGCAGTTATTCGTTTTTGAGCGAAATAATTTTGAGCTTTCTTTAAGTCTTTTTGTAATGGTTTTGGGTTTGTTAAAATATATTCTTCATAGAAGATATAATTTTTCCATGGTTCTTGCATGTTTGGTACTTTGATTATTTGCCATGTGTTTATGAATTCGTTTTCTTTTAGAAGTTCTCTTGTTTCTCTAGCTTCATCTTTTATTACTTGGTTTTTATATTCATCAAGTAATTCTTGTTTCATTTTTTGTAATTCTAGGAACTCTTTTTTAAAGGTTTCGATATATTCTTCAAGTTTTGGATGATGCTTTTTGTATTTTTCTAAATACTTTTCAAGTTCTTTTGTTAGTCCTATTTTTTCTTTGGTCATGTAAATTTTATGTATCATCTGTTTCATTTCTAATTTACTATGAGTTTCTGGAATATGATCTTTTGGATCGGGTAGGTCATTTCTCATTTTGTTATACACTTCTAGATACTGTTGGTATGCTTCTTGTTCAAATATTTCAGTCATTTTATACTGATAATTGACTTTCGTTTCTTGGTGAGTTTAGGTATATTTTACTAAGATCTGGATCTGAGTTTTCAATTTCTTGATTATCTTCGAAATCAAATCTATCGTTGTCTTCAGGTGGTGGTAAGGTTCCTGTGACTTCAATGGTTGTCAAGTCCTGTCTGATGTATATAAGCAAATCTTGTATTTGTTGTTGAATGTATTCGAGTATCCTACAATCGTCTGTTTTTCGAATAGCTTTAATAGTTGAGTTTACTCCTTTGAGTAATTGTTTTACTGCTTTAAGGTTTGCTTCTCTGTTTATTACTTCAGTTGGTGGTTGTTCCATCAATTGTTATTTATTAATAGGAATAGGTATTCTATTTCTATTTCGATAAGGTTGTTTTCCTTAATGATGTTGAATATTTGCTGTACTGCTTCTATAACTATAGTGGTGTTCATATAATTATTTCTTTTTTAGTTGGATTTTTTGTTGAGTAAGTCTGGATTGTATTTTTTGATACAATTTCTTTGTTTGTTTTAATTCAATTTTGGTTATAACAGTATTCTGTTTGTTAGTTAAGTGCCTGTTGAATGACTCTAATTCTAAGTCGTTTGGATATTCAAGTAGTTTTCTGTTGCTTCTTTCAATGAGTTTCAGAAGTTCTTTTTGTATATAACGTTTGACCCATAGTGGTAGTGGGTTTTAATTTGTCTTTTTTATAGTTGTTCATTCATTATGGGACAACTATGAATAATCTTAAATTCTTTTGGAATTTGAGAATTTCTTCGTGTAATTTCATTATTTCAATGAAATTGTTTACTTGGATATTTCATTATCAAAATGAAATATTAGTAAAGTTTGTAAATATTTGGGTTATACGCGTCTTATCTTTGTCGCGTGTCCATGTGATTCCATGTGTCACATGCCTTATCCTTCCTAAATATAGTAATATAATTTCCTTCGCGTTGGTCATGCCCTAATTTCCATGACTAATAATGTTTATATGTCGGCTATTGCATTCTGGTGCCCATGAGATAAGTTTACAAAGTATTGACTTATTCGAGCTTTAAACCTCATTGTGTATCCTAGCCACATTCTAACATTATGTTGCTTACACTTAATAGTGTATTAACGCGTAAATATTATGCCTAATTCTTTTCAATGGCGTTGATAAGTGTTTTTCCTAATAAGTTGATATTAAGTCTTATGTGCTTCATAAGGCACTGCTTGTAAATATTTTTGTTTTCCTTTGTTCTATGCTCCTTTCATCGCATAGTACAGTCGCTTTCTTTCCATAACAGGTATAATTACATTTCCTTATCCTATTTCTCTAAAGCGTCCTTATTGTAGTGTGTACATAAATATTTTTGATAAAGTATGACTAGTTATAAAATATAAGATAAACTATATATGGTATTATGAAATATTAAAATTTTAATTGATAAATATTAAGTCATTTGATAAGGGTAATTATCAAGCTTGGTGAGTTTGGTACGGATAAACTTTTGTCAATTTTGTTGACATAATCAGTAGTTAAGTCTACTTTGATTTTCTTGGTTTTTTGGAATTCTGATTCCAGGATTTTTGTACACTCATCGCATTCTTGGATTCTCTGTTCCAGGGATGATTTACTTCAAATTGGTTGTGGTACAGTTAATAATTCTTGATTTTGTTGAATGGCGGCTTCCAATGCTTCTTCCTCATTGGGTAATAGTAGTTCTTCAATATCACTAATTTCTTGTTGTAATTCTAATTCTCTTTGGTGTAGAACACTTCTATCGAGATTAATATATTGGTCTTCAATTGTTTGCAGATGGGTGTTATAGTATGCCACCCTGGTGCTTGCTAGATAATGTTCTGTGTTATCAGCTCTTGTTTTATAAAGATTACATATTTCATCATAAAATTAATATCATTTCTGTAGATATTTCTTTCAAAAATATGTAGAGTTCCACTAAGTTTCGTAGAGTAAGGATTTCTGCTCTGATTTCATTGAGGTTTCTGTTGAGATTTTTAATCTCTTGTCTCCATTCTATTTCTTCGATCCTTTCAATGAATTTGGATGTTCCTATTTGTGTACATTCTTGGCATCTTCGATTTTCTTTTTCTTCTGGTGATTGACACCATGATTGACAAGTGGTACATTTTGTGAATTGTCTTACTTCTGTAAAGTAACAGTATTCGCAATATGCTTCATGATTGTTTGCTTCAAAATAAATATGATTATCTTCTGAAAATATGGAGTTATATTCTCCGTTACAATATCTTTCGTTTTTAATAGGTTCTTTCTATAGTTCTTTTCCTTTGTTCGTTGATATATTGAATAGTCCTTGAGCTTTAGCTTTCTTCCTGAACTCTTCTATTGTTTGTTTTGTTAATTCAACGTGTTCTTTATCAGGGAATTCTAAATATTGTAAAATGATCTCTTCGTAATCTTCTTCTCTTGAATACTGGGTATAAACGTCATTATCTGTTTCTTCTAATACTTTTTTAATTGGAGTTAACCCTCTTAAGAAGTTAATTATTTTAATCATCTTTGTGAGGTTTAGATCGTAAAAGCTCCCTGCACTTTTGTTTGAGAAACAGTAGTAATGTAATCTAGTTTCTAGATTCATATTCTTATTATGTGTCGAATCAATCCATGTCTTTCATGCATATTTTTCTTCTAAATTACAGAAGAAGTATTAATCCTGGTTGATCATACTATTTCGAATTCCTGGTGTCACACAGATTTTACAGGTGCGAATCTCTCCTTCATTTAAAAGTTGTATCATTATTTCTTATTTTTGATTGTTCCCTTTTGGAAGTTGCTCTGCAAAATCGTATCTGCAATTTTTACAATATAGTAAGGTGTTTCCTTCTTGGGTAATGATTTCTTGAAGATCTTTCCTTTCAAAATTGGTTTTACATCCACAACTGTGGTAAGTATGCTTTAATTTAAAGGAGATAGAAGTAGGTATTCCATTTCCGGAGCTTCTTCTTTTGACCATGTTTTGGTCGCATCCACATTTGAATGTCTTGTTCTGCCATTCAATCCTTCTTTTTTCACAGTTTCCTATTTCATGTTTCTTAAAACAGTGTCTACATTCTTTATTAGTTTTTTCAGTTACCAAAAGCCTATGTCGTTCCAATCTTCGTTGATTTTTTTGATTTCGTAACTATTTTCAAATCTCGGAAATTCCTTTTCCTCTTTTTGGAATTTCCTGCATGATTTTCTATAACATCCGTACTGTTTACACTCTTGACAGGGGATATCATGTTCCCATGTTTGATGTCCATATTGGTTGCATTTGTTGCATATGAAGTTTGGACAGTCTTTTCTGGTATGTCCAGTTTCTCTGCATTCTTTGCAAATTGAGAATTTACATTCAAATTGTGTATGTCCATTTTTGTGCCATACAGGACATTTTTGAATGTCATCTTCTTCTTCACTTGTTGCACTATACCCGTCAGATCTATTTTGGTTTGTTGTTCTATCTTGTTGTGTACTTCTTTTAAGTATTTGTTTATTTTGTGAGTGGTTTTCTCGATTAATTCTTCGTGTTGTTCTTTTGTCATTAAGTATGGTTCTAACAGATTTACGTGGTATCCTGTTATATATACCATTTTGTTGGGAAGATGTTGTGCCTTCATGCTTATCAGTTGAGGTTTCTGGAGTTCCAGTGTTAGTTGCCATTTTAAGTTTTCATCAAATAGTTTTTGAATTAGTCTTTGTCCGTCAAGTTTTTCTTGAATTATAAGAAGTTCTTTTATTTCTTTTCTTTAACTTTGAGTTTGCCCCAAATATTCTTTCCAACTGTTGATTATTTTAATTAATGTTTCACAAAGGTCCCAATGGTTAATTGGTCTAATTTTTTTAGGAAGTTTGTATCCTAATATTTGTTCTACTTCTTCTATTTTTGCTTTAATACTTAGAGAATGGTATACGTTTTTATTCCAATATTCAATATAGTAACTCATTTAAGTTGTCTTTCAACTTCTTGTAGTAGTAAACTCAGTCCTAGTGCAGTTTGTGCACTTTTGATTTTATTTGTTATTCTTAATGTTTCTTCAATGAAGGTTATTTCCTTTGTGGAGTCGTTATTATGAAGGTCTCTTTGATATTGGTATAAAGTTTCTAATAAGGCGTTTCTTGTGGGGTTTGGTAGTGCAGTAGTAATTTCTTCTAGTCCCAATAATACTTGAGTTACTTCAGTTTTTACTTTTTCGAGAAAGTTTCTTAGTTTAGAAGTTCTTTCTTGATTAATATTATTTTGTTGTTCCATTGAATGGTGAGTTGAAGCAAATCATTTGGGGTTCTTTAAATACTTTCAGGGTTATTTACTTTGTAACCAATTTTTGTTCTCGTCCCTAAATTCTAAGATTCTACAATTTCCTTTTGAAGTTTATCTTGAGTGTTTACTTCTTCTAAATCTTCAATTAATAATTCATTTTTCATTACTTCAATTATTTTTTTCCACAGATCATTATTTTGCCTACGCTCAATGTATTCCCAAAGATATGATTCAATCTTGTCTTCAGTTCTGTTTCTGAATGGTATTTCTATTTTTATTCCGAGCTAGTTGGCTTCAATGGTATTTGTGTGAACTCCTGTTTCAGGGTCTACAA